>JAUMHP010000070.1:6632988-6654096 GCA_032361065.1 Enteromius trimaculatus
TTACTGTTTTACTAATTTTTTTTAAATGAAATGCAGCCTTGGTGAACAAAAAAATAAAAATAAATAAATAATAAAATACAATAAAATAAAAATAAACACAAATGCTATTTGAAATCAAAATATTTCCTGTATGTTTACCACATCAACAAATTGTTTTAATGAAATTTGGAGGATCTCTAAGATTTCTAAATTAAAGCCACACAATGGGGAAAAAATTCCATGCAACGCAACTAAATGTTTTAATCCAGTCTCCAGTCTACCCGTGTGTGTTTATCAGTGTCAGAGGAGGTTAGGGCCGTTCATTCCCCCATGGGCCACTTCTTTACATTGGTGCTGATGACTCATCAGCCTGAGAGGAACTGAGGATCAGCAAGAGCAGCTGATTAAGAGTGTAATTGCTTTGGGTTTTCCAGCACTGTTCTAATTGGTTATTATAACTAACCCATCAATTCTTTCATCTTTAGTGGCTGATTTATAAATGGACTCTTTGAGACTATTGACCATTAGGGAAAAATGGAGACATAGCAAAACCAAAAATGGCCTATAGACAGTTGAAAACAATTGCTGTTTAACACGACTGTTAACCATTATTGCACTTTCTTAGAAAAAGGCAGTAATGAAAAGCGGTTGCGAGGTGCTGGCAGATCAGATCTCAACTTTCATTTACATAATACATGTATATGCAGTACTTTAGCTATAAAGAGCTGAATCGAGGTTGAGGTAAATTGGCAGAGGATTAAGACGGGCGGCAGTCAATCAGTAAACAGGTGAACAGTCACGCTCAGAAATGACAGCAATAGCAAATCAACTCTGGGATTCTCTTGCTGGCGAGATTCGCTTTTATACTGACACTAATGAGAGAGTGGGCATGAATAATGAGCAACAGCTGTGGGGGAGTGGTGCGTTATGGGAGACTGAGTCCGGTAAACAACAGAGAGTCCTGGGTAAAACTGAAAGGTAGGAGTGCCCTCTGGTGGGGCTTAACGGTACTTCCGGCTAGGATCGTTACAACATGCACAATGAGCTCTTGAATATATAAATGTTTCTATAGAATTTATCTCTTGGAATGCAGCATGGGTATTCGTAATTTGATAACCCTTTCCAAAAATACAACCATTTTACCACAGTTTCATATGAGTCAGGAGGAGGAGGAGGCTCATCTCAATTTGGACATGCTCAATGCAGTGTTTTTTTTTTTCTATGCACACTGACATTCTTTGATTTAACATTTCAATTAACTGCTCAGTGATAAAGGGGTAGACTGTACTGCTTTTGGGAGGTATAAAAGTAAACCCCCTGTAATACCTTTCAAAGATATTAGAATGCTTATTAACTTATTTTAGCTCTAATAATGGCAAGTTGTAACAAAAATATAATCAAAATCACACTAGGCCGCTAAGCAATATATAAAAGTCTCAAGTTCCCAGCAGGGCTCTCACATACTGATGTGTGGTCTGTCTTCAGTGTGTAATGGAGTGAATACGACTGAAGTTGTAAAAATTATGATCGGTCAAGGTAAGAGAATCTAAAGGGATCGATAAAAGCTCAGGCAGGCATCATGGATCATGAGCTCCTCATGGTTTCTCTCTCTTTCTATCTCATACACACACACAAACATAATCAGAGACTGAGTGGATGATTGATTGATATACTCCGTTTTTGTGTTTTCTGGATGAGTCTCACTAAGGGTCGTAAACACGTTAGGTTTTTCCTTTGCGTTTTACTTACAGATGATAATGTTGTCAAAATAATCCCTGTTCACATGGATCAGTGAAAATAGTTAAATGGTTTCATGCCATGCCAATACACACACACACACACACACACACAAGAGCCACAGTGAGCGTGATTTCAGCAAGTACAAGATGTTTCTGGATCAATATCCTTGTTGATCCAGGAACAACATTCTGATCAACCAATCAGAACTGAGGAATATTTTTTCTGGAAATATCTGTTTTAGGCTTATAATCATGCTTCTACACCTTTGTTAATCAGCTATCGTTTCTCACTGATTTTAGGCATACATTTTGGGTAGGGGTAGGTTTAATGGTAAGGATTTGTTGATCCAGGATCAAAAAAAGATGTTGATCCAGTAACATCTTGTACTTGGTGAAATCACCATAGTTGCACTACCATATAAAGAACCCGTTTAGCCCCTGTATAACTCATTTTGTTTAGTCAGGGAAAGAATTAAAAAAATAATAAAACACAATGCACTTCCCCTAAAAGGAAGTATTCCACACAAGAATTTTTTGCGTCAAATAAACATAAAAGTGATAAAAAAAAAAAAAGCTTTTGCCATTGTAGTACATTCTTATTGATGTAGCAAAAATCTGAAAGTGAAGTAACCTAAAATCTAAGGAGGAATCTTTCTCTTAAGATTCTACAGCGCATATTTGTCAAAAGGGATGTATAGCACCTTTAAAGAGGTTATGATTACAAGCCAATTAACCCCTTTTAGTGCCATTTAGCACCATTTTTTAGTATCACTTAAACTAAGTGTCTCCACACAATTACTATCACTATGCATCTGTGCAGATACCTAGCTAGACTGAACATGTAATATGCATACATGTGATGTCACCATTTACACTAAATCATGTTTTCATAGTTGCACAGATTTGATAACAGTATCTTTTCAAAAACTTGCCCTTTCAGACAAAGTAAATTAATGCATTAAAGGTTTTTCCATTATTGGTTAAATTTTTGCACACACACACACACACACACACACACACACACACACACACATATATATATTATAACCCTCTACATTACTTACAGGACACTTTATTATGTAGAACTTGCTAGTATCAGGTTGAACCTTCTTTTGTCTTCATAGATTCAGAATGGTGCTGAAAACATTCATCAGCGAATCGGGTCTGTATTGATATAGTGTGTTGTTCTGGAAGTAGCAGAGATCACCATCAAGGTGGAACACTGTGGTCATAAAGGGATAGAGATGATTAGCAACAATGCTGAGGCATTTAAAATTGAAGGCTGTAGCATTTAAATGATGTTGGGTTAGTACTAAAGAGCAAAAAGTGTAGCATATCCCCTGCACCATTACAGCACCAACAACCTGAACCACAGATACAAAAAAAGGATGGAGTCTGACCTTATCATCCGATTGTCTTAGTAGAAATCAAGAATCATCATACCTGGCAACCTTTTCTCAACCTTAGATTTTTTAACTGACAGGAGTTGCACCCGGTGTGTTGTGCTACTGCTGCAGCCCATCTGCTTCAAGGCTGTGCATTCAGAGTTGCTCTTCATACTTTTTTTGTAGGAGTGTTTATTAGAGTTACTGTTGCCTTTCTCTCAGCTCAAACCAGTCTGGCCATTCTCCTCTGACCTATGGCATCAACAAGGCATTTTCGCCCACAGAACTTCTGCTTACTGGATATTTTAGTTTTCTGTGTCATCCGTAGAGATGGTTGTGCTTGAAAATCCCAGTAGATGAGCAGATTGTGAAATACTCAGACCAGCCGTCTCGCACCAATAACCATGCCACATTTAACATCACTTAAGTCCTCGTCACATAAACCCATTCTGATGCTCGGTTTGAACTTCAGCAGATCGTCTTGACCATGTCTACATGCTTAAATGCACAGAACTGATTTTATGAGATTGGCTAATTGGATACCCTTCTGAAAATACAAAAAAACAATAGAATCACAGAAATTCTAATGGTTTCCTCTACAAATACCATTACTAACATTACGAACCATCAACTTGTAATGATTAAAACCATAAAATATGGTTTTATGCAGTGTTTTTTGGGACATATTCTATTTTGGTTTTAACAAGCCACCAATAGAAGGCGAACAATTAAGTAAATTAAGTAAATCCACAGGCAGTTACAGTTTCCATTAAATACAGTTCTGTGATGGTTTCTATTGTTTGTTTTTCATCTGGATACAGTTCATACTGTATATGCAGAATTTTTAGCAGCCATTACTCCAGTCTTCAGTGTGACATGATCCTTCAGAAATCATTTTAATAGCTGATTTGCTGTACATTTCCTCTTATTATAAAAGCATAATTAGATGTTTCTTGAGCATTAAAATGGTCTGTTTTCTGAAGGATCATAGCTATGAAAAAATAAATGCAGCTAAGATGTGCATGAAAGTTTTTAAATAATTATTCCAAACACTGCCAGCTAGTGTATATAGGCTATTTCATTTGTTTTAAATAAAACAACATCCCTGTTGTACTTTACTGGAAACCCAGGAAAACCATGCTACAAGTTTCTGATCATTCTCTGTTGCTCCAAAACCAAGCAATTAAACGCTCCTTCCACTCGTGGGCCCGAGGGGGTTTGATCAGGGTCACTTGTGTACGATCGAACTAACCTGACCTTCTTCCAGTGATCTAATCACCCACAGCGGGTCCTGGCCCGTCCACGGGGAGTTACAACGAAGATACAAAACATGCACATAGACCCCACCTCGACTCTACTTGACTGCTTTACACATGAAATGTCCATTTAGCGGTTAATTTCCATGAAGCGTGAGTAAAACTCAGCACCAAGGAAGAAAGCTTGTTATCCGTGACAGCAGAAGTCATTATTCGGAAACTCATTACATACCGTTCACGTGAGCAGAGCGTTAAATCACTGGATTGGCTCGAGCGAGGCCTTAAGTATGGAGACGGATGAATTCATGCTTGATTTACGTTGGATTAGGCAGCTTGTTTGATGGTTATCTTCGTTTTGCACAGGTCACGTGTTTAAGAACCTTTCATCTCTCTAAAGTTCTTACTTTTTGAACGCAGCTCAAACAAAAATTACCTGTACTACGTTATTCATCTTAATTTGCTTGAGTATGTCAGACAGAATTTGTTGGTAATTGCAATAAGTGTTTCCATGCTGTGAAATTTGAAGAAAGCCTTCTCTTTTAACACTCCTACAGTATATAAAGTCACTATAACAGACACACATATCAGACTTGGGTATCAGTGCTTTTTAAGGATTAATACCTATTTTTGCTACTAGCAATTAATATGAGATCATGCCTTGATTTAAAATGATTTTGCTAAAGTAAATAAAATGTCACAAAAGAAAAAAGAAAAAAAGTTCAAAGCTATTTACTTTATTTTCACTACAGTTCAACAGCTAAATGGTTATCATTTGCGGAACCCTGTATATGGGCCAACATAGTCCCATAACCAATTTGTACGTAATCGTACGAGATGGCAAATTCGTGCTAATTCGTACAAATTGGTACGACCTCACTTGTATGGTTTTGTACTATTTGTCTAAACCCCAGTGAGGTTTAGGGGCGGGGTTAAGTGTAGGTCATTTGTACAAATTCGTACGAATTGGCAACTCTTAAAAAATTTACGATTTAGCAAAATCGCATGAATTTGTGAGTGAGGTTGTACAAA
Organism: Enteromius trimaculatus; assembly: GCA_032361065.1. Taxonomy (NCBI): domain Eukaryota; kingdom Metazoa; phylum Chordata; class Actinopteri; order Cypriniformes; family Cyprinidae; genus Enteromius; species Enteromius trimaculatus. Next base: position 6,638,377 of record JAUMHP010000070.1, read on the forward strand.
TTTCTACGAATTAGCCACCTCGTAAAATATGTATGAATTGCTGTAAGACTGGGCTGGTTTACTAATTTAATTAATATTGCATTATTATTTCAGTTTGGTAGCTGTAAAAACCATTTTGAAAATTATTTTAAGTGTCTCTGAAATCTATTGATCATTATTATACAGACAAATCTGACACCTCAATGCTACGATTGACCAAACATATTGAAGTATTCCAGAAAGCTGTGTAATAAAATATAAAACTATATGCTGCATAACAATATGCTGCAAACTACTGCATATTGAATCCCACCAAAAGAAGATACTCTTACCTAACATGAACATATTCTTACCTATAATAGACTGTAATATTATCAGTCAGTGATTCTTATGAGCCTCCAACAATTTGACATATTTTCTTTGATCAAGATGTATATTAAATTTGTCACATTGTGTTAGTGAGCTCACACTCCGTGTCAAACATTTTGAGCGATCTAATTAACACATTCAAGTAATTAAAGCACAGAGAAGCTGAAATTCAGCTTTGCGAAAGGTAACACACATGAATAATGCATGGTTGTGAAAAGCGTATTTATTAGGATCACTGAATAGTTAATCAGTTGGTGTGAATTAATATGATTGGTGTGAAGTGTGTTTCAAATCTGTGTGAAGGGTTTTTCAAAAGGGTTGCCTGATGTATGTTTCATTTTTACCAACCAGCATCTTCAAAAGCCGTCTCTCAGATGATTTACAGTGTAGTTTAACACCAACCACGATCTAGACAGAAAAGCAATCAAGCTCCTGCTAAGTTCTAACTATCTACAAATGTAGACTAGAAATGTTGGAAATGAAATGAACTTCACAGAGGCTCGCCCCATATCTAGCATGAGCAAAGGCGGCTAGACTGAAAATGCGTTATAGGACTTTATTGCTGACACCACACTACAGGAACATTATGGGCAGTGAAATGATTCACCGAGGCAGCCTAAGGGATGTTTAAAATAAAATGAAAGCTCAGTGATCACCATGACTGCTTAAAGTAATTTCATAAAGATATACTAAATTTACCAAAGATATTTAATGAGAAGACATTTAACAGAATGTCTGTTAAAGGCAGGGTCAGGGATTTTTCAAAAATGCTTTAGAAAACTGAGGGGTCGAGTACTCAAACAAACTTGCAGCCAATCAGCAGTAAGGGGCGTGTCTACTAATGATGTGGGGGGGAGTGCAATTAAAAAAAAAAACAAAAGAGGAAAGTGTCTGCAGAATGATAAGGAAAGAAGTAGGACCCGTGTAAATACTGGCTCAGTTTTCTAGCGTTAAAGAGAACTCAAGGAGTCGAAGGCCTGCGATCGCACTGGTTCTTCACAATAGGTGAGTACACACCATGCCACGACAGCTAAAGTATGCCTACACCGGACACGGTAAAGGGACCGTTGAAAATTATTTGAAATAGTGTCAGCACGTCATAAATAGAAAGAGGCAACCGTTTTCTGTATGAGATATGTTGTGCCGCTCGCGCCGGTGTAGACAGCATCACTGATTATTATGACTTCTATAGTATTTTGTTGTGTCCAGTGTAGACCATAGACATGTCTTTCAGTGATTATGGTGAATGACGTCAAGTAAGACCACTAAATGGCAGACGGCTTACGTATAGTGGCCCATAGACATCTACATTTATGGCGTGGACATGGTATAAAATTGGTTCTGCTTTGTTTCACAGAGCTAATCATTGCCTGGGTTGCGTAGTATGTGTGGGGTGGAGCTATAAAAACAGAAGCGAGACCCTTTAGGGGTAGGGGCGTGTTTGTTTTGGTGATTTCAAAAGTGAACATTGGCTTCCAGAAATCACACCTTGAGTTCTTCAGATATCTTAAAGGGAAACTGAAAGTTTTGTCATTAGTTACTCAACGTCATGTCGTTTCAAATGTGTAAGGCCTAGAAATTTTTGATACTTTTTATTATTGAAACTCAGATGTTGTCAAAAATATCTTAATTTGTGTTGCAATAATGAACAAAGGTTTGGAACTACATGAGAGTAAGTAATTAACGACAGAAGTTTGGGTGAACTATTCCTTTAAATGCTTTTACTGTCTAAAAAAATCAATAAACAATGACACAGACACAGGTGGGAAATCAATTAAGACTTTAATTATACTATTTTAAGTTTACTATATGACTTGTACATGGATAGTTGACAGAGTTCTAATAAATTAATCTATAAATATATCAGACCAAATACTTAATATGTTCATTTTTTGGTTGGGTGGTTGGTTGGTCATGTGGCTTAGAAACAATAGTTGTGATTTGTAGGGTTACATAAAAAAACCTCATTTGGGAACAAAGTCCAGCTGCACAAATGCTGTGATTCTCCAGCAACTTTCTGCATACTAGATTCAGGGCAATATATTTGATTATCAAACACATTGTCCTTTTCACACATACACTTTCACATATAAGACTGGGACAGAATAAAGAGTTCATGTTTCACTTTCTTTGGACATTTAAATGTGTTGTTTTCCTGTGCCCTTTCTTGGAAGCATAAGAGTAATGTACTGCGTTGTCCAGAGAAATGCATAAAAGCAATGGCCAATCGAAAGGTCACCATTCTGTAAACAACAATGGTAGACGGTGTTACATGGGCCCCATTTAGAAAATTTAAAGAGTGGTGGTTGAAAGATGACTTTAACTTCCCATAGTGTTTTCTGGGCATACTGATCAATCAGTTCAAAAGCCTCTAGATTTCCTGATTTAATTACATTAAGCTTTTTTAAAACACATTTTCTCCTAAGGTCCCAACCTAATTTGTGGTTTCAATCCTGCTGAAGGTGCATCCTGGCCTCAGACCAACATTATTTTGTACTATATTGGTGCCTAAAGGTAGCATGAGTTATTCTGCCCAGAAATCTCCAGAGGACCTGCTGTTGGGCCAATGCTTTTGGGTGAACATCAGTCCCATGATGCACTAGTCCAGACAAAGCATAACATAACTTGATACTAAATGGAAAAATGTACAGCAGTATAAACAGAAACAAGTGCATTTGGATGCTTTAGGCACCTCATTTATGGTGCATTGAAATTGTAGATACAGAACATGCTGGCAAGCGTGTATGCGCCAACACACACACACACACACAGATAAAGCAGCCAAGAGAAGCGTGCTCACACATACAGGGAGCGCATACACTTCCCTGCAAATACACACAGATTGTTTGAAGCTCCCGCTGTTCCACACACTTGCCACATGCCGACAGTTTGTCTGGCGCTGAAGCAAGAGGCAAATCAATAGGGAAGCCCACTTTTTTGTATAATATATTCTTTTTTCACTTTTTAAGCTTTCATAAAAATAAAAGTGAACGTGTGGCGTATGTGCACATGCTCTTTGTGGATCTTTCTGTGCGAGTTACCAAAGCATATCTCTTTTTCCATTTCCCTCTATCTCTCGACATTGCGTGGAGTAGAGGTTAGCAGTCAACACCAGTCAGATCTGTTTGGTCACATCAGTTGACAGAGATGAATGGATGCAAAAACAGAGGAACGAATAAAAGGATGTGGGGGTCTTCTCTCGAGGGTACACGATTTGAAAGGTTGTTAATTTACAATCATGCATCCAATTAGCCATACGCACATACAGAGACACACTAAGCCCCCTTCCTCACCATTGCTCCACCATCAGGTCGAGGACTCTGTTGACGTTCAGGTCTGATTCAAGCCCAAAATCACTCTCTAGAAACGGGGCGGCAGGGGGTGTGAGCGGTTGCAGGCCAGAGGTCAAGGACTCTAGCCAATCAGCGGGGTCAAAAGCAGGAACCTCTGACCTTCTTTTCCTGGACAGCGAGCTGGATGGTGGAGTGGTGCAGATGGGGGGAGGAGGAAGGGGAGCTGGGGTTGAGCTGAGGGATGGAGCGTTGTTAGGTGAGGGAGGAAGCTCTAAAAGAAGCGAAGAGCACAGAGGAGAGGACAGGAAGTTATCGTCTTTTTGCCGCTTGGTGGACTGTGATTGGTCAGGCTGAGGGGCAGGAGAAGAGCCTGAAAAGATGGTAGTGGTTGACTGGACGTCTGTTATCAGTGAAGAGTTATCTGAAAGATAATGACATGGTAAATTTTATGGTAAATTCATGGTGTATGTTAATCACCATTGCTAAGCAATACATTTGCTTCTTCTGTCCTAAAAAGCTTCAGCCGCCACTAGTTAAATTTTACTCACCTGAACAACCAACAGTCTCGTCCAAAATGTCATCTATTGATTGAGTAGGGTCCATCTTACATGGTGAAAGAAAGGGTGGACAGGAAGTCGAACGCTCAGTGCTCATTGTTGATTAACAGCAGTCAATACGTCAATAACTGCATAACATATGCAATTGTCAAACAGCACACAAACTCAAACACACTCACCTGCACTCTTTGAATGGCCTCCTGTAGCTCCTCTTCCAGACTACGGACAGTCGGTGATGCTTGAGCTGGACTGGCAGTGATTTGCATGGGCAAATCAAAGTCTTGACCAATCACATCACAAAGCTGGCAGCAGTTCACCTAATATTGGCAATTAATACAAATAATCACTTTCTAGTGCAATATATATCAGTTCTTGGATTTGCCCTGTTAGGTATGTTTCCAAGCATGGCTGCTGGTTTGAGCTGATTTCAACTGTTCTTTAGCTGGTCATGAGCTTGCTTAAACTGGTTCTGATCTGGTTATGAGATGGTCCTAAACCTGCCTAAGACTAGCACATGACCAGCTCATGACCAACTAATGGCATTTTTCATTGCATGGTAGGACTCGCCTCAGCATTATTTGGTGCAGCTCGGATGACATGGCTCAGTTTGCATTTCCACTGCAGTTTAGTACTGCTTTAAATGGCCGGAATTATACACATGTCGGGGCCAAGAGCTAAGCAACCTTCTGAAAAATGCTTTATTCTGCGTTGCCCCATTAGACTCTCATGCGGATAGTGACAATTCTCTTCGGCCAATCATTGATCAGCAGAGTTTACATGTCACATTTGATAATGGTACAGTTCACTTGGAACCTTAAACAAGGTGGTAATGAAAAAAAAACAGGTACCTAGTTCTTTACCCAATGGAACACCCTCCAAAAGTGAGCCTTACCAAACCATACCATGCCGTACCAGTGGAAAAGTGCCATAAGTACCAGCTTAAACCACCACAAACCAGCTGCCATGCTTTAAAACATACCAATTAGCATATGCATGGATGCTTTTTCAACAGGGTGGCCTAATATAACCCATATTTTTTTGAAAAATAAGATACTTTGATATAGCATGATGCAGTACTATGTCAGCATTTTTTCTTATTAAATACTCAAAGTACATACTTTTCCATCACCAGCGCAGTACGTAAAGAGCAGTTCCTGTCCACCTGTGTCTGGTTTCCCTCTGGTGCATCCTGTCTCCTGTTGCAGGAACGGATGAAGGGAACTTTCACACATCTGGAGAAAACACAAGGAATGAAATAGTACATAAAATGCTAAAAGTACCTGTAACTAAATAGATCCACCACAAATAAAATGGTAAAGAAATGCTACAAAGTAGAAATAGTCGGCCCTTAGTCAAGTATTCAACCACACCTGAGTGTCCTTTGCTCCTTCTCTTGGTCTGCTCCTCATCCTCTCTCTCATTTCCAGCTCCACACTAAGTTCATCTACTACCTGGCCTGGCCTCCACGTAGAACCGGAAGGTGTTGGAGGGGAGGATCTATGTAAGGTGGGGCTGGAGCCAGCAGATGAAGGAGAAGTGAGGTAACTATCACTACCTAGGCTTTGCTCTGCTAAACCTGAAGGGTTGATGTACATTGGTGCAGGGTTGGCAGAGGTGTCTACGCTGGTAGGGATTCGGTTGAGGCTGGCAGGGTGGGAGGGCTCTACTGTGGCCCCTAGCTGGCAAAGCGGCGCAGGTGTTAATGGAGGACGAGGCATCTGGAAAGGACGGAGTCTCTCTAATAGTGCAGGCTTAGTGCCAGAAACTGGGAGTCCACGTTTCCGCAACTGCTGCCGAAGAACTGACACCTGAGGAGAAGAAATGAATTCAATATTCTGTACATATGTTGTTCCTACAAATAATTTATGAAAACCATATAATCTTAAGCAGAGGTGTCCAAACCTACTCCTGGAATGCCACTGTCCTACAAAGTTAAGCTCCAACCCCAATCAAACACACTTGAACTAGGTAACTAAGGTGTTCAGGATTACGGTTGTGCCTGAGGGCTGAAAAGTCAGGACGTAGGAACACAGAAAGGCACATCTGAATACAATTTATTGTAAAATCCTGTCTACTGCAATGCCTTCAGTTTTAGTAGGTATCTTCCTGTGTGAAAGCTGCCTGCGAAGTCAATGCCTGGTAGGACAGCTAAAACAAACAAGTACCTTGCCTAAGCTTTCAGATATTGCCTACTTGGACACCCCATGGACAGAATTGGACACCCCTGATCTAGAGTGAGCGTTATCTTAATGAGATTCTTACTGTCAAGTCATCAAGGTTTAAGGGCAGTAACTCTGCCTGGTGGATAGGACTTGTATCAGGAGTAGAGGGGTTTGTTGATGGTGTTCCAGATTGAGGGGAACTTTGAGGCGTAGTTCCAGAAACCTTCAGATGGTTCTCACTATTGTTTGGATGCATAATATAAATATATGCATTAGTCTTTTGGGATTACACGGACACTAGGTATTTTTTACTAATCGGATCACAGAGTAGCATCTCTAAAGCCAGGTTTGCACTTTACAATTTTAGCTATCATGTTCTAGTTGCCTCGTATTAGAGCCAGCCTGAAGATTTAAGGAGTTCAAGTGTTGACAGTTGATTTCACATTGTGTATGATGGTTACAAACTAATGTTTTACCATCAGACTATCCATTTAGTCAGTGGATATTAAACATGTTCGAGTGTTTGATGCACTGACTTCCAACTCCTGTTGCAACCTATTGGGTCCATACTGAACACATCTAACCACCAAAGACCGCATCCAAATGAGCCTGGCTTGTATTTTTCTTAACCCAGAGCACAGAGTTGCACCATCAGCTATGGCAGACAGATTCTCTACATCCATGTTTGTTTACATCTCATCTGTTATCCTTCTACTAGCAGTGGAAAGGCATGTGTTTCATTGTGAGGTTGTTGTCTTTGGAACTACCTGTGTAGACTTCATATTTAAGTGAGTGATGCTTAGTTTTTTTTTTTTTTCTGTAGCCATTACTGAAGTTGGAAACTGATGTGTAATATTTTAAAATCTGTTCAGATCATAAAAGTTGTGTAGCGTAATCTTGTCATTTGTCTGACGTTCACTGACATTAAGGTTTGGTGAAAAATCTGTGCCTCCAATAATAGTTAAACTGTCAAAATTGCTCTTGGCTGCTATTTTTATCATACACCGTATCATGTGTGCTCTATACAACTCAGGGTAGGGCACCAACTATCAAGACGGCACCATCTCGTCTACCTGAGGGACCAACTGAGAAGAATACCCCTTACAATGTGACCTAAAAGAATGACGTTGCACAGTGTGCCATGGCTTTTACTTATGATAATATATGAAAACCTGGACATGAACACATGAACCTGGACATAGTTGTACAAATCATGGTTACTACATTAGTGCTTTGTTTGAAGGTTTACCTGTTTGTCACAGGGAGCTGATGTTGCTGGTTAAGAATTTGTAGTTGTAAGAACACCTGCTGTTGTTGCAATAGGTGGGAGTAAGAAGAATCAGTGTGAGGAGCCTGACCGCTATTATTCTTTTGTGAAGCACTTCCGGCTCCGCTTCCAGTCCCAGTCCTTTGATCTGGGGGAATGTACTGATGATATTTCAACTTCCTCATTTTAGGTTTTGAATCGCGGGGCTTTCGTGGCCGCGGAGGGCGGGATGAAGTCAAGGACCCACCCAGAATGGAATGAGAAGGTGGAGCTGAAGGCTGTGCTGTCTTGAGGCATACAAATAGAGAATGGTAGCAATATAATTTGGAAAAATGACATGAGCATGTGGATGAGAGAAATAATGGGGAATGAAATGGGGCGAGGAGTTCATCAAATCATTTATTCACATCTCTGTGAGTGCGTACCTTTGGCAGCAGTGGTGGTGTCTGGGAGGGCATGTACATCCCTTTGGGTCTCCCAGTTGTTGATATGGAGTTTGACCCCGTTACTGTCATGGTCATTGGTTGGCTCATGCCCTCGGTTGCCGGGAGCAATGCCAATCTACACTGCTTTGAAGAGATGAGTTGATAGTGGTGAAGATTCAAAACAAACATTTTCTAGCATTTCAATCTTAATGTAAAGGTATAATGTGCAATTTCTGCACCACTTGTAGCATGAAACAGAGTGTACCCAATCTCATACCATTGAGTGCTGCTATGTTTGGCTGGTAGAAATATTTTGACAGTGCCACATTGCTCACAAAATTGCTCATTGCTCTGAAGAAAATCATACAGGGCAAAAAGTACACAGTCAACTGATTTAGTGTAATATTGTGTAGGTGTTTTATGCCTCTTATACCTGTACGCTGTTTGGGCTTATGGGCGTAGCAACAGATGACGCATCACTCAGCGATTGGTCACCTCCTTGCCCAGGTGATAATGACAAGCCAGGAGATTGGTGCATCCCGTGTTGCTCGGGAGATGCAGAGGCAGAAGAGGTGTTGTCATCTTCAAAGACATCTGATGGCAATGAAGCAGCTGGGGCAAAGCAAAATAAGAAATGTTAGCTTTTCTGAACAATTCTCTGTAGAAGTTAAATGCTACTATATGTGGAAATGTGCAACTGTAGTTTTAAGTTTAACACATTGATACCTAGTGAGAATTATTCATTTATAAATTTCTAAGCAAAGTGGGAAGAAGAGAGCTAGGGGACTTAAGTGGAAATGTCCACAAGCTGGGATTTAAACCCAAAACAAGGCTATCAACTCACGAATATAACTAATGTTAAAAGGGTAGTTTGCCCAAAAATTTAAATTGTGTCATTAATTACTCACCCTAACGTCATTCCAGAGAAGGGAAGAAACTGTTGAATAGTCATTATTTATGTTTTCTTTGCTCACAAAAATTAGAACAAAGATGAACAAAGGCCTTGCAGGTTTAATGACATGAGGGTGACTTTAATGCACTAGGTAAACTAAGGTAGTAAAAGTAGAAAAATACCTCAAACTTTGAGATTACTTTTAATTTTAGAAATTTGGAATCTTCTGAACTGACTGGTTCTGATCAGGGACAATACCATGAATAAAGAGTCTGCCCATTTAAATTATGAAACACATAAATGTACATAAAGCTACAAATTGTGAAATATTTTTTATTTTTTATTTTAATTTGCTTATGTTTACAAACTAACCATTTAGCATACAAGCTTAGCATATCGCTTATCGCCTTTACTTAGAAGTATTCAACCTTTTGGTTTTGTATGTTTTATATACTGTGACTGTTTTGCTGTTCATTTACCTCTGTCTGGTGTCTTTACTGTATATAAACACAAATGACTGAATTTGTGTAAATTCCGCAAATGTTATTTAGTTTTCTGTCTTTAAAAAGCAATGTCTTAACATGTTAACCATGTTACAATTGCAAGAATTTATATGACCCTTTGTATAAATAAATTCTAAAAGAAATTTTTAAATAAATATAGTACAAAACTATGAGAGATTGTTTGTCTGTGTGTGTGTTCTTCTATGTATATAAAATATTTAGCTCGAGTTTATGTTGAGTGTGTGAGGCAACATTTTCAGTTATTTTCAAGGACTCACTGTTCTCCAGAGGCAGAATATGCCTCTGCAAGAGTTCAAGTGGTCCAGGCTGACTCTGGGTTTTCTCACTCAGATCCTCAGCCAGACGGGCCTTCTTTTGCCTGTGAGCTCCGTTATAACTCCTGTCTGTGAACGAGAGACATACGGAAAAAGAAAGTGAGAACAAGAAACCAGAATCAGAGAGAGAACAAAATGAATAGTGAGAGATGGGGAATGTGAATGGCAGATCAATTGCTCTGCTTTATAATAGAAGAGGAGGAATATTTTAAAGACAGATATGAACGATTTTTCACAAAAGAATTTGTTGTTGGGGTAATCCAATTCAGACATTCAGAAAGCTACCGATAATAAGTGCATAAGTGCTGAAGGACCTTCAGCTGAATGACTTGCAAAACACAAAGAGCTGTTTGATGAATGGGGACTGATGGATGTGTGAATGGCTAATGGACAAACCGCTCATTCCAGCTTTAAAGTTACAGCTCTGTTCAGTTCTGGTATTGGGATATTCTTTTATGACTGAAGGTCAGGAACTATTGACAAACACTCAATGGCAATGGATGATGCATCACCTGGTGCAGTTTGAGCAGTCAGACCACTAGGGGGCGACTTCTGAGTGGCACCATCATCAGTGTGACGCTGCATTGAGAAACAGCATCAGCAAATATCAACAAATACAGCAAACCTTTATTCCTCCAGTAGTTACCGAAAGATAGCACAAAGGTGAAGCTGCTAAAAAAACAACTGGATTGCAACATTCTCCTGTAAGACTGCATTTTCCCTCCTGACAGTAATTATCTTGAACCAGCTGCTGTTTACTGTCTTACTAAACATAATTAACTGTGCTAACAGTGTTTCACGGCTAATACTAATAGTTTGCGACAGTAACTAGACATGTAATTACAAACATTAAATTCTGCTAAAGAGGTTGAAGACCAACTCGTGTCAGTTATCAGACTGTTTTGGCATCTGTGAGTAGTTTGCTTATCTACACTGGCACCCTGTTTCACGTCAGTCTGTTTTCATATAAACCAAAGGCACACACACAATGTTACTGGAGTGTGTCAAGCGAGGAAGCTATCAGATCCAACCGGAGTACGCATTAGTTTGGAACTTCTCCCTCAAATGAATTAGCTGCTTCAAGGAGACATGTATTCTTGTTTTGGATGCTGCTATAGCTCTATATTTTACTATTTCTCCACAGACACAGATAAATAATGGCTCACCAAACCACTGCTGGCTTCTTTCTCCCCAACTTTAGGGACGGAGGCCTTTGTACCTATAGAGGACAGAGAATGGGAAACAAAAAGCAGGAGACAAGCTGTTATAAAACTAATATGTAGAGCTGAAATGCATAAAGAGAGCAATCCAGCTGGTTTGAAAAGTGCGAATCAAATATAATATGATTTTCCTGCCCCATAAAGGGAAATTTCATAGACTTCCTGTGGCTAAGCACAATCAGAATAAACACACACACACAGACTCACCAGACTCTGCATTAAGTTCACTCTGCTGTCTGCGGTTCTGTATTCTCAACTGCAGAACTGAAATAAATGGTGTATGTGTTATTATGCAACGAAAACCATTTTTACAATACCTTGTGAAAACAAATACACAGTCTTTGTATTGCAGTTTCCCACCTTAAGGAAAGTGCAGGTTTTCTCTGTGAATCATATAGCCTGATTTACGACTGTAAGCTCAGTATTCATTTAAATAAAGTAAATTGCTCTACTCGAACGATCATGAATCATAAATGAGGCCTATATATGAATTAAGCACTACAAACTTACTGTTCACTATTAAAATAAGTTCTCCACTTCTCCACAAACAAACACACGCTTGAACCAGCAGGTGAATTACAGCTAGGTCAGAGGTGGGAGGAGTCGTAAGGTATGGTGACTTGTCCCATGATGCACCTCTGTGCTGAGTTTTGAGATCTGAGAGTGGACGTGAGAGGAAGGGGGGTAACTATTTATCCCTCTGAATGTCTATTTCTGTCGCCTTCCCATCCCCCATCCAGCTGTCCTGCTCTCTCTCTCTCTCTCTCTCTCTCTTTCTCTGTCTTTCACTCCCTCTCTCGCTGTCAGTCGTGCTAAGTAAATTCTTCCTGATTTTACTTTACTCTGGAAGAGAATGACATGCTGAGTGGCATCAAGCCAAATCAGGTTAGAATACTGGGATTAAAAATTCACTGAGTGTCACAGCAACTTATAGTAATGACAATGACTGCTGTGCTCTGATAACATAATGGCATAGATACATCGTTCAAGTTTTATGATATATACTATATAGTGTAAAAATCAATACATATTAAAACACCACCTAATGTTTATTTACATTTTTTAATTAAATTGATTTGTATTCCTTGCTGTTCTTGATTGTACCATTCTGGGCAATGTTTTAAACGTTTCCCTCATGACGTGTCCTGCAAATTCCCAGAAATATCCTAATATATCCTAACTGTATAATCTGGCAAAATATCCAACATATGCTACATATAAACCAAACATGTTACAACAAAGAAAAGTTATTGTGTCAAATTGCTAAAAAAACAATTGTGCATATAATGACACTGATTATGTGAACTGCTTTGTGCAGATGGTCAGATGTTCTTCTTTTTGTGTTTATGACCATCAGGGTTTTTACACTAAAATGCAGCTAAAAGCAAGATGAAAAATAATAATAAAAAAAAATATTAACTGCATATTTGAGCACAGCATTTTGAGAAGTGAGAGCATTAATGTGTAATTTGGGGTAGTTACTGTATGTACGACCCTAGCATCCTTGCTTAAGTCCTGGTATTTTCCAGCTGTTTCTTTTGCAGTATTTCTCTGCATTAAGCAGCCTTCCTGCTGAGGTTGACGATTTTACTCCATTCTCAACTACTGAACTCTTTCAAAGCGATTGTAGGCTTCTCTAAGTATCCTTCTTGTTTGTGCAGAAAGTTTAGAGGTTGACCTTTTCTAGACAGAGTCTGGGTGGTGTGATGAAGCCTCCACTTCCTGATAATTGAGCCAAAAGTGTCCCCTGAGACTTCCAGACACATGGATAAGGTTTTTGTACCCTTTTTCTAATTTATGTATTTGCTTTACATTATCACTGACATCTTTGAAATGTCTTTGACTATTCATTTTTACAGCTTGCCTTGGATTCACAGCCTGAATAATATATGCGGGGGGTTTTATGTATTTTATTGTGTTACTATTAGTTTTGTTTTAATTTAATACTGATTTAATATTTTAGTAGATATGTATTTATTACTACTATGATTTTCTAAAAATTATGTATTCTTGTAAAATGCTGGTTATTATAACATAATTACATATTAATCTCTTCAGAATAATGCAAAACCCTTCAACATACAAAATACTACATCTTGCAAAAAAATTAAAAGTAAAAATAAAATCAACAGACTGTAAAGATATAATAAAAACACATATTTTTCTTATAGATATAAATATGTCAGTTTCATAAACTTATGAAATTATGCAAATTATGTCCATTGCCACACTACAGATAAAACATTTCAAATTAAGGCATAAATGCTTATTTAAAGCCTATATGAAATAAATCACTTTTTGCAAAGGTTGCATTGTTCCAAATGTTTGTTTTAATGATTTTCACCATGGATTTGTCAGCCATCTTTCTCACAACACAACCTATCCAAGGTCAAAACTGATTGAAGGGTCAGTACCAGAGCAGAAGAAGGTTTAGATTGCATTACATTTTCCTTGCAGTCCATGGATGTGATCTTTCTTTTAAAAATTACAGTCCCTTTTTTGAATATTAGCTAAACTGTTTAAAAAGTGTCAGTGCTATGCATTTTTGATGGAAGAGTCTTGTCATTACCAAAGAGTGCTGCTGGACATTTGTCTGAGAATCTTGCCAGCAGGATGTTTATAGGGAACCCAAGAAGAGAGGGCAGCGCTTTTGAAGGGATTCCAACCACAGATGGGAACCAACAAAGACAATCTGTCCACTGTCCACACGTCCTTCAGGGAGGACCGTACTGCTGGCCACATTTGTACAATATGGGGAAGTACGAGAGATCGTGGAACCACATGAAGATGGGCTTGCTGGCAAAATTTGGAGGTATCAGCCATTGAGAATTTATTTGAGAACTCTATTAAATTCCAATGATGATTAACTGAAATTCATATAACTGCAGTAAATATGCCGTTATATAGAAAATGAAGGTTTGTCAAGATGAACCAAATTATTGCTTGAAAGCAGAAAAAGTTTCGTCATGAAACTCTAGATGGTGCAGTATGATAGATCTAACTAAGTATGACTATGAGTTGAATAATGACTTCATGATCGCATGTCACATTTAATTGGTTTTCTCCTGTGTCAGTAGCCAATGAGCTCGCTGCTCAACATTAAATTTAGTCAGTGTGTAGTGCATATGTTTGGGCATTAAAAATGTCTAAAAAAGTAGTCATTCTGCCTAACTGTTCGCTAATTAAAACGCACTGAGACGGCTAACCAATCACAACACATTTAGATTTTTGGCAAACGAGCCTTCATTAAAACTCATACTAATCGAGCCGTTTGTGCCTGACTGGTGAAAAAGGTATTGTAATAATGTCAATTTTTTCTAATTTTTCAAACCAACAAGCATGTTCTAGTTACAACTCCAAAACGAAATCAAGACTTTGTATAAGAGCATAATAGGACCCCTTTAAAATACTTAGCTGGTGTTTGCTGTAGCAATAGCAGCAAACATTATAAACCCTCCACCTTCCCCAGCTCCACCTGTATAGATCTGCTTCGCGGAGATCATGTACGCTATGGGGGTTATTCATGTTATGCTGTATGTGCAGCAGCACTATTTCTTACATGTTCACAGAAGTATGTTGTGGATGTTTTGGCAGTTGCAAATCTCTGTACTAGCATCGTAGCAGATCTGTTCCACAAAGACCAAACACGTTAACATTGTCCATTACATAATTGTACATTACAGTTCTTTTCCATCCGAGAGTTGTCAGGACAGAATTTTGTGCTACTCCATAAAAACTAACCAATTCCAGTAATGCATTAAGTTACTTTTGCGTTACTTTTTGTTACCTACAGTAATCTGGGCTTCCTTATTTTTAATACCAAAAACCCAAAGGTTATATTTTTGGCAACTGTACAGGCCCTTTTAAAGAAAAAGCGAAATGAGAAAGCCTCAGCCTGATGGAAGTGCCTCTGCCTCTCCAATTCCCAATTAATCTCAACACTGGGACAGGAGAGTTGTCAGTGACTAATTTGGAAAACAAAGAAACCTGCATTACTCATTTGAAAAGTCAGATATTTTCTGGTAAATGTAAAACTAATGCATTTCTATTACTTAAAAAGTAATCTCTTTATGTAACTTAACTTGTTTGTAATGCGTTACCTTCAACACTGGTCGCGACTCACTTTTAAATAGAGCTGTGTTTCATCTATAGATCAGCTTTATTCTTTATATTCAAGCAAGCTCACCCTCATCTTATCCCAGCTGCTCTGTAAGGCCAGCTACATTCAGCTAGGTTTCCAACGCTGCAAAGATTTTTAAACTCCATCAAAACAGCCACTAGGAGCATCATCAGAGCTCACATCACCAACCAGAGCGGACAGACAGCTACACATGTGGGCTTTCAAACCCAGCCTTGTGAATACAGCCTTGTGATCCTTCCTTTGTTCTTACCTGAGCGAAACTTATTGCGGATGAGCAGTGACCTCTCAGACGCCAGCAAGGTCATAATGGAGAGACAGCAGGGGAAGAAGGGGTGGGGGCTTTAAAGATACGTCTTCCTCCTGCAGGGCAGATACTTATGATGATTTCTTATGCCCTTTCCTCTCCCTGAAGAGAAAGAAAGCAAAGGGGAGTCACAGCAGGCCTGAACGTATCCTAGTTGCCATCAAGACAGTGAGGAAAAAACACAGGAACACAAGCAACTGCACTCAAAAAAATGATTCATTGGATGAACTCAATTTAATTAAATGCAGGATTTCCATCCAATAAATATGTGTA
>JAUMHP010000070.1:6654424-6665948 GCA_032361065.1 Enteromius trimaculatus
TTTAAGTCAGTTTAACACAATGCAGTTGTTTAAATAGGGAACCAAACATAATTGTGTTAAGTGAAAATATATTTTTTTAATAAACCGAACAGTGTTGGGGAATCATTTTTTTGAGTGTGGTGTAGTCTGTGTATGACTGACAGAAACAGGAGGAATCAGAAGCTAACGCTATTCTGCTATTCTAAGAGGCGGTAAACAGCATGGCTAATAAAACACAAGAGATTTTCTTCTTTCTATATGCATGGAATAGTGACTACAGCTTTCAAGCTTCTAACTGGAAGCAGAAGAACCATACAAGTGGCCCTTGCACCCTGTATTACAAGCCTTCTGAAGCCGTATGGTTTTTACAGAACAGTTTTTGTAAGAAGCAAAAATAATGTCCACCCTAGCAGTCTGTGTAAATTTGGAAACAAATACTTCTTTTGAACCAGATTGATTCACAATGAGTTGTCCATGAGTCAAAGTTCAACATCTCGGTGGATCTGTTACACAAACAAAGCTATCGTATGGCTTTAGAAGACATATGCAACACTTCTACAAAGCTTTTTAGACCCCAAAATTAAAATTCTTCCTCATGTTGTCCCATATGCACAAGACTTTGGTTCATTTAATTCATAAGGATTACATTCACACTGTCTTTTTGAGCTTCTAGAAGTGTTAAAGTTTTGGTGGAATGGATTTGGAAAATTGACAGCGTGAGACATAAATCTCTCAGGTTTCATTAAAATGATCAATTTGCATTGCAAAGATGACAGTGAGTAAATGACGACAATTTTAATTTTTGCACTTACTAGGACAGTGACTAAGACATAAAAAATAACATTTTTCTTTGTGTTCCACAGAAGAAAGTAAGTCACACAGGTTTGAAACAATGTGAGGGTGAGGGTGGGTAAATAATGACACAGTTTTCATTTTTGAATGAACTATCTTTTTAAACTATTCCAGCGGGAGGGATTTTCGCTCAACTAGCCAAGGAAAAAGTGGCCTGTTGGAGCAGATGAGAGTGAGTGCATGTACAGAGGCTTGAGTTACAGAAATAATTGGTTTTATTTATGTGCCCTAGAGCTGGGTTTCAAGTACTTCAAGATTTTTTCTCACAGTACATCTTTCTTCAGTGATAATAAAACTGCACCCACTGACTACAAGTACTGAAGCAACAAATTGGCCTTAGATGAAGATCACAAAAACTTCTAGCGTCAGAGTCTTTACAGGCATAAGCACCCAGATGCCTTCACAAAAGAACATATATATTCACAGATAAATGTATAAACACAATAGGATGAATGGAAATGAATACTCACAGTCAGACTGAATTCCCCCGAGTTTTGTCAGAGTGGCGTTGAACTGAGATTAAAGTGAAGCAAAAGAGAGAGATTCTTGTGATTGAGGTGGAGAACTAGGGCTGAACTTGATGCAGGTTATACCGAAGTAACGCTCAATGACGGGGTTGTTCCTTATCTTCTTTTTCGCCTGTTTGTTCATTCCCTTCCACAGGTGAATCTAGGGAGAAAAGGGCCCCGTGTTTCTTCCTCTTTTCTTCCACGCAGAATTCACCCTGTACACCTCGTTCTCTCTCTCTCTACCCCCACACCGAGGAGTTGAGCCAACTGTGTTGTGCTATCAAAAGACACCCTCTCCCTGCCCCCTCAGAACCCTCACATACACACACACACACTTGCTGATAAATTCATTGGGGGGTGACACCACTGGGTGGGTAACTTGCGGTGTCCCCTATCTCCTGTTTCTCTCTCAGGGGTGACAAGGCCAGACCTTCCCCCCACAGGTACCCTAAGAAGCTTGCAAAAACTGGTGGCCTTCAGTGGCACTTTATATACTGTACAGAAGCTATAAAAACATGATGATGATGGATCAGAAAGGAACTGTATTTCACTGCCTTCAATTTCTTATTTTTATTGCAAAGTTTTTTTGAATTGTGTTTGAGATGCATGTATTTTATTAAGGTGAGGGATGGGATGCATTACCACTGAACAAAATATATTTTCTATGTATTTAGGGAAAAAAATAAATATATATTGTTGGAAAGGACGCAGACAAGGGGTCTTAAAGGGACAGTTAAATTCCATAATTTCCTCACTCTCATGTCATTCCAAACCTTAATTTATTAAAATGTGATTTTTGTTTATAACGAAATATAATTCCAACAGGTTTGCAACAAAATGAAGGTGAGTAAATAATGGTACAATCGAGTGAACTCTCAATTTAAATGTACTCTAAAAGTTCTCTACATTTATCCACAAAGATACATGTGATATAAAACATGCCAACCGTATCCACTAAATTAAATTGTAATCCACAAACATGCAAATATATTTGTCTATGAGTAAGAGTTGGGGGGCCGGGGAGGAGAGGAGGGGGTTGGGAAAGGGAGATCATTACTGCACCACCTGTTTGGTGGCTTTGACAGACAGGTTGGTGTGTGCTGCTGTATCAGCAGGTCAGAAACAGCCAACGAGTGAGAGAGAGAGATACAAGAGAGAAGAAAAAAGGCAAAACAGTCCAAAACATGAGATACAAGTTAAGTGCACAACAACATTGCTGAGACAGACAGGAAGAAAACAGAAGAGCGACACAGGAAGACGAATTTTGATCACTGAGCAGCTGGTAAAGCCAGTATTAGCCATATGAATGATCTCAAGCTTGCAACTGAATATAACAATAGGAACCATTATGAGTTTGAAGGTTGTGAATGACAGCGTTGAAACAATGTATCCCCTTATTGTGTGTGACGCACATTCAATTTATGCCACGAGGTGCTATTGGGGGAAAAGTGATGTAATCACTCTTGCTTCCATTGAGCCCCCCTTTCGGGAATCCCTCTGTGATTATCACCTGTTACTGTCTATCTTTGTCTCTCTTGTCATCTCTCCCTTCTCACCTCAATTAGCTTGTGTCATTTTGTGTCACAGCATGAGAAGCTTAACTGAAACAACGCATTCTATACATTCTCATGACACCAGGTGTCTCATTGTCTTTGATAGATGCAAGGAAGTATGTCAAAATGACAAATATCTGTGCACACAAGGTGGAAGCCTCTATTTCACTTCATGCCATTCTTCGGGCAATATAAATTCATGTTCAGAAAATAAGTTCAAATTGCTAATCCTGTCAAAAACATAATCACAAAACGATTCTGTTAATCTACATTGAATACATATTAAACTTTACAAAAGCGCTAATAGTCACATGGGCAGGGCACAGATATATTTTAGTTTTAGTCGTCCCAGGACTCAAGTCCTGGCTCACAAACCTTACCTAATCCTAGGGTGACCATACGTGCCATTTTTCCCGTCCTGGTCAGGATTTCTATAAGAAAATAGGTTTTGGCTTTTTAATCCCACACCCCTTTCTCTCTCCCACTTTACTTACGGTCTACTGTTTTGTCTTAATAAAGGCAAAAAGTAAAATAAAGGGTCAGTGGTTCTCAGCTGGTTTCACTTCAGCGCCATGGACATCAAATACACATGATCAGAATTGTACAAATGTAAACAGGAATATGCTTTAAAATATATTCTTAATGTGCTAACAATCTGCAATACTATTTCCATGACTTGATTTGAATAGTTTTTTTAAGGGTCAAATACTGTATTAGCATTAGCATGTCACCATGCTAACTGTTTACATTATCATTTATAGTTAGTTGCATTTTATAAACTGCCTTTATCAGGCCAACCTATTTATGAGCCGTGACCATCAGTTGTGAAGCACTGTACTGAAAACAGACAATTCTAAATGTTGCAAGGCTAATTAATGCACACGTTAATTTATTGACTTCAGGGAGATGAGGCCATGCACAACTTGGAGTGAGTTTGCCCTCTGGTGGCATAAATTAGTAACAGCATTCTATGCTAGCTTCAGCCCTACATTATGCTTTCCTACTTGTAAAAATGCTCTCACACACTCCTCATTCGGCTCCCACATCACTACAGTTCCAGAAGTCTCTGTGCTTGAACTGCTAATCATCTCCATCTGTGGTGGGTCATTCAGGCCGCTCATCCAATCATGTAGCTTCTCTCGTCACTGCTATGCTAGTAACACTCAACTGCAGAGCTCCAAACCCATCATGCCTCAGAAACTCATCTTACATCTCAGAATATATCCATGCCCAGCATAATAAAAAAAAAAA
The DNA here is from genome assembly GCA_032361065.1 of Enteromius trimaculatus. NCBI lineage: Eukaryota > Metazoa > Chordata > Actinopteri > Cypriniformes > Cyprinidae > Enteromius > Enteromius trimaculatus. The sequence continues at coordinate 6,658,569 of JAUMHP010000070.1, forward strand.
ATGCCCTTCTCCAAGCCTTTCAAAGCCATAGTAAAGCAAGCCTTTCCTTGCCAACAAACCGTATATACATTATGTCCAAAATTGTATTATCTGGAAATTCTTCCACTTTATACTGCTTGAGAAATCATTTCAATGCTGCAGGTTTACACTGAGACTCATTATTCAGCACATTATGGCAAGTACCAACCATTAAGGTGACAAGCACATAGTCTCAACGAAAAGAGCAAGTCTCTTACATTTCTTACTGTTTCTCTCCTTCTCGCTCACACTCACACAAACACACACATTCACACTCAACACTTATAGACACCTGCTGTCAGCTTGATTGTGGGAGCCACTCTCCTTGATGCTGCCAAATGGAACAGCGACCCTCTGAGCACATCTGAGCTGTCACTCAGACGTACACAGACACCCCCGTCTAGCACAGCTTGTAAGGTTAAAGCAGGCAAAGCACATCCATAGAAAAACACTTTAAAACAGCATTAGCATTAATATATGAAGCTGTAATATTGAGCATTTCATTCAGTCAGTGAGTCTTTGTAAAACAGCATAACATTGAATATACAGCCTATATATTTTAGACCTATATATACACACATGCGTGACACTGAAACACAAGTATAAGTATAAATTAAGATGAATAAATAAGCTTTCTATTAAGGTATGGTTTGTGAGGATAGGACAATATTTGGCTGGAATACAACTATTTGAAAATCTGGAAACTGAAGGTGGGGAAAAAATGTAAATATTGATATATTAAATATCACCTTTAAAGTTGTCCAAATAAAGTTTTTATCAATAATAATCAAATGGTTTGACATATTTATGGTATACAGTTTACGAAATATCTTAATGGAACATGATCTTTACTACCTTAATGATTTTTGGAAAACAAATTATAATTTTGGCCCATACAATGTATTTTTAAATATTGCTACAAATATATACCTACAAATATTGCTATTTATGACTGGTTTGTGTGACACACACACACACACACACACACAAATCTAACCTTTCACTGTATAGTAAAAATTTATAATGGGGGGAATGTTTTTCTCAAATACACCTTGGACACAATTATTGACACCCCTAGAAATTCTTTTTTAAAAATTAGTAAAGTGGCTTTAAGAAAAGAGCTAGAGCAGTGAAAATGCCCATTTTCACCATCAGGGAAATAATTAAGAATTTCCAATCAACATAAAATGTTATGAAACTGCCTGAAAGAGGATGCAAGTATTGTCCTAATGCACAATGAGAAGGAGGGTATCAGTGGCTAAAGACTTTCCAAGGATCACAGCTGGAGAATTGCAAAAAATAGTTGAATCTTGGGATCAGAAAACCTTTAAAAAAATATTCGAACAGCCCCTACATCAGCACGTGTTGTTTGGGAGGATTTCAAAAAATTCTCCTCGCTCATCCAAAAACAAACTCCAGCATGTTCAGTTACCAGACAGCACTGGAACTGCAAATGGGACTGGCTTCTGTGATCAGATGAAACTAAACAATGAGCTTTTTAGCAGCCATCACTTAAGATGGGTTTGGTGAACACAGGGATACTCCATGTAAAAGTACTCCATGTGTACAATGAAATACACTGCTGGGTCTATATCTCTGCTGGAGGTCCTGGACATCTGACATCATGGATTCTATCAAATACCAACAGATAAAACTAAAAATCAATAGGTGACTGATTCTGTTAGATCTCATAATGGGACATTTTTAAATCTTCCAAGCATACAATAATCAATACACAATTCACAAAAACAACACAAAAGTTGGTAACTGAGCACAAAACCAAGTTTCTGCTATGGCCAAATGAGTGAGGTGAACTGAAGAGAAGCAGCACCACCAATATAAAACTGGGAATCTAAAGGGTCTGGAGTGATTCTGGATTAAGGAATGGTCTCTGACCTTTTGTCAGATGTTCTCTAACCTCATCAGATATTAAAGGAAAAAATCTAGAGCTGTTAAACTAGCAAATGAAGGAATCAAAAAGTATTGAATTGAACCCTTTTGGTGCTGTATTATAACGTGTTAGAAAAAACATTTATTTGATAAACTTTTACAATTTTCGGTTTTACCAAAGAAAAAAAAAAGAAGAAAAAGAAAAAGAAAAGATAGAGGACTTGGAAGCATATGAATTTGATTCATTTTATTCAAAATCCTGTGACACAGGTTACAGAAATTAGACTGTTTAAATATCTGCAGTCTTGTTTTTAAATTGTGTATTAAATATATAAAGTGTTCTGTGACATAGCACGCCATTTCAAATATATACATTTCCACCATAAATAAATAATTTTCATTGGTGCAAGATTAGCTAAAACACACTCTGAGCATTCACCATTAATTTGTAAGAAGGAACTGAATATTTTTAAAATGCGTTTTAAATTTACCGTGAAATGAGCTCAATAAAAACACTAAACCAGTCTGTATATGAATGAAGAAATATGCAAACAAGTGTGCAAACCAAATTTAGTGATATCGTTCAGCAGCTGGACACACTTCCACCGCATGCAGAATATGTGCTACTGTGAGCCTAAAGCAAAATTAATTAAGCATGAGAATCACTGGAAAACAGAGGGGCTTGACAAGCTTTAATTAGTGTGTGCAAATATTCAGATTCCTAATCAAATCTGAAATTTAACCAACAGAACTTTAGATTAGCCCAAGGTGTCCAGTTCGTGCATGATGTTTGGTTATTTACATGGCAAATTACATAAACCGAAATAATCAGCAGTGTCTGAACCTTTAAACCTTTTCTTTCAAGCAAGGTTTTTCAAGCATAACTTACCAAAAGGAGAACTGAATTATAAAAAATTTATAAATTAGACATTCAAACCTTGAAATGTTAGATTAATTGGAATTGTGCAAGAGCACCAGACAATTGTCTCACTGTACCTACGAAAGTCAAAACTTATTTTAAATAATTAACTTTTATCACCAAGTATCTGTGTGCAAATTTACTTGAATCTAATTCAAACTCTCTGCAATGATTTGTAACAGCTGTCTCATAGGTAATCAAGTAAAACCTTCTTTGTCCCGTATTTTCAAGCTAATAACCGCAGTAGGCCCTTGAAGAAGGCAAAGGGTTTATAAACCAAATAGTTCAAGTTCAATATTAAAGAAGAACAAAGCAGAGCATTTTAAAAGAAAAATATGAAGGTGACTATACTACTGCCTTTTGTAATAATAGCCATGAGGGAGAACTGAAATGAACAAGATGTTTTAAAATGCATAATATCGGAATATGAATAAGCAGAGTCATGAAAGTCATTTTTTTCTTCCTCATTTTGGAGGAATCTGGAGAATTTTACAGAACGGATGCAAACAAGACAGTGTGTTAACCTGTAAACTCCACAACCAGATGATGAAGAATGCCAATAAAAACAGCAGAAAACAAAGGAGGAAGTGACAACAATGGATATGCCAGGTCAAAAGATTTGCACAATGCAAGTTTGAAAGTTCAAAGAGGACACAACTCCATACTGTTCTCTGTAGGTCAGGTGGAGTATCACAATGAAAGGAGTGGAAGATGAGTAGAAGAACTCTGAGAATGATGCATGTTCCAATTCTGTGGAGTTCTGTGTGTACCTAGATATACTGCTGCACTAATCTAGGCAATTCCTTGACTTCAAGAAATCATAATATAAAATTATAAATAATAATGAGCCTCTTAGTCTTTAACAGTAACTACATCACACCCTTGAAGAAAGATGCTACATATTTGAAAAACTGAAATGAGAACAATAAATATAAAGCAAATAAGGGTATTTTAACGTTATTCAGGGCAAGAAATAAAAACAAATGTATTCATCAAGAGGTCTAACTCAGTAACTGAAGCTTATTAGAATGAATCCGAAGTTGAATATTGCCGAGTTCAGTCATCACCAGTAAAGGTCAATGGAATGAAATATAGACAATAATATGTAACTAGTGAGAAGTAAGGAATTATTATATCAATACAAAATAAATTAAATGTATTTGCAACTTTGCTTATCTTTTTAAAACTTAAAAAAAAGAAAAGAAAAAGAAAAACTATTTGTCCACACCCTCCACGTAGTTCTCATTCTCCCCCTGTGTCACTGTCAGACTCCATTTCAGGAACGGTTGAGCTGTACCACTCCGCATTCTCTTCCGACTCTCCTTGTATACCAGCAAGTGAAATCTCTCCACCTTTTGGCTTTGCCTTCATGTCCATCGCCTCCAGCTGCTGGCCTTGGTGCTTGCGCTTCGTGTGACGTCGCAGCGTGTTGCGCTCTGCAAACCGCATGTGGCATATTAAGCACTGAAAGGGTTTCTCGCCGGTGTGTACTCTCTGGTGCCTCATTAGTTCCCCTGATTCACGAAAACGCCTTGGGCAAAGCTGGCACACAAAGTTTCTCTGACCTGTATGGATGTGTTTGTGTCGCTCAAGATGGCTTGATCTTTTGAACGCCTTGCCACAAAGTTGACATACATGGGGTTTGCTTTGGGAGTGTGTGATGGAATGGCGCTCGAGGTCCGAAAGATAGTAGAAGACCCTTGGACAATACTGACAGTAAAGAATGCGACGAGGACCTAATGCTTGGTTCTTTGGGTCGTTCATTGAAATTCCGGGTGATCCAGGACGAATGGGTGACGTAGAAGAGGTGGTATCTAATGAGTCTGTTTGGTCTACCGAGGTAGACTCAGTCTCACCGTCACAGTTTACCTCAGTCTCCTTATTTTTACTTTCATTGACTGTGGCAGAGGAATCTGGCTTGGTGGCTTCAGAACATGAAGGCGTAGTGACCGAATGCGTCTCAGGCTGGTTTTCTTGTTTCTTCTCCACAGACACAGCCAATCTGAGAAGGGCTTCCCGAAAGGAAGTGGGCACTGGTGTGTCGGAGTAGGTATCAGTGCTGAATTGCTTGGTTGGACTTGTAGAGGTCACTGTGGAAGTGCTAGAGGAAGCAGTTGATGAGGTAGGGCTAGCAGAAGGATTAGAAGGGTTATTCGGTCCTGAGATGTCTGTAGCTGTGGCAGAGGAAACCGTGCTGAGGCTGAGAAGTGACGGACGTGAACTTAATGAAGATCCCAAATCAAGTGGACAAGTTGCTAAGGGAAGTGCAACAGTGGAACAAGAGGAAATCTGAGTTAACTGCCCACCCGAGGGCAAACTCTGAGTTGAGGACACCTGAGGAGATGACAAAACTAAGAACACAGGGGAGGATTGAGTGTTCTGACTAAGAGAAGCTGGTAAGGAAAGGGTAATTAGCCCTGGGTTAGCTTTAGAAGCCGATGAAGAAAGAGACTGAAGCTGAGATGGAGGAAGAAGAAGAATGGGAGTGTTTGACCCTGTAGTATTAGCCACAATCTGAATGGGAACTGATGCCAAGTCAGACACGGCAGGTATGATGGAGGGTTTATCAAGAGCTACAGAACTGTAAGAAGATTGTGGCTCCTGGTTTGGGGCAACTTGTGAGGTTTCCACTGAGACATGACCTATAGACATATTTGGACACAGTGAATTGGGTAGCGTCTGTAGTCTGGAGGCTGCAATATCCTGTGCATCAGCAATAAATGAGGGCTTATCTTCAGCTTGTCCTGGGCTTACATCTTTTTGTTCAGAGAGCCCCTCAGCATGCTGTATATTATCAATTTGTGGAACTTTCTGTCCGTCTGCGGTAAGTGTGTAAGGAATGCCCTGGTCATCTATAAGCAGTGTATCCATCGGATCTGCGGTTATAGTGTTGGGATACGATGTAGTTGGCATGGCTTCAAGCGATGAGGAGGACAGACGTCCATCCCAATGCTGAGGCAGATATGTATGAGCGTCACTTACTGATGGAATCCAGCGAATTTCATTGTCGTCCTCCTGCTCCACTTCTACATGTTGAGGCTCCTCCTCAATTTCATCAACTTCCATGTGAAGTGAACCTTCATATTCAGGGTCTACAACCCATTCATACTTCCTCTCCTTATTTCTGTCTTTCTTTTTTGGTAGGCTTAAATCTAATACCATGTCTTCTTCATACTGTCCCAAAGAAGCCGTCACTGCCATGTTCCTTTCGACATCAAGCCTCTCCTCTCCTACATTACTTAAAATTTGTGGTTTATAACCTTCAATGCAGTCTTGACTATTTTCTAATTTTTCTTTGTCTGCATTCAGGTCCATTCTAAGTTTACTCTCTCTTGCATTTGCCTCGTCCATGACCAGTGTTTTATTCTCATTACACAAACCCTTGCTTGTGTGATTGCCTCCATCAGATGACTGTAGTTTGTCATTATGAAACCCTTTATTTAAAATAGATTGTCGTTGAACCTTAATCTCTAGTAAATCATTGGATGAGATGTTGGCAATGTCTGTAACTTTGGTTGTTCCCTCACAAGCTTCTGTCGTAGCATTATCAGACTCTATCTTGGGTATCAGCTGCATGTTTGTTGGTAGACTCTTTGTGTTCTCATGAAAAGGGACTAATTCATCTTCGAAAGTCTGGTTTTCAAGAAGACTCATCTGGTCTGAGTCTGATTCATTATTTGGCGAGTTCCGCTTGCTGTAATCCTTTATCACTTCTGTCTGATCTTGTGGTGGAACAAGTAGCACATCTGGGGTCGCTTTGTCCTTAGACTCAGTCCTCAATGAGAGTCCCTCATCTGATAACTCACTCTCCTGACCCACTGACATTTGGCTTTCTTTGGTGGCAGCAAGATCAGTCCATTTAATACGTGGAATGGTCTCACCTATCCTGTCCAATGTTTGTTGTTAGCGCATAGCAACTCCTGTACATTCAGCAGTAGGAAAGCAGTACTCATGGAGTATGTCTGTTCATTATAACCTGAGAGAACATTGAAATATTGCCTGACAGTGCCACACAATCTTGCATAATCCACGTAATGGCACCATTGCCAGTTCCTTTCCCATCTGATGTAACTGCTGAATTTCACCCATGTTTCTGCTACTGCCATCAGTCAGGACCTTCTACTCATCTAAGGCATCAATCTAAAACAAACAAGCAAACAAAAACACATAAGACAAAAACAAGATTCCACATTCTGTAAAGAAATAACAGAACTCAAGTTACAAAGTCAAATGTATTGTTTAAGATAACAATCTTTTATAAAACATTAGTGCTGTCAAAATGTACAAATTAAATGCAAGTTTTACTAAAAATCACCTTTTTGAAGTTACTTTGCATCTTCTTAATAAACTATTACTAACATTTAATATTTAATACATAATCAATATTCAGTGCAGACACATTATTTTCAGTTGTATTCTTATAGTTGTGTATTTACATAAAGACAATTTCATATAGTACATAAATTGGATGCTGAGGAAGTTTTGATGTGGCAATAATTTGTTCATTTTCTGAACTAAGTGGTTTGCTTTACAAGTATTTATGAATATGTATA
>JAUMHP010000070.1:6672427-6686065 GCA_032361065.1 Enteromius trimaculatus
TATATATATATATATATATATATATATATATATATACTTTACCCAGAATATGATAACATGATAACAATTGAATTCATTGGGGTATATTTGTAACAATAGCCAAAAAGTGTGTGGGTCAAAATTATTGATTTTATCAATAATTATTTTTCTTTGATTTTTCTTTTACCAAAAATCCGAACATAAAAAAAAAAGATCATGTTCCATGAAGATATTTTGTAAATTTCCTACTGTAAATATTTTAAAACTTAATTTTTGATTAGTTATATGGATTACTAAGAACTTCATTTGGACAAATTTAAAGGAAAGTATCTCAATATTTTTTGGCACCCTTAGATTCCAGATATTCAAATAGTTGTATCATGGCCAAATATTGTGCTAGCATTGTTAGTCCTTATGTATTCAGCATTCAGATGATGTATTAAAAAAATCTGACACTTATGACCGGTTTTGTGGTCCAGGGTCACATGTTATTTTTACAATAAATCATATTAACAAGTAAACTTATTTAACATTTTTTTCAAATACAAAAACTATGAGTATTTTAATGTTTACAAATTAGCCTTCACTCAAGTTAGGCTAAATACATTTAGAATAAAAAGGAATAGAGAAAGAAAAGAAAGATTAATCAAAATTCATTTTTATGGTAATCATCATTATGCAATAGTGTTTTTGATGGAGCTTTAAAGGGATAGTTTACCCAAAAAATAAAAATTCTTTCATCATTTACTCAACCTCTTCCCAAACCTAAATCAATTTCTTTCAGCCATTTCACACAAATGAAGATATTTAGAAAAATGTTAACCATCACCAAACAGTGGGCAGTAGCCACTGAATTTTATAGTAATGACAAATGCTGTCAGTGAACTCAATGGCTAACATAATCAGTTACAGACATAATATAATTTATTGTTTAGCAGAAAAACATTAATATAGGTTTGAAATAACTTGAGTGTGAGCAAATTTTGGGGGTGAACTGTCTCTTTAACATGTATTAAAGCCCGGAATGTGCATTTACAACAAGCCTAGGTTGATCCAGCAGGGGGCAGCATTGCATCAGCACATTAGTCAAACCCGCTTTGGCTGCAATAGAGCTTCACACTCACAAATTCATTTACACATAGTGCCCTATCCACCTACTCACAAACCCACACAGTCTTCATTGCTCTTCTGTCTCCCGCTGTCCCTCTCATCTCCCTCTCATTACTTTGTTACATGGCGTGCAATAGCAGGCAAACTGAGACCTCTTTAGCAGTTTGGAGCAACATTTTCCTCTCGAGCACATTCTGATACACCTGCTATTTCCTTTTAGCAAGATTTCTCAGTCGTTCCCATGTTGAGGAGTGCATACAATCACACACACATGCACACACTTACGGCGACAGATGGGGTGAGGGTATTGCCACGTCTGATTCTCATGACAGATATTATCACTATTTCCAATCAGCACAGATCTGTATGAGAAAGAGGATGAGGTTTGTCAATATAATAAGCATGATAAATCTGTTTGTATCAAGTCACAGTTTCACTTCAGTCTCACCCAGCTGCACATTGGTACTGGATGGTGGATCCCACGATAGCACTGCCCTGCACAGAGAGCAGATCATCATCATCATCAGGCAAAGAACAGGACATCTCAGGAACCAGAACCGGCTCTGCTGCAAGACCTCCTCCCGAGGAGGCTGGTGGAGAAATCAAAATAGCTTATTTTATCTCTTGACTTGAGCATGCATTAAAATACTTGCAAGTGGACATATAGTTTAAAACACATGCAAAGTTTTTAGAATTGTATTCATCTTTCTTATTGTTTCATTTAAATGTAGACTATAAAGAAAATCAGTAAAAAGCATAAAGTAATTTCCTGACACCTAGTGTACATATCTTAGTCATTTAAAAAGGATATTGCAATAGACTTGACCTTGACGCACGCACAGTTATGAGGGTCTATTGCGGTCCTCTTTATGATAGCTATAATTTCCTGTCTTATGTGTTTTTTTCCCTGCATGTTAGTCTTATCATGATTTGATTCAACTGACAAAAGTTTAACAAATTTAAAAATGAACAATGGCAGTTTGGTAGCTTTGTAAAATAATAATAATAATAATAATAATATTTGTTTAGTAGTAGAATAGTACTTTTATAAGTAATAATGTTAGGAAATCATATTAGTAAATCTATTAAGTAAGTATTTTTCTGTATTTATTTAATTTTCTAGAAATGACAGGAGCCCCTATAGGACACATTGTTGGGAAAAATACTGTTACAATAAAACTGTAACATTTAAGAAAAAAAATGGGTTTTTAAATCTTTGTGCTTCCCTGAGAATTTGGGTAATTTTTTTTTTTTGTAACTATCAACAATGTAGGGATGGCAATAAAATCAGAATGAAAAACATATTTTTCAGTTATTTAGAAAAGCAATACTTAAGGGAAAAATGTTTCTTGGGGCAACGCCGAATATTTGCAAGCAGAAGAATGGAGTTTTACAGTGCAAATGTTTTAATATAGAAATCAGATCCCCTGCTGATTTTGTACATTAACAGTAAGTTGATTTGCATTTTTATGAGTCAAATAAGTATTTGATCCCCTGTCAGTCAGGAAGAGTCCTGGCTCCCAGGTGTCTTTTAGACAGAGAAAGTAGAAAAGACACCTGTCCACAGAGGCAATCAATCAGATTCCAAACTCTCCATCATGGCCAAGACCTATAAGAGCTGTCCAAGGATGTCAGGGACAAGATTGTAGACTTATAAAAGACTGGAATGGGTCACAAGACCATCGCTGAGCTGCTTGGTGAGAAGGTGACAACAATTAGTGTGATTATTCACAATATAGCTCAAAATAGCTCTCAATCTCCATCGGTCTGGGGCTTCATGAAAGATTTCATCTCGTGGAGTTTGAGAACGCTGAGGAATCACCCCAGAACTGCAAGGGGAACAGCTGGGACCGTAGTCACCAAGAAAACAATTGGTAACACTATATCAAGGGTCCTCATATCTTGCCCTGGAGGTCCAACACACTACAGAGTTTAGTTCTAACCCTAATTAAACACACCTGAGCATTAGAAAATCACAGGTAGGTTAGTTTTATCAAGGTTGGAGCTAAACTCTGCAGTGCATTGGATCTCCGAGACAAGATTTAAGGAACTTTGAAGAACTATAATCCTGCAGCACCCGCAAGGACCCCTGATCAAGAAAGCCTATGTGAAGTTTGCCAATGAACATCTGAATGGACAAAACCACAGGGCGCTCTTAAAATCAACAGAATGTTGTTATCCATTAGTGTGGACAAAAATACAGTTATCTTTATAGTTATCGTTCTTGGTGTGAACAGGCCTCAAGAGCAAAGATATTACAGCAAAAGCATCCCGGGCTTTTGGTTCATGGTCGTGACAGGAATTCAAATAGATGACCCTGTGGATACTGGCCTGGAGCTTTTATCCACTACATTAGATGAGGTAGCGTGAGTACAAATGCATGACTGGGTGAATGGACAGATGGATATGTTGGGCTGACAAATGGATTCACAGGTCAACGTGTGGCTGAGCGGGTACCCAGACGATGGGTGGACAGAATGTGCGGCTACATTTTGAGTTTTATCAGAAAAAATCCATCTGGAACAAGCTGTTCTCACATTCCCTCTTGAGCGGTTGACTCATGCAGTTATGTATCAAATCTCTCCCCCTTTTGTGAGGATGACTGATTAATGAAGGGGGAGGAAATCACACAGTCAACATGCACACACACCAAACTTCCATTGTGCATCAATTCAGCTTCGAACGCGCTTGAACTTTGTGTGTGAATCCGGCGTATCTACATGCCTGTCTCTGCTTGTTAAATATTCCATGTCACTGATCTGCAGATAATAGAGTACTGCAGGACGGTTCTCACAGACCCCAAACGCCCACACCTCGGCTCTTTTGACAGCTCATTCCTAGAAATACATCTCATGTTACTCCAGGAAATGTGTGTGTGTGAATGTATGCATGTGTTACAGAGGGGGTGATACTGGGAATGCTGCAGCCTGGAGCTCTACCGATTCACGCCTCCTCTTCACAGAGCTGGAGACTAAAGACTAAAACCCCATAGCCCACAATCAAGCGGTGACCCAGGTCTACAAGCTCTAAGCTTTTATTACTCATGCAACCAAAAAAGAACGCATTATTATGCAGACACTGACACATATTTCTCTTTTTTTCCCTGCATTTCTGGTCAGTTGTAATATCACCACCGCAATATTGCTGCTATGAAGGCGCTCCCCCTGAATTGCATAATATTGACATAAACTGGATGGTTTACTAACAAGAGGAGGGCAATGCGACCCAACAGAACTGATGTTTTCATGTCATGCTCTATTTTTGATGCGTAATATCAGATCTTTAAATGTTACAGATGCATCGCTTTCTATAATTCCTAACAGTTAACCCAATTTAATGTTTCGTATCTGTTCTAGGACCACCTGTCAGATCTTCTGCAGAACCAATTCAAAATCAAGACGTTTGTCCTGATCTTCAAAGAAACACATAGTCGTTTATATATATATATAGGCTGCCCTTTATAAGTAACACTTTATATATCTGTAAACAACTGAGCTATTGAATAATAGACAGACGGACAGAAAGACTGATTAAAGATGGATAAGTACGAAGTACTGAAAAAGTGCATAAGAGTTTAAATATGTTTTCTCCTTCCTACCTGTACAAACAGGCTCATCTCCACTCCACTGCCGGTCACCTTGGCAACGGCGTATTGTAGTGTCCAGCCCGTTATGCACGGTGAACCCAGGCTTACAACGAACCTCGAGCAGAGCGGAGAAAGAGGGTGAAGGGGAAAGGAGAGCTACATCAAAATTATTTCCAGGTGGGAGAGGCCAAGGACACGTACGACCTGTTCATGCGGAAAAATCACAAAAAAGCTGGGAGCACTACTTTATAATAAATTTGCTCTTTACATTTTATTATAATGTGTTTAGATGCATCACGGGGTTTTAACGCTGACCTGGGGCCACACAGCTGAGTCCACACTGGCCGTCACACAGACACTGACGTTTGTTGCCACAGTCTTTATCTTGCTGACACTTTTTTGGACATGTTTGTCTTCTCTCGTTACCCAGCATCCTCTCTGGGCACTGTTCTGTTGCATCGACTTCAAGATAAGCATGCACAGAAACATAAAACGTGTGAGGAAGTTAGACACCGTGCAGATCAGGTTCACTGACATACATTCAGTACGCTACCAGTCAAAATCTAAAAATCTTCAAAATCAAAATCTTCAAAGATCTTTTTAATGAAAGCGCACCAAAGCTGTTATCATTCCCAATAAAGTAACTTCTTTTAATTTGCAACAATAATGCACAATTTCAATGTATTTTTAAAAAATCTAATTAAGGCAACTTTGGTGAGCATACAGTATCTTTTCGAAAACATTTTAAAATATGAATCATCCACATTTTTGACCAGTAATGTAAATGCAAGAAATGCTTGAATGCCATTTTATCTGTCTAACTATTTAATCTGTGCCATAAAATAGCAGGCTGTTAAATGTCTGGCTGTCTGCCCAAGACACTGTTCTCTGAACTGAACCAGGTGTTTAACACAATTTATCCACATAAACCAGACAGTGATAAATGTGGCCCACCCATAAACAGGATGTAACATTTAAATGTTACAAGCTCATAACAAAACATGTTAGAATGTTAGTAGTACTTAACACAGTTGTGTATTTCTCATTATGCAATGATTTTGAACTGAAACAACAAGAGATAGAGAGAGAAATTGTGTGTGTGCTACATTTCATGGAAAACTAGCTCCAAGAGATAGATTCTCAAGGCAATAGAGGAAGGGATTGTAGTAGTAAATGACAAATCATGCATCGGTTTACTCAAAAATAAAGAATAATGAATCATTTACGCACCCTCGTGTTTTTCCAAAACTTATTCAAAACTACAGTTTTTATGAGTAACACACAAATGTAAACATAAATAAATTAAATAATTAATTTCAAAAAGTTCCTACAATGAAAGTCAATGGAGTCCAGAACTGTTTTGAAGACAACTGACTTTTACTGTTTGGGCAACAGTACTGTATTTTTACCAGAAAAAAAGAGGAACATGTAGATAGGTAAAAAAAAATGACTTTTTGTTTTTTCGAGTAAACTAATTTCACAAGTTTAAAATGGCAACCATAATGCACTTTTAAATAAAAAAAACTGATCATATTTACATAAAAAAAAAAAAAAAATCATAGCTGATCCTCCACATTTTTTACTCATACAAATATCCATCATATATGATCTCATTCACTAATTATTCATTATCACATAATAAAAATAAAAAAAAACATTTACTTGGAAAGCTACCCATAATCCTTTCATTTTTCTCCCAGACACCCCCACACACAAACGCACTCACCTGAGGCTGCAGACAGGCTGCTGAGGGCCCACACACACAGTAGAGACACCAGCAGAGATCGCTCCATCTCTCCCTGATACTCGCTGCAGAGCTTTTGAAAGAGGTAGCGAGACAGAAGAGGGGATATAAAGATGGGGGAGAGTCTGGAGGAGGGGGTTTTGTGATGGTGTGATGGCGAGGGAGGAGTGGAGATGCCGTACATGCAAGAACACACACATCTGGATCGTATTGAGTGTTTTGAATGCTCGCTAGAATTCCGCAGAAAAGAAGACCTTTCACCCAATTCCATTGATGCCAAATGAGCGCAAACACTCACCCCCACATCAAATGACTGGCCTCATGGATACACTCTTCTCCACATACACCCGTGCCAAGCTGAATACTGTAGCAAAGCGACCCGCCTGATACAGACTCTACCACAGTTCAACTCAGCATCCTTCGTAACAGTAAACACACAGTTTGACAGATAAACGCGATGGTGTTTCCTCACAGAGAGACCAGCTAAACCAACAAACAATCACAATCAAGTTAAGCACACTGATTTATTTCCAGATCTCACCCTTTTGATGAATGTCACACTTAGTGAGAAAAAAAACCTAGCTCTATATCTCTCCGAATAAGTTACCGTTTATTTCTACAGTCTTATGTTCTTTTTCTGTTTTTTCTGAAGGACGAACTCTTCCCATACTAAACTCAGAACCTTGAAGAGTGTATTGGACTATCTGTATTAACAGGAAGGGTCTTCATAAATGTACTGTATTGATTTCTCATTCATGTCCAGGGTGAGGACACTAAGATGATACAGGTCTACAGGTGCTTATTCCTGGACAATATACTACACTAAAAATGCAGGAAAATTTGGAGGAGAAACCTTTAGAGAACCTTTTTGAAAAAAAGGGACTCATGGTTTCATACAATAGCTCCTATGCTCTCAGGAAAATGGTTTTGAGGCACTTGATATATTATTTGACCTTCGTTGAGTATACAATATGAATTTTCAGACACACAGACGGCTCTGAGACACAAGATATTTCTGGTCCTTCAACTCACGGTCAAACATTTTCATTAACAGAAACAAGGAGTGGTGGTTTATGTTAGTCTAATCGACTGTTTAAATATGTATTAATATGAATACAAATGATCTAGAAAATAATTAGAAATAACGAAATTTATTATTTTCTTTAATTCTGGAAGTTGTCTACACATTTTATCACCAATGAATTTCTATGAGTTTTTACACTTGATTACATTTGATGTCAAATGATTAATCGTGATTAGTCAAAATTAATGTTTGTGTACTGTGTATATTTATTGTTTATATATAAATACACGTTTATATATGTTTAAGAAAAATGATGTTATGTATATATATATATATATATATATATATATATATATATTTGATATAATTTATATGAATATAAATATATGCTCATAAATACATGTGAATATTTTCAGAATATATGCTTTATATACACATAATAAATATACACAGTACACACACATTTATTGCGTAAGCAAAAACTTTTATTTTGATCAAGATTAATCATTTGATAGCACTACTTTACACATACTGTATATACAGCGGTAAGGCACCCCAGGTAAATATGAACAAAGGGACTATTAAATTAAATCTGCATTGTTTATTCTTTTGATCCTTCATTTAAATAAATCACAGAATTCAAATCTATCATTGAAGTAATACAATTGAAAGAGGGAGGAAAATCTGATTGTGAAATAAATGCTTTCTTTAGTTAATGTTGGCCACAATTATTGGCACCCATTCTTTTTTCCATGATAGCAGCCCTGATTTTCTCCTATAACGCCTGATCAGAGAACATACAGCAATCATCCAGAATCTCTCCAGACCCTTCAGATTCACAGCTTCATGGTGCTTTTTCTCTTTTCTATAGGGTTCAGGTCAGTTTGACTGGGGTGGCAAGGCAAAAGCTTTATTTTTATGCTTAGTGACAGTTTTTGTGTTGAAGGATGTTCAATGCTTTAGCTCTTTTCTTACAGCCAATTTCTGTTTTGAGATGCTCAACAATCTCATTCTGCACATCAGAACTGCATTCTTTGGTTTTACTGCTTGTGATGGTTGATTACTCATATTTATAATCCTGTGGAACAGGAAGTCATAATCAAACAATTTCATGCTCCTGTTCACTCTGGTGTGCTAAAAAAATATAAATATGAATGGGAACATACTTCAAAGATATTTTACTCATAAGAATTTTGCCAATATTAGTGGAGGGCACTGTAGAATTAACTGTGACCTAACTAAACATTTAGGTCACACTTCATTTTAAGGTCCAGTTCGCATCATTAACAAACCATTAACTGACTTTTGCCTCAA
The DNA here is from genome assembly GCA_032361065.1 of Enteromius trimaculatus. Classification (NCBI taxonomy): domain Eukaryota; kingdom Metazoa; phylum Chordata; class Actinopteri; order Cypriniformes; family Cyprinidae; genus Enteromius; species Enteromius trimaculatus. The sequence continues at coordinate 6,681,185 of JAUMHP010000070.1, forward strand.
TAAACTCCTAATTTTCTGCTTAGTAATAGTTAGTAAGTGGTAGTTGTTAGGTTTGGGTATTGTGTAAGATTAAGGAAGTAGAAAACATTGCAGAAAACATGCAGAACATTAACTCTATAATTACTAATACAACCAATTATGTTAATGCTATATGCAACTTCTGGGCATAAGCGTTACAAAAATCTATATTCATTATAAATGTCCTTCATATAAATTCTCAATAAAATTCCTTTATATGAATTCTCATACTGTGCATCCAGGTTTTTTCAAGACCTGAGAAATCTGGTTCTTAAATAAATTCAGAAACAAATTATAATAAGAAATCTAATAATACACTTTAGCTTTTTTGTCTTATTTGAAGTCATTTGAAGCCGTCTTGCAGCCCTCTAGCATCTCCTGATCGGGAATCACTGGGTTCTGCTTCTGCGGAAATGGAAGGAATCATATAGTGCCTTGAGCATCTTTTCATTTTTACAGTGCAAGTAGAGCTTCAAACGGCCTGTACAAAAATATTAGCACATTATATTGCAATATTGCTTTTCCAGATGCATTCTATCTGCAATATATGTGATGATACTCATTTTATTTTTTTATAAATATATGATACATCCCTTTTCATTTATTTTATCTTAATTTAATATTAGGTATTTACGAATATTTATATTAAAGGGCATAGCCTTTTAAAAAACTTCAGTCCACGACAACATGCGAGCTGAATAGGATTTCTACAAGCACATCTGTGGGCTTTGTTCATTCTGTTCGAATTCAAAAAGAACAAGCATCATCCTGGTCGCCATTTAATTCATGAAAAAGAAAGGAAGTTGAAGATACTACATGTGGTAGCACAGAGAACAGGCACACATGACATGCAAAATAATCAACCTTAGTGTTTAGTGAGTAAGAACAATAGTTTATTTGTGGTCTTGGAGAAAAAGACTACATTCCCCTGCATTACTTTGGCTAGGTGCAGTGTGGGTAACACTGATGCATTAGGGCATTTGTACATCAAAAAACAAGAGTCACAACACAAAATGTTCATAGTCATCCACATGTGGAAGTGCAGAAACGTAAAGGACTACATTACCCAAAATCCATCTGCAAAAGTATATGGTTAAAGAGGAGGCAAATTACTGGGCAAAAAAGGCATTAGCTTTAAACACCTACATGCAAAAAATAGAAAGACAGCGCAAAATTGTATGATGGTTCTTTATAATGTGAGTGTACAGGAAATAAGAGAAAAAAAATCTATTTATTTAAGGGAAGCAGAGTGTGCAATCACCAAGGGCACCGGTTCCTGCATCATAAATTGACCTGGCTGTCACAGCAACACTTCTACAGCTGGTGTTGACGATGAATGCTTTAACAAACAGGAAGTGACAAAATCTCCAAAGCAGGGAGGAGACTTGCATTAAAATAGACAATATCAAGTAAACAAAGCAACAAAAATAATTCATTTGTAGTATTAACAACAAGAGTAATAATGATCAGATCAATAATAAGTCATAATAAGTGAAGTTACTTTAATGGTCGTTAAGGAAAGAAACGGACATGACTGGAGAAATAACAAGGAGCCACGAAACGAAGAGATTTCGAAACATTTGTACTGACACCGGTAACCAGGTTTGTAAAAATTCAATATCGTTCCAATAAAAGTAAGTGCGTATACAGGTCAACCTGTTCCGAAATGCTATTTCCAATGCAAGAAATCTTTCTCTACAATCAGATGTAAGTCATGTCCCATGTATTCAATCCATAGAGGTCCAAATTGTGTTTTTGCACAGCAAGAACAGCCTCTGCAAGTTCACTTAAGATCTGCACACTGTGGATGTATGCTGCTTTTTTGTTTGCAACCGAGTCAGATTCCTACAAAAACAGGAGTACAATGTAGACAAGAGATAGCAACTTTAAGAAAAGGATCCTACTGAGTTCGCCATTAAATGAAATAAACAAAAAATGCAGATAAAATGTGATAATTAATGCATGTCTTTCTTTACCGTCTTACCATCATAACATGTTCAGTTATCCTTTGCGAATGACAAATAAATATCAGCAGTAGACTGATAAACAAGGTTCGTCCCTAAAGAGTTGAGATGCACCTGTCATTCCTCTCATCCGTGGTTTATCACAACTTAAGTGCTTGAATAAATCTATATTAACATTTCTATACAAATTTAAATGTGTATTTTACAGTTTCATTTCTCTAGAAAGTTATTTTAGATGTTTTTTTTCTCTCTAAGGTTCTATGCGTAATTCCACCCCTCTTTTTTTCCTTCACGAGATCAAAAGTTTGTTCAAAAATACCATATGAACCTGATTTTTATATTACAGTGACACCTCAACCGGTTCCCTCTGCCACGACTTTACAGCCCTCCAAAAGATATAGAAAATATACAAAAATTATTTTCAAAATTCCTTTCCCCATTAAGCATATTTCTATCATATAAAAATATACAATTCTCTCCATAATTAAAATCTTGCCATAGTACCTACTGAAGAAAACAAATAAAATAAAATAATAATAGTAATAAGAGAGGTGACATGCTCTCTCACTCCAGTTTAAAACTCGAGCCGTCTTCATACATCATTCCATACATTTGATGCACTTTTGTCAGTCTTTCAGCTATCATAAGAACATTCATCTCATTCTCCATCCTAACACTTTTTCCTCATCGATTCCTCCTTATTGATCCACGTGATGGCTCTCGTATTTGTTCAGGATGTTCCGGCAACGGCCGAGCTCTTTGCGCATGTCGGCTACTTCCTGTCTGAGTGCAGCGTTCTCACGCTCAAGGAATGCGGCGCGCACAGAGATCTGGTTCTCCTTCAGTCGACGAGCATCACGAGAGCGCTTCGCGGCTTCATTGTTCTTGCAACGACGACTCCAATACTTCTCATCCTAGAAAAAAGAAAAAGAAACAAAAGCACACATTAGAAGACGCTAGGCGTAGGTGGGAAGCTCTCTGCCAGATGTGTGACTGGGCTTTGTGTGTGTTCGTATGTAATTGTTTGAGAAGACTGTTTTTTTTAGCATCTCCGAGTGACATTCCAGTGAGAAATGTCTAAGATTTGACTGCACACAAAGTGCTGCTGTGGTTGAGTGGCTTTCCTCAAAGTGACAGACACAGGGTTGTGGTTCACGCCACTCTGTCAGTAGTAGTGAGCAACAGTAAATTAAAGGTCATGAGAAAACCAGTTACAAATCATGTGTTAAAAACACTAAATACATGTTCATAAATCTGACCGGGAGTTCCCATGATATAATTTCTCAGTTTTGTTCATTCATTGATCCATTTATTTAAAGCTTAGTGTTTTTCAAAATAGTATGTTCATTATATTTACTATTATTTAGTGCATTTACTTTTTATAATCCTCCATTATTATTAAAGACAGTTCACCCAAAAAATGAAAATTTGGCAACACTTTACTGAAAGCCTGTATTATGCATTATAAAGAGTTATTAAAGGGTATAATGAATTATAACAATCCTTAAGTTGAGTAAAAATATAACTATAATCAAATTAAAAATGCATACAATGACTTGATGTATTAACTGTGGTTATTCATGAGATTGTATGATGGATTATATAAGGTCCATTACAAGGCATAATTAATGAATTATATTTTTTAGGCATTGTACATAAATCCTTCAAGTAAAGTGTTCTGGTTTATGCTTACTGCTTTAGGTCTACACAATGCAGCTCAATGAGGTTCTGTGTTGTTTTAAATCAGTGTTAAAGGGGTCATAAACTAAGAAACCAAACTTCTGTTGATATTTTGACATGTAAGAGTTCATTGTACTATAAATCATCCTGTAGGTTTCAGGACTAGTTAGTTTGAAAAATAGCTTATATTCATAAAGTGTGCCAAAACCATGATGTAAGAGTGTGGCTAAAGTCTGCCTCTGCAGAAGAAGATCAACACCTGCTTCTACATCGCTGCCTGTTTAGCCCATTTGTGCATATAGAGAGGAGCAAATGCAAGTTTACTTTGAAACCAACGATCTCTTTTAAACTTAATGTTAGGAAAGAGTGAATTAACTTTATTTTTAATTCAATTTGATGTAGGACTTTCAAAAAGATTGTATTGAATCTGACAGTAATGTTGCAACACACGAGTGGGAGTAACTCTTTCTGCCTTTTCTGTTATGCAGATAGTTTGATATGCATTCATGCAGTAATATATGTAAATGTAAAAAAAATAACATGCAGAAAATAAAATGATTTCTGCATATATTACCTTATCCTTTTTTACTTTTATTGTTGTTCTTGTCATTATATATTTGTATTTTTGTGTGTATGCATGCGATCCTGGTTTGTAATATAACTTGTGTAGAACTCACTGGTTGCTGATTTAAAAAATAAATAAATAAATAAATACAAAATCTAACATAAAAAAATAACAAAATCTACATAACATTGTTTGATCTCAACTATGGACAAAAAACCTCTTTTGTGTTCCACAGATCCAATTCCCTATGTTTGAAATGACATCAGGGTGAGTAAATGACAGGTTTCTTTTCTGGGTGAACTATCCCTATCATTAAGAATGTTGCTTCCTTTTCAAGTATTCAAAACATCCATTTGTTCCTAGAGGAGAGGTCACTGTGATAACAAAGGAATTCCCACTTTTGACCGCTGTGCCCTTTATAACAAAAAAGCTGACATATCTGAGAACCTCGGTTTCCAAGGCATCTGCCTTAGTCTTGAGATTTGACCACATATGCAGCCACCCATTCCGCAATGAACTCAATGTGACATGCTTTTTAAATCACTGTCTGTTCCTCCAAAATATTAAAACTATGCTAGTAACAGGTTTTTTAACCAATTATGACTATATATATATATATATATATATATATATATATATATATATATATAGATT
>JAUMHP010000070.1:6686165-6708404 GCA_032361065.1 Enteromius trimaculatus
TATATATATATATATATATATATATATATATATATATCTTCATTTTAAAATCTACTATAATCAATAAATGGGAATGCCAGTGTCACTGTCTGTACTGATGCAAACACACCTGGTCCTGCATTACTACATTTGCATAGAAGCATTAAGAATGTCCTTCCTGTTGAACAAAAATGAGGGAGGAATTTTCCAGCCAATTTGTATAATGTGCAGGATAAAATAAACTATTTGAAAATCTTTGCCAAAAAAATCCATGAGAACAACCTACACTGAATTACTGAATTATTAAAGATTGCTACACTGACTATTGAAGCTCACATAGTTATCAGCACATTAATATAAGGGTGGGCGATATGGAAAAAAATATCATTAAGTTTTTTTTTTTTATCATGATTCTCTGTCATTGATTTTACTATTTTGCAAGTGGTCTGAGCAGTACAGACAAACTAATTTGCCTTTTTTATAAAAACAAATCCTTTGAAGGTAACAAAGTATAAAATAAAGAAGGGCAGATATTTGACTATATATTTGACCAAAATAAGCAAAGATAAAAATCGTTGTCAGAAATCGTTTTATCTTTGTTATTCGAATAGATACACATTACAAATGAACATAATATGAATAAAACAAACCGTGCTTTTATTTTTCAGGAAGAGTAGATGTATTTAGCAGTATTGAATTAACAAACATGAAAGGTGAAACACTATATACTTCTACACTACATCCATCATTTACTCTCTCTCAGCTCGTTTTAAACCTGAATTAATTTCTTTTTTCTGTTGATCATTGTATTAAATTCAATGAGGACCAGCTACCATGCCAAGTGTTTATAATAAATGATATACGTTCATAGCATGCTTCATTGAGCTTCTCACCTTTAGATCATTAGGGACAAGCATCTTGCGAGCCTTTTTAATCATGGGCTGAGGTTTGAGCTCTTCCTCACTGAACCGGTGTCTGCGGGGGTCAAACGCCTCCTGTCCAGGCACACTCGACAGGGCAACATCTGCAGGATCAGGGTCGAAAGGCGCCAACATGTTGTTGCAGTTAGCGATGGGTGGAGTAGGGAGTGGTGGACATGTGGTGGAAGAAGGTGAGGGTGTTGGCTCCAAGCTGCTTGGCGGAGTGCCTGATGGTATAAACACAAAGTGGATGCTTTGATTAAGTCACGCTGCTGTGAGCATGCATTCAGAATGATGGGACTCTGAAAACATTACATAGAAGACACACAAGGGGGCAGTAGCAGGCAGGAGACAACATCTCAATCCATTAATCCTTCTCATTTTTCCATTTTCCAATATTTCTACCCTATTTCTACCTCTGCATTTCTGTATTTTTTTAACTTGTGGTTTCACTACTCTGATCATTTGAGAGTAAATTGTTATTGTAAGCAAGCAAACTATTTATTTATTCTTTCATTTATATATGAATTTTTTTTTTTTTACTTATATTTTAGTTGTTTTTCCCCACAATGGAAAATTCATAATGGGTTTTTCCTGCCTGGAAGATTGCTTGAAAATCAAGACACAAATGGTTAGGTCAAAAAAAAAAAAAAAAAATTACTACTAATAAATAATAATAATATAAAAAAAATAAAAATAAATAAATAATAATAATACATTTTATTGTTACTATTATTATTAACATTTAATAAATACATAGTTTTTTGGTTAATTTTAGCCTAATCAAAATAATACAACTGCAGATTGAATGGGATATATTTACACACACACACACACACACTCAAGATCAATTTAATTTAGAAGGAAAAATTATGAGTAGAAAAGGTTTTTCTATACTCTCCATCTATTTTAAACCTCACTCAAAAATATTACAACAAACAAGTAAACAAGAAAAATAAATAATGTGTGTATAATTTGTGTGTGTGTGTGTGTGTGAGAGAGAATGTACACACACACACACACACACACATTATACTTTGATATCCAAACATACACAAAATTTGCAGATGGGATGAGAAAAAAAAATTCTTCATTTTAAAAAAATGTATATATAAAACTTCTCCACCATTTCTTTACATGATTAAAGTGAAGCCTGTCATTGTATCACAACAAAACTGCTGTTGCTATGCTTTAAAAAAACAAAACATTGAGCCATAAATCTAATCTAAGTCTGAGAAGTGCCCTTAAGAGCAACTTTAACCCCATTTAACAATGATCCTCTCTTTACTATCCACTGAGGCACATGTACTGACACTGGCAGTTTATTTTTTTTTCTAGACGGCCTGATAAAATCTGTGCAAATATGTAATGCGATGTCTTCTGCATGTGCTTTTTAATCACTCAGAACATTCCAAACATTTACCAGCAGCACCTTTAATCTCTCTCTCTCTCTCTCTCTCTCTCTCTTTCTCAGTCACTCCAGAAAATGTAAAAAACATCTAGTCGGAAGTACAGTATCAACTCGCACGAGTCATTCCATCTCAATCTTTCAATCTCTCCCTGTCTGTTACTCACATACACACTCCCACACATACCTCCTCTCCTCTGCTCCTCCCCCGTCCTCGCTCTAACTCTGCCTGCCTCGGCACGTGATTGAGCGAGCGCACATGGACCAAGCGTGTGAGAGGAGGAAGAGATTTAAAAACACGCGAGCACAATCGCACACATGCCTTCTCTGCCTTTCATTCTTTGCTCCTGGCTCACCTGTGTGTCTCCCACTGTTTACTTACCGGCCTTTCAATCGCTGTCTTGTTCTCGGCTCTATATCAAAATCTTTTCCTCTCTTTTCACTCTCTGTCATCACTATTTATCTTTTGTATTCTCTTTTGTCAGTGCCGCAAGACAGACTGCAGTTTTCTTTTTTGTGTATTTCTAACTGGCCCAGTTGTTTTCCAAGTAACACGCATGCAAACTTCCCACTCACCATTTAAACAGCCTGTAAATATGTCTGATGACACAATAAATATGCATAATGTGAACACGTAGCTATAAAACGCAACTCACGTCTTCGCAAAAGCACAAACAGCAGCACACCCTGCAACACTCACTCCCAAAAACCGCCCAAACCTTGACAGTGAAGCCTACCGTGAGCATCCACACACACACTTATAACAACACACACACACCCAAACCATTAATACCGTGAAACTACACACCCAAAAGACAGTCTGGTACTTTTCACAACTCGCAAGCAGACCGAAATCCAGGGGAATTACTTGCGAGTAAAATGGGGGAAGTGTTTGAACTGCGCAGGCCTCATTTTCGACCCACAGAGCTTCCTTTCTTCATCTTGCCTGCAGATCTGGCGGGTTTCTAACATCCTCTCTAGCTCGTCTCTCACTGCTAGTTAAATCTCTGAACTCACCGTGCAAGCAGTCTGCGGCTCCCATCATGCTTTGCGGCGTGTGCATGTCCAGCCCGAGCAGAGAGGGCGAGGACGAGGTGGTGACGGACGTCGGTGAGGAGGACGAGGAGCAGTGTGGGGGCGAGGTGGGGAGGCACTGGGAGCCCTGGTTGGGGACGGCGGATTGAGAACTTTGAGAGGGTATCTGAGCCGAGGTGGAGTTGGAGGTACTGTGCATGCTGCTCATCCCGTTCTCCGTCAGAAACTCCTCGAGGTCCATGTACTGCAACTGGAAGAGTCCGCCATCGCATGGCAATGTTCGTTCCCATAGCAACGGGCCCAGGAAGGAACTGTTGTTGCTGTTAGAAAAGCTGCCCGGGCCTGCGCCGTTGCTGTCAGCGACTAGTCCATTGCTGCAGCCGTTGCGCAGAGGACAGCGACCGAGAGAGTCTTCATCGATGTCCAACCTGTCCTTACCTATAAAGAGAAAATTAAATCCAACTCATATTACTGTCCAAGAACGATAACTGTAAAAATAACAATAAAAATCATCCTCAATACTAAAGAACAGCATAGCTATAACAATAAAGGCAACGACAAATTATATAATTAGAATCAATTTCAGAAAGATTTTTTTCCCGCTAATATTAACACTAGGGCTGCACAATCCTAATTTCTAATTGCGATTACAATTCTGGATGACAACTACATCGTTCAAAGTGGCAATTAATCATTCAAAATCCACTTATGTTATTCTGTGTGCTTTAAGATGCTCAAGGGTTTTTGCATCATTTTAATTTTAGTATAGCTTTACTAATTTTTACTTTTGTATTTAAAGTAGAAACCAATCTGATGTATATTAGATGCCCTAATTGACACCCAATCCTGCTGTAACGAGCTTTCGAATTGGAAGTGTAAGATGAGAATAAACAGGCGATATTGTCAGCTGGTGTGGACGCTAATATCGTTATCTTTATAGTAATCATTCGTGGTGTGAATAGGGTTTAACACTCTACCCATTCTAACTATTCTTAAAAACACATATATTGACTTTATAAGAGAGCAGTATTTCTGATGGCACTCGGATCACGTAGCTAGAATAACACTTCCCAGCAACTTTCACATCCCTCTGGGAGAACTACCTCTGCAATGTCAACACAAGTTAAAAAGCTCCCAGTGCATCAATGCAAAACGAAGAGCCTTTGAAATACTTTCCTTTAAAAGCGAAAGATTAATGCATTTTGACATTCCTGACAAAACCATGGTAAAGCGATTACAATGTTACACCGCAGTGACGCTGCTTAACTCTGTGGTTCAGCAACAATACAGTCGAACAATGGCTAAACGTTACAGAACTACGGTATTAAAGCTGAACCAAAGCCATGACGCAAAAGGCAACAGGTGTAACACAAGGTCAGAAGTGTATTGTTTAATATATTATTACAGTAGTGTAAGATAGCAATACCGCAATGGCGCTTTGGTTTAGTGTAGTGTAAGTGGTTACTGGTTATTTTTAGGTGGTATAAAACCACTTGTAATCTACAAGAGCGTCACAATGTAAATGCGGACATGGCGCCTGAAGGCCTTAAATCTGAAGGTTTCCATCTTAATGTATTTAGGTGGGGTCTGAGACAATCTAGGGTGGGGTCTAAAATCTTAACAACACTAGTTAGGCTAAATTAGGCGTTTTACAATACACTGGTGAGGAAACCGAAACCAGAAAAGAGTTTGAAGAGAGACATTCCTAGTTTAACTATATCATACAAAAAACAAACCATAAAAATTGAATCTTTTAAATATGAATTCTTTTGTAAACAAAAACAAAACGAAAAACAGTAGATTACCGTTACTGAAATATCCTCAAGCCTAAACACAATTAACCACACCAAAAGTATAATAACTCTTCTTGAATTATTTACATGCCATTTGAAAAATATCAGCGTTTCAAGTATCTGCGTGGTTTTAACAATAAATGTGTTTTTAAAAGCTGTGAGCACAGAAACTGGATGTCATCTATTTAGGATCGGTTTATATCGTTAACCAGATAATCAGTACAAAACCCCTGACAGCAATCCATAAAGAAGCTTTTCCAATATTCACAGCCAATGGAAAACTTCTGTCAGTGTGGTTATGCTGTGCATTGCATAGACCTGTAAACAAAATGGCTTAGCCAACAGCTGACCTCAAAGTACCTGGGTAGGGAGCTAAGTGGCTGAATGGCCTGGCCTTGTTTATCTCTTTAACTAAGTCCCATGTGATGTTCTGTCTTGAGGCTGTTTGCCGAGATGTATGCACAGTTGCACATCAATTCACATTTTCTACCACAAATTTTATAACAAGTTATCATACTAATCAGGAAACTAACTGTCCTTGTGACTGTTAACACAATATTTACACATTCTAAAGGGGAACAAAGAAAAGGTTGAGAGGGAGCTCGTTATAATAAACACTGAGTGTCGGGGAAGCAGGTGCGTTTCCTCACCCTTCATTTCACTACAGTCTTTGATGCGCTGGTCGCCCTTCACTGGGAGCTGCAGGAGCGACTTTAAGTTTGCACTGGAGTTTAAGTGTCCTCCGTTAAGTGAGCCTCCTGCCTGGATACTGTTGCCAAACTGTGGACTGGCTCCAGCAGAGGGAAGGTCCGGGGGAAGGAGCTGTGAAAGCGGCCTGGCCATCATCCAACGTCAGCCGGACTGAGCTTGACCGCTAGATGTTTGAGTGATTCAATACTATCGTGCAGCCGTGAAATCAATCACACGACGATACATGGTGGAAACAACAACAACAAAATATTAGCATTAATTCGTTGCCAAACAGCACACATACTAACATATGTATATGTATGTACAGGTTCGTATCATTAGAGTAGCGTTAAAGTAAACAAAGTTGTTTGGTACTGCAACACGAGACCGCGTTCACTTTAGAGACAGGAGGAGGAACGACCTGCTCAGCTCACGTGCACCGGAGCATCTGATATCAAACATCATTTCAATTTACCTTTATTAGAAAATAAGGGTTTAAACAAAAAGAGCCATTCCGCTTGCATCTGATTGTAGATTGGCCGAGTGGAAAAAAATACACATTCCCAGTAATTCCCAGAAAATGTTGACAACTTATCTTCTGCTTGAACTTTTATAAATACAAGCGAATGTCAAAAATAGCGATGTTGCGTCCAAGTCCGACGTAGGGAAAAAAAAACGCAACAAATTAACCGGATACAACGGTTTCAGTAGAAAACAGCGCTGAATGGAAAAATCTCGGAGAATAAGAAATCCAATAGTGCAAACGATAACGTGAATGCGCGCTCAACTCTTGAATGCCCGAAACTTGCGTCGTCTCCGAAATAACAAATGAAAACAAAACGAAGAAAGTGTTGCTGAGTCAATTTCTGCTGCGTAGTGCGATTGGTGGGATGTTGACGTTTTTTTCCATTCAGTCGCTCAATCGCTTTTTCCCCTTGTGGTCACCCCTTCTGTTCTGTTCTCTCTGCATGTGTGTTACCGCACACTTTGAGCTGAGCCCTCCGAGCTTTTCGCTCAGCTGGAACGAACACGGGCCGCTCGCGTGACGTCACGCCTCCCAGAGTGAAAGCGCAGCGATGTTTAATATTAATGAGGCACGCCCCCTCGTGACAGGCACGCTCCTCGGGGGTTGGTAGCACTGATTAAAAACAAATTGGTCGATAATTTCTGTCCCAGCTGTTCTATGTTTGGCACCCCAGAAAACGCATAAACATGCTGCTTCATACTTAGTTGGAAAGTGGACAGTGGACAGTCGTGCATCAAAATAATGATTTGTTGTTTATTTAATAGCCTGTCAAGTTTTTTACTGTCTTATGAGAGCGCTACCTTTTGCCAAAAACCAAAAGGAAAAAAAACTATCAAGCGAATGGACACACTTTTTCACTTCACTAGTAATCCGCGAGAAACGTGAGCATCATGCGAGAGGAGATGGCAACTACACGTTGCGTCTCAGAAACACAGACGCGCTCTCCTGTGCACATGGTGTCCGCACGCGGAGAAGCGGCTGAGCCTGAATGTCCTTTTTACTGCCATTGGCTGAGAGAAAAGAGGCTCCTCCCTGCGCGCACGACTACTGGCTACCGTGGAGAACCGCCCACTTCTCCCACCCATGCTACAGCCGCGTGAGAATACAGAAACTGCGCGAATCCAGGGGAAGAGTGGCGCACACCCACAAAGGATTCAGAAATAAAGGAAATAGATTTGCTGGGGTTGAACCTAACGAACCCAACCTCATGAGACTATCATAGTATTGTGACGCTCAATGCAGGTCTTACGATTTCACAACTTAAACTATTATATGTGCTTTCAAATTTTTAATAAACTTAAAATGCAGAGACATGGTCGACATGCAAAAGACAGAACATAAGGACTTTTTCTTTTGCATTCTCTTCGTCCTTGCTTTTTTCTATATACACAAAAGCGTCTCTCTCTTAGACACACATTGATTTGAAGTCTACCTCGTGAGCACACACACTCGAGGGCTCAGGGTACTTGTTTTCCGCCCACTATCGGCGTTTAAATCCATGTGACAGTTGTGCTCCCAGCTTCATATCATAGGTTGTAGGATCCTTGCTGCCACCAACTGATCAACATGGAAAATAGCACCCTCAAATGCTTTAAAACCTTTTGTTAAGTGTTTCACAGCCTCAACACCTACCATTAAACTATAATTATATAAAATATATATCAGGTTCAGACAAAAAGTGGTCAAATTTTGGACGCTCAATACATGATGTAGTTAGACTTCTATGGATAAAATTAGAATTGAACTACATTGATTTTCTACATTAAAAATACTACATGACATTTGCCAATTAAAAAGCCACTTTCTGTATGGTACCAGCAAATGTAAAATCCTTACATATATATATATATATATATATATACACACTTATATATAAAAATATTCTCAGACATAACTATTTCTTTAAGATATGAAATAAAAAAAAATTAAAAAACAGGTCACTGCATAATAAAATCTTATAGCAATAGAATAATACACTGATAAATATTGAAACATTGTGATAAAGATTTAACATGAAGCAATAAATAAATGTTAAATAACAATAAAACAACTTCAGGAATTGATTAAACCATGAAATACAGTTGTATGCAAAATGCATATTTGGCATATTTTAATACAAATAAATATGAAATACTGGGGTAACAATAAATGTTTACATGGAATTAATGAGGATATAACATTTTCAAATTTTATTAAATGCTTAGGTATCATCAACAACCAGCTTATCATGTGTAATTAAAGTGATAGAAACATACTTATTACTTTTCTTCTTTTAAAGAAAAAGAGGCTATAAGTAGTATGGGATCTCTACATGACAGGTGAGAAAAGTACATGGGATACGTTCATAGTTGGCAGGTGGACAGACTGTGTCGCACATTAATACACTTAATCAAGACCTGATCTAAAGTGATAACTCTTACAATCACTCTTCCAACTACCTGAAGTGTAGCTATGATAAAAAGATTGACTTTTGCTTAAAAAACATAATAAAATATTGACACAATTTACATTACAGTACACATATTTCTTTCCATTCCTCCCGTAGGCTCTATACATAGACGCTACATTGCATTACCCATAAAATGTATTGTTTTTACGGTCACAAATTGGTAAGGCTTTTGCCTTTAGGGCAATAATCTGTGGGTATTACATTTGTTTGTCCTTTATGGTTATGTGAAAAATCATATTTTTCCTTTTTAAGTGCTGGCATTACCATCTTAATGGTAGTTTTCTTTACATAAGTACATAAATCAAAACAGGGCTCACAATTGATTTTAAGAATTGTTAATCAGCATCTATTATTATGCATTAATTTCTTATGGTTCCTCTTTTAACAGTTAATATACATTTTCAATTGGATTTGTCATGTAACCATCAGAGTCCAAAGTCTCATCACTCACGTTGACCTTTCAACACATGGACAGCAAAGTCCAACATGCAGTAATTGAAATACTCCTTTAAATAAAATACTCGTCTTCCTAGCAGGACCCTTTTTCTCCTTATACTGAAATGCACTTTTTACATTAACAAAATCACATCTCCACACTTGCTCTAAGTGAACACCAACAACACAATATATATCAGAGACAGAATAATTCTACAGAGCATCTGTTGAGGTGAGCGATAACCTACTGTTAGGGCACAATACAATATTCGCCAAATCACTGAAATGTCATCTATTGCCAGCCAAGGATAATTTCAATATGAACAAGAGCTCCCTCTTAGAAGACCGGTGTGGTATTGAATAGATGGGTAGTCTAAGCATTTCATTAAGAGACAAATGTCTTTGATAAATTTGCAAGTTTGTTGAAGGTGTTCATTTTCAGGGGTCCAAGTTACAAGAGGAAATTTAATATGAATGAGAGTGAAAAGAAAAAGCTCTCATAACACACAAGGCAATGCCTACAGGAGCATAGGATGTATTCAGTCAAGATATCTCAGTTCTTCTCATGAAAATCGCAACACTTCTCTTCTAAAAGTGCATATGAAAATATTAGTTTAATGGCAAAACCTAGTGACTATATTCCATATGCAAGGATGAAGAGCTCCCTTTACACTCAAACCTCCTGTATGTTGATCCCATGACTAATTTAACACAAAGAGCCCTATCTCGTTGAAATTTAGCCAATGTCCCACGACACACCTTCTTATGCCGTGTGAGGAGCATTGCATTCCAGAAACGACAGGGACAATGTTTACAAGAAAATGCTCTGTTGGCTAAATGGGAACTTCTGTGAATGAGAGCTGAGAGGAACTTGCGAGACTGCTTTCCACAAACTGGACATTTTAAACGATGCTGAAGGCCTCTCACTTTGGGACAATGTCTAGCTGCTATGTGAACTTTCAGGGCTACCTGTTGAGAGAAGGTAGCGCCAAGGCAAAGGGGACAGGACTTTCGTTTCAGAGGAACTTTGAGAGAACGAAGCCGGTTAAGCTTCAGTCCACCTGGAAGGCCCAGTTCATACACAGCACTTCCTCCACTCCCACGTCTGATTCTCACAAGCACAGCCATGCGCTTCTTCATTTTATGTTGCGTCCTGTGAATTACTCTCCCTTTTCTTTTAACAAGTTTTCTTCTCTCATTTCTCTGTTTTTCCCCAAGGGAGGCTTCCACCTGTTCTCTCTCTACTTTTGCAGCCGGGGTCCATTTGTAGCCTATCTCCTCTCTCTCTTGCCGCCTTTTTTTTTTTTTCTTCCGTCTCCTTAGCTCCTCTTGGCTTTGAAAGGTGTGGTGTTGTGGAGATTGAAATTCAGCCGAATGGTGCTGGGAATTGTGGTGTTGCTGATGAGGCTCTGATGGAGGCAACATGAGGGAATGGACAGGTATGTTTGAAGTAAGAGTATGCACATGACTAGAGTGATAAATGGGTTCACCCTTTATCCCAGTGTGGTGTTGCTGATGGTTACAAAGAAGAGGCACTGAGGAAGTCGACGGCAGAGAATGAGAATAAGAGGAGGCATTAGACGAAGAAGGGTGTGCAGCATTGGCATCTGGTATATAGAACAGAGGGGAGTAGCCAGCTTGTGTTTGGGGAGGAGCCTGCTGGCTATGAAGAACTCCATGTTGTTCAGCATGTGTGCCACTATGTGGCGCAAGCTGAAGCAAAGCATTTGTAGCGGCTTCGCTTTCCGATATCGTAACACCAACACTGTTATCTTCCCCTGTGCTCCTTTGTGCAACTGGCTGGCCAGTCCGTGTTAAACCATGCTGAGAAAGCCTGTGTCGTGTAAGGCTGTTGGAGTATGCAAATGCCTTACCACATACTTCACAAGAAAACAGCTTTTCTCCACCACCCTCATGAACAGTTTGGTGATGTGCCGTCAAGTGAAAGTGGTGGCGGAACGACTTCCAGCATATAGCACATGTGTACAGTCTTGGAGGGGGCTGAGTGGAGGATGTCTGTGGTTTGACATCTTGAGAATATGAATAGAAAGAAGAGCCGCTTTGACCCCCTTGAACTAAGCTGCCACCAGAGGATGGATAGCTGTTAAGGTTTTCCCCACCTGGCGTGGTTGGCACTTCTTCCATTTCTCCTTTCTGGTGTAGCTTGCCATGTCTTTTAAGGCTCTGAGCATATCCAAAGTCCTTTCCACACAGAATACACTTGTAGTTCTTCTCTCCAGAATGCACTGTGTGGTGCTTGCTAAGATGAAATGCCTCTCTGAAGTACTTGCCACACACAGTGCAATGGTGAGGCTTTTCTCCCGTGTGTATTCTGTCATGCCTCCGCAAGGTCTCTCTTCTTGCAAATCCTCGACCACAGACGCTGCACAAATAAGGTCTAACATCACCACCAGGCCCTGCTGGTCTGTGAGAGGACTGCCTTCTTTTAGGGGGCTCGACACCAACCACACCAGGTTCCTTTTTTTTGCGGGGCTTACGAGGGCGCTTGGGCTTTCCACCAGGTGTCTGCTGATTTGGTTGCTGGTTGAGGGCCAATGCACTTGGGTTAATAGTTCCTCTAAAGGACTTTTCCATGACAGATGTTGATAGTGGACCAGAAGGTGAGGAAAGAGGTCCTAGACCCAGACCTCCAAGCAATCCACCAATGATATCCCTTCGATCATCCCCTCTAACTCCACTATGGGCAAGATCGCCACTCACACAATTTGCAGCTGCAGCAGTGATAGCAGAAATGGCACTGTTGACCGAGCTAGTGACATCATCTTCAGAATCCTCTAACAGGGAGGAAAGTGGAAGATGTGGCTGTTGATGATGCTGCTGGCTGTGGTTTTGTGGGTGTGGATGCAGAATAGGAGCTAATGGTGTCTTCCTAAGTGCAGCCCCTGTCATGCTGCTACCGCCACATGGGGTTGTTCCAGAATACAAGTTACTTTGAGAGCGCTGGTCCTTGTAGTCATCATTGAAATCATCACTCCGGTAAGAACCTGCACAACAGACTAAACAGTAATAATGCTATGCACACAAATTTCACAGTGCCTATGAAAAATTGTTTTGACTTCAGTGGGTTTACTTAAAATATGCACTACACTTGACGTTACTCACCCGCTGCATTAGTTGCTATTCCATCTTGGGAGCCCCCAGCTTTATTGCTCTTGCTTTCTATATTACTTTCATGCTTAGGTCTTGGTGTACGGCCTGACTTGCCACAGGTGCCTGAGGCTGCATGGTTCAAAAGGGATGTACTTTCCCGAAAACAACGACCACAGGCTGGACAGCGAAAAGGTTTCTCTTCATGTATTTTTTCATGGCGGGTGAGCGACTCACGACGATTGAAAGCACGACTACAAGTACTGCAGGCATAGGGTCTTGCGCCTGAGTGGATGACACCATGTTGAAGTAGGTGACCCTTTTTCTTGAAACCTTTTCCACACTCAGAACAATGAAAAGTCTTGTCAGGACTGCCGCACGAAGATGAGGCTGCACTCTCTTGAGTAGATGGGGGAATACTTGGATCGGAAGGATGCAGAACTGGGTTTATAATGCTACTTCTCGTGCCGCTTGTGCCAGCTGTAGTTAATTCGTGGCTACGTAGGTGTCTGCGCAGACTAGATAGATGTGTGAAAGTTTTTCCACACTCCCCACAATGATAAAGGGGTTCTTGTTCAGGCTGAGACTGAGGTGGCATGGAACCATGGCAGTCTGTTTTAGAGCCATTCGTCACCAAAACTGACGCTGATGTGGAAGAGGCTGCAGAAGATGATGAGACAACAGAAGTAGAGGATGATGAGGTTAGGTGGGAAGAAGGGTCTCCACCAATACCTGACAAACCTCCGCCTCCATCTAAGCCTTGTGTGTTCTCCTGGCTGAGCCCCCCTGAAGTGCTACCGTTGGGGTTTGTAGAGCTGTGACCACTGTTGCTGTTGCCGCTTTCAGACTTTCTCTGTGGCAGGTACCCAGCCATGGCTTTCTTTCTCCTACCACCTCCTCCACCAGCACCATCTCCTTTTTCATCCTCTTTTGATAAAGAAAGATGTAGAGGAAGTGGAAGTGGCAAACCGGCTTCCTGTTGCATCAGAGATGCTAGCTGGTTGGAGGAGAGTACTGGGATTCCTTGAAAGTCAAAACCTCCAAGTGAAGAAGGTTGCGATGAGGAGTGCAGTGGGTGGTGTGGATGTGAGTGAGGGTGAGACAAAGTGTGAGGTGGTAGTTGCTGCTGCTGTGATGGTGACTGCTGAGGCTGGGATAAAGTAGTTAAGTGACCATGAGTGTGTGAAGAATGAAGAGCAGGGGGTGGTGCAAGGGCTGAACTTGTTTCTCCTGCAGCTTGGCCCAGACCAAGACCAAGATGGTTATGACTGCCTTGCTGAACTAAAAACTGCTCTAGACTGGAATTGGCTGGTACTCCAGAAAGAAAATACTGGTTTGCGGCTAACATGCAGCTAAACTGTTGATGTAGGCTTCGGGCATCAGACTGAGATCCTGCCAACTGATGACTAAAGGTAGTTACTGCACTACTGCTGGGAGGGTTATTGGAAGTTGAACTTGAAGGAGATGGGGAGGAGGACGATGGACCAGGGGAGGCCTGAGGTACTGACAGACCAGGATGCAGCGGGGGTGGTGGTGGTGGTGGAACAGATGAAACCAGTCCTCCAATTGCCCCGGCAGTCCCTCCACTTCCACTACTGCTGGCAAAATGATCAAATCGCCCCACTCCTGAATGTAACTGCTCTTGTGCAAGGGCTGACTCAGCTGGGTGGAATGAGCGCAAAAACTGGGGGTATCCACTCACATGACTTCCGCCACTGCTACTGCTTCCAGACATTTTGCTGGATTTCCTCAAACTTTGAGATGATGAAGAGAGGGATTGTTGTTGCAGAGGTGGAGGAGGCGCACTCATCTTTGCAAAAATTGATGCAGAATCTGTAAAGGCACTGCCTCTAGATGCTTGTAGTGGGCCTAAGCCAAGTCCAGACAAAATTGAGCCAGATGTCTCACCTTGCTGCTGTTGCTGCTGCTGTAACTGGTGTTGGTGAAGCTGCACTTGCTGTTGGTGTTGAAGTTGTCGCTCTAATCCAAGACCTTTGAATTGATGGGATTGGTGTCCACTCAGCATCTCTATGATGTCCACATTATATTTTCCAAACTGGAACATCTCCCAGTTACCTAAACATGGTGCGCAGCGGCAATGCCTTCTGCTCTTTGAGCAGCAACAGTATTTCTATGATGCTTTTCTACTTCTTGTAGTCAGAAAAAGCAATTTCAAAAATAGTGCTACCTCACATTTTCCTCACGCTACTGTTGTCTTTTTATTTAAAGTGGGCAGCCACAAACTCACTCTTCAGGCAACTAGACAAGGACATTTTGTATTGATTGTAACATGTATTTGTAGTCTCTGCAAAAAGCTGTTTTTCAATGGGATTTGTCACTTATGAGATGACCAACATTTACTTCCTTTTGGCTTCACATTGGATTCCATATAATCAGAGTTATTTCGGATGGTTCAACTTTGATGTCAGTATTTCGGCTTGAAATGTTCCATTAGAGTGCAATGACATATAGACTGGTAAAATGCCACAACTGCATGAGATGCAACTATGTTTTCACATTTTGGGAAGTGCACTATAAGTGCTTAACGTAGCATGAGTTCATTGAAAAATTTCCACTTCCTTGGTTACATTTTTCAGTTCATGACCATCCCACAATAGGATGGTTCCCTCCAAATCCCATTGGTTGGTTTCACTACATTCGATATCTATTAATTCTTAATCCACTCTGACAAAAGTGGTTTACATCTCCGTTTCCATGTTTCAATTCATTTATTTTTCTTTTTTCCATAGCTGGAAGAAAAATCCTCTAATATCATTCTTGGGGGCTGTGATGTTCTTTTTGCCACTCTTCTTACTGTGAGGGAAAACAAGGAGTAACATGTTAAATGAGTGAATTCATACAAATACTCTGATACAATTCTTTAAAAAAAAGACAGAAAAAAAGAAAAACATGAACCATCAAAAACAACAAAAGACAACACAAGAAAGAAAGAAAAAGAAAAACAATAGACACTGTTTATTACAGCAGAAATTTTAATGTTTGTTTAATTTATTACATAGAAAATGTAACTTCTGTGTGTTAATAATTATGAGTGTATGGACATATCTCCAAAAAAGTTCCAAGTGCTTCAATTGAACATCTTAAAGGCATTACTGAACATCTCATGGCATTTCAAAAATGTCATCTTTGCTCAGTTGTATCCTTAAATAGCTAAACGAAATAACTCAAAATAACAAAAACAATAAAACACGAGTATCTGTTATTTCTAGTGACCAATATATATATAAACACAAAGTATTACAATAACATTCATAATTCACTCTAAAACTACATCGCATTCAATAAATGTTTAACATTAGTTTATCTTATCTATCAGCATCATCACATTCAACTGATACGTCGCTGATGAATTGAACGAATGTCATTTAACAATCACAACACCATACTAAACAAAAGTAGTGAAATACGGTCTCAGACGATAAGCGGAATGAAAACAGTCAGATAATACACATATTCAAATATTTACACCGGTTTCTTAGAATTAAACGTCGCGAGTGTTTTCTATCACTTAGTCTTACATTCTGGGCAGTTGGCACTGTGCTGAAAAGATGCTGAGTGCGGTGTGAATCGTCGGGGCTAGAGGTGAATTTCATGTAATTATTCCATCTTCCGATTGCATCGCGTATCGCTAAAAAAAAAAAAAAAGTAAACGTCCATTTCGACAGACTCCGGGGAGTAATGGGAAAAATGGTCTACAATGGGAAAATGCACTTAGATTTTCAATAGTGCTTTACAAATGCTCTTCAAAGTATTAATGGTCGCGAAATCTTTTAGCGTTGGGGCTATGTGTAACATGTTAGCATGCAAAACAGCTGGCTAATACTACACACTCAGCAAAAGGACAGCTTAGCTTGCCGTCATGATGCGCGACCTAACAACAGCAAGCTAGATAATGCAGGAGCAACACTGTCTTATTGTGCAAGTAAATGAATCATAATGAAATCACAGTCGAGACAATAAAATAGGCCTTTTTACCTACGCATCCATCTTTTAGCCTGGTCAAGAGGAACAGGGCCTGCTATACTCTCTCCCACCCTGCCCCCCTCGTTCATGTACCCCAGCAGCTCTGCGCTGTTTTCCAGTGGTTAGCCTTCTAGCTACAGCTAGTTAGCAGACTCTGTTTCCACTGCAACCGTGCAGCGCTAGCATGAGACCGAGCGTCTCTTATACTGTAGAACAGATGCACTTATCCTACTTATATCCTGTGAAAAATGCATCAACCGGTATTACGACCGATGACTTTTTATTTTGCGTTTGCTTTTTTTTCTCGGCTAAAATACTTTGGACGGTCTATGTTGGTGTTTTAGAAGGAACGAGTGACGTGTGAGATTTTAACATTGGTCGTTTCCGGACCTTGGAACACTTCCGGCTACCCCGTTATCTTTTTTTTTTTAACTATTATTATAATTTGTGGTCGAGACAGTGTTCGTGTGAATCTGGTGTACTGCGAATACGTATAATTACTTATAACGACAGGGTTTGTTTGCGTGTTAGCTGTATTGTACGTGCGGTTAGCTTCCAAGTGTTTTCTGTGTTGTTGTCTGGTGGTTGGGCAGTCAAAGTTGACATGTTAGCGAGCTCGCAATAGGTAATTCTGAGGTAAATCCGAAACCCGAACCCGGCGACTATGATTCTGATGTAATATACTAGACGTGTTATTCATTTATTGTAGGATTCCTTGCGCTTTATGTGTGTATCTTAGAAGCTCTTATAGTGGCCATTTTATTACATACTGACAGCTCAAATTCAAAGGCTGGTCTTATCAAAATGGCTGCCTTGGAATTGCTAGTGTTATATCTAGTCTGATGCTTCATGGAAGATAATATTATAAACATGTTATAGTAAATAAATAATTAATTTTCTGTCTCTCCTCCTATGTGTGTCACCAGACATTGAGGCAACAGTTTCATCAATTGACTTTATTTTACAAAGGTGAAGTTTAACCTGTATGGAAGGATGCTATATATATATATATATATGGTTTGAGGGCATTTATTATGATAGTAAAAATATATGTAAACATCATTGGGGTAATGCTTGATTTAAAGTGATTTACCCAAACATTCATTCTGCTTCTGTGCTTAAATATTTCAAGCTCATTGCTGTATTCCCAGGGTTTTAGTCTTCATTGTCCTGCTTTGCTTGCGTGCAACAAATGCACATCCCACTGTAGGCTACCAATCTTTTAAAATGCTCCAGGGCTTTATTTGCACATCCAATGTTCGTTATTTTCTGCAGTAATATGCCTTGTTAATAAATTCCATAAACATTTTCATAATTATGGCTTGTGGATACAAAACAGACATTGCTACAGACTTTTTATGACAAAGAAAATACTAAATAGATTCATCTGCTCTAATAGTCCCTGAAAGAAACATTAAAAAGTTGAAATTTTACTTAATAACAAAAAGAAGACATTCGGTTACATACATACAACATACATCCTATGACATCATTTATAAACCCATTGTGATGTCTCTGCAACAAGTAATGGCATTTGCAGGCTTAGAACAATTACTATGTGACATCACACTGAGAGATTTTCGAAGGCACTCCCCATCATTAGGAATGCATGAAGGATTGACAAACAATGAGTGGCTTTAAAGTTTGTGCTTCTATTTTCTACTCATAATTTCAAAAGAATTTCATGAGAAAGATATCTAAAACAAGTTAACACTAAAACCACAGAGGAAAAAAATCACCATCATAATCATAATATAACCATAACAACAAGAAGAAGTTTCACCAATAACCATAATATTAACTGTCATAGTAATGACAATAACAAACACCAATGTATTACAGAGCTGTTAGGAAGATTGTCTTTAAGTTGTATTCATAATTCATTAAGATACACACTAGTTCCAGTGAAAAGTTAAATGAATGCGTTACCACCAATCCTCCTGATGCTGATGTGATATAAACTACTCCTGAACACTTTTACTGGGAGGCATAAATATTCAAATAGTCCGTAACTCATAACGTTCAATTTCATTACACTGAAAATTAACCAAGAGGTATAAAGTCTATGACAAAAAAAATGACCAGTTGGTGGTTTTACAATGTAAATAAATTCATTATTATCGTTTTCATTGGTAAAATGAGTTCCTGACACCTGCGCTATTTCTCAGAGATCAGAACCATACAGTAAATGATATCTGGCCTTTTTGCGAACAATCTCAAATTTACACTTTTCATTGTAATATGTACTACATTAATATAATTTTGTAAATAATGAGATTATCATCACTGAATAATGAGTAAGCTGTGGGTAGCATCTGTACCACTAACGCATGTGTGTTGTATAGCCCTTAATATTGATAAGCGTTATTGGTCATGAAGATATCAGGTATGACTTGTTGTGTTCATATATCTCGATAACAGCAGGTTCAAAATACAGGTTAGCTGTTTTGGCATGCCCGTAGTCCTCAGACTGTTCGCAGAGTCTCAGTTTTAACAGCATATACACATGGCTTCAACATGGAGAATCAAAAAGCAGTCCGGGAGGTTTGTCTTTATGCAAATGTCAACCCACACCTGAGCGAAATTATGATACTGCCATGTTACACACTAATTTTATGCCAGAATATCATAACATGTACATACATTGATGAGTGCCCTTACTCTTCGTCTCAGATCCATATTTAATAGCTTAAGGTGAACCGTTTGTCTACACAGTATACCTAAGAGGAGCATTAACGGGTAAACACCCAGCGTTACAGGAATCTAATGTATTATTCTTGTGCTTTTGGTAGTTCAGCGTCCCTTATGGTGAATCTCCCTTACAAATCCCAGCACTTGGACATTGTAGAAAGTGGTGGCTCAGAATCCAAACAAAGTGCCATTGATCATTAATGAGTCTTTTTTAAATGGAGAAAAAAGATGATTGTCAGAAATTTCTCTTGGTTTTCGTCTGGGCTTTTCTGCCCGATTGTGTCCCAGAATGGCTTTCATCGATAGTTCAAAGCGGTCTCCAGCTATGTACTGAAGGGCAGGCTTGAGAATTTAAAACGTGTGTACTATTTTCAGGATTCCAAAAATAAAATAAATTAATCAAACCAATTGAACAGAAACTCACTTGGTACATCCAGGTTAAATTCACACTGAATAAGATGCAGGCGAAACAATTGAAAGGTATGGTAAGGCTTGCTTTCTCTGTCTCTCAGTATTCAAAACGAGTTCATCAGATTCTTAAGAGTTTATGGATTTGCTCCTCAGATTGTTGCGCTTTCATTCACTTTGACACACGCTGCAAAGACCCTGCTGCACTTCCTCATTATGCTGAAGTGGATTAGGGTTTAAAAAGAGATAAGGTCCAGATTACGTTTGTCCAGCTGTAAGTAGCTTCAACTGGTTCCTCTCATGCAGATGTTAATTATTATATTAGTCTCCCAGTAGTTCCATCCTAGTAACAAGATGAAAGCCGTTCTCTGAAATATATGGCTCCATAGCAGCTATATCTGTAATGTGTAAGAATGCAAAATATCTGAGGATAAAAACATGACATAAAGATATGAAAAATGTCTCTGTCACATCATGTGGATTTTATATTACACTCTACTGATATTCTATGCGGTAGGTTTATAGGCAAACTGTACGCAAATAAATAGTTGTATATGGCAGCATCGATCATAATTATAGCGGCAATTTCATGAACATAAAAAGCACGACAACTTTGTAGCTCTATCAAACCTGGCTTATAACTGTTATCTAATCTTATCTTGTAAATTTGCCTCTATATACAATATATATGTGTAAAAATATGGTGCCACTCTTTGCTCTCTGTCAAGTTTCTCCCACTTCGTGGCCCCCTACTTCAAAATCTGTTTCTCTTATTCCTTTACCATCCTCCTACTCCTTTTCTCTCTTCTCTCGTTATTTCTCTCCCTCTTCCGCCCACTCTCTCTCTCTCTCTCCCACAGTCTCTCTACCATCCTCCAGCTCTTCACAGTCTATCCCTCACCCATCTTCTCCATTTCCTCCTTACCCTCTCCAGCCTCTTGCTTACACAGTAACCTCATTCTTGCTTCCTGTTCTAACCCCTTGGTTGGATGCAACTCCTCCTCCACTTCCCCCTCCACCGGGGATGAAGTGAAGTTGTTCGATGGTATTTTGCCTTTTAGCTGCAAATGCAAGCCTCCTGGCACTGTGTCCACCAAGAGTCCCTGTTCCCATGACAACTCCGGTTCCTGGCATGTCGCCCCATCCCACTCCTCCAGCCCCACCTCCTCCTAGGTGACCAGACATCGCCGCCGAATTGCGCTCCTGCTCTCGCCCCGAGGTCGGGTGCGAGTTCATCTTGATCATGTGGTGACGGTCGAGCGACGGCGTGGCGCAGACATTCTGCTGCGACTGAGCTTTCTGGTGGCTGACGCGGGGCAGGGTGGGCACCATTCCGCCCCCCCCTCCAGATGGGTAGTCGCCCATTCCCATACCCATTCTGGATCCGTCGTACTCCATCCCGGCTACCTCCTCCTCCAGGTGGTCTGGGGACATCAGCAGCCTCTCCTTGGACTTCTTCAGGGTATTTGTATTGGAGTTCTTTGATGAAGTGGCCATGGCTTTGTAGTACTGGTGCTGTTGGTTCTTCGACATCCTTGACAAGGTGTTGCCGTCAGCAAGGGCGAGGAGCTGGTCCGTGGATTTGACGCGGCGTGGAGGTTTGGAAAGCGTATCGTAGTTCGGGTTTTGCTTCGACTCCGGTGGATCCAGAGGGTAAGGATTCGGGGTGTGACTTGGAGCAGACTGTGGATGAGGTATTCGAGGACGAGTGCCACGGTTGGGAAGCGTGCCTCTTCCCCCCAGCGTGTAGTCGCCACCCCAGGGAAGGTGATGCTGGGAGGAATGAAATGTGGGAGGGGCGTTGTTGGGCCTCCGTTTGGTGGTACAGTAACCTGAATATTCCTCCAATCCTCCTTTCTCTGTAGATGGAGGGAAAATTGGATGAGAAAGGAATAAAACAACTAGGGATGCACAGATCTGCCCACTCTTAAAATGTATATTTTTTGTTTTGTTTCATTAGAAAAATGCAATACATTTTTTTTAAAGATAATACAATTTTTAATGGTGTGGTGGTTGCCAACAAATGTCCAAATCCAAATTCTGTTCAATATCAAGATGACGTTATTTCTTTCTTTCTTGGTTTTCTTCTTTTTCTATCTATTTATGGACAATTAATAAACATTAATGGCTGATATTACACCTCTGTACAATTTGGACTAAATAAAACACTAAAACCAGAAAAAAGCAAATAAAATAAAAATTAAAAAGTGGATTTAGACATCACAACAATATAAGGTGCAATATAAAAATTACTTAATTTACACTTTTTTATTCGCTTAAGATTACGTGTAATGACGCTATTAACTTATTTGTTTTAAAATATATCTTTAGGTAAGCATTAGAGCAGACTTTTGATATACTGTCCGCATGTTTTGCTCCCCTGTAAAATGTTTTATGTGTGATATATGTGTTATTCATGTGTATGTGTATATGCAGCATACACTAAACCCAAGAAAAATGTTCCCTATGGTAAACTGTATCGTATCGCATCAAGATTTTAACTTTTATCACAATTCACTAAACTAATATAAATTCTTCAGTGATGGGCAGTAGCGTCGCTGCAAGTAGTGACGCTATTAGTTTAACTACATTTCTCAGTAGCATCGCTGTTTTCCGAATCAAATAGCTTTTCAGTAGCGAAGCTATTTTATTGATCAAGTATTGTAGTAGCGTCCACACAAGCTAACGTTACATTTTCCCAAGCATTTCTGACGCTTAAGCACAAATCGGAAATATAAATGCTAAGGATCACTGATCCTAGATCAGTATATGACGCCACCACCATACACGGGCCAATACAGCCACAATAATGT
>JAUMHP010000070.1:6708504-6723313 GCA_032361065.1 Enteromius trimaculatus
TCTATTTATCTTCTGATAAAAAATCGTTATTAAAAAAAAAAAAAAAAATCGAGATCGTTCGATATGGGAAAAAAAAAAAATCATGATCACTTTTTTTGCCATATCGCCCAGCCCTACTTTATATACACAAAATAATAATATATGGTTACATGCTCCATCAGAACTGGCACAAGTGCCCAATTTTATTTTTAGTCCTGTTGCATATGGTTACTAGCATTTATTCTTATTTAAGTATTTATTGTAAATCATGGGTGTTATTGTTCAGTAATTTCATCAATTAAATGCAAAGTTCAGATATTTTTACCTGCTTATAAAGCCTATAGACTAAGAGTGAAATCAGCGTTACCATTACGAAAAAACTAAAAATATGGGCAATAAAATGTAATATGACAAGCAGATTTGTACACACAGAATGTGTACGTCTTTCAGACGATTATCTTTTACCAGGATTATGGTTTGCCATGGTTATTAATTTACTCAACTAACAAAACCGTTTTAAACAAAATAGGCAATGTAGGTGGTTTACATGCAGAAATAAAAAAGTAAATATATACACACACAATTATATTATTATTATTTAATTATTTCTTATCCCCGGGATACCCACTCCCCACGTCCCGATCCTAACGCTAAACAGTTTTATTAAACCGATCATTAGTTTCCATCATAAAAAAAAACAAATAAAATCGTACGTTTTCAAAAGCATGCTTGTTTTCACAAATCCCATCCTGTACATACACACGGCATTTAAATCAGAAAAAAAAAATGCTACTTACTAGCAATACATGTCTCAATCCAAGCTCTGCCTTCCAGTCTCTTTTCAGCACATTGACACAGATCTCACCCTTGTGCCCAACATTAGGATGAAATATCTTTGTTAGGAAATAACCTCTGGGAGGTGCAGCAGGAAAATCCTTCCCAAGGACCAAACGCATCCGAAACACCCCTCCCGCATATGGAGTTCCTTCTGTTGTGAAACAGGGGGGAAACAAAATGTAGATTAAGTGAAGCTCTGGCCCGGAAGAAAAAATAAACCCAAAAATAATGCACTACTTACCTGGACCCTCAATGGCAGTGTGCAGCTCTGTGATATCCTCTTCACTGGGGTAGATTTTGATCCCCTCTGGAGGGTCTGCTGCCAAAGCAGAAACCTCTTTATAGACCAGTCTCAACACTTGAGGCGGCAAGTTCTCCACGTTTGAATTCTACAAAAAATAATATTCAATATTCAGCACATACAGCATTAATAGCTATAAAGTAGCATTTGCACCAGCCGAAGTTCATGACCAAGAAGAGGAAGAGGGAAAAAAGGCTAGTACTAAAATCTGTATATCTGTCTAGCTTCATGCCATGTTCAGGAAAGAAACAATCATGAAAACACACTTATTTCCAGCAACTAACTTATTTATCCAAGAAGCACTTCAACGAATGACACTTGAATGCTTGTTTAACATCACAATTAATCTGTTCGGTTCACTCAAGACAGTGAAAAGAAGCAAATTAAAGTAAAAACAGGACGAAAAAATAAAACCAACTGTGTGAATGATAAAGTTATGGTCGTTAATTAATAATTTACAGCTTAACGTTTCAAATATATTCGATCTAAACTAGTTAAAGTAAAGCGAAAAAAAATAGCAAACCTATTTTACTATGTTAACTTAACGGTTTGAAGCACCATTTAAGTATTTTGAAAGTAAACGTACCATTTCCAGCTGTGTATGGTTTGATAATAGCCAGCAGATTGGTCTCAAACGAGAAAACTTGGCTAACTGCTGCCCAACCGGCCGACGAGACTGATCCAGTGATCCACAACGAGACCGACGGAAACCACCGATAACGAATCTAAGAGCTGCAATCAATCAAGACTGCAAAATACACCAAGACGTTTAAAGAACTCACAAGGTAACAAAACCAATTTCTCACTGTAATGTCGGTCGGCTTGCTGCTGTTGCTACCAAACCAGGCTAAGCTAACGATGGGCTTGCTGAGTAATGACGGTGTCTAACTATTCTCGAGAGCTCTTCTGCGTGAAACTATTATCTGACGTCGTCCTCAGATGAAATGTGCCGTCTAAAAGTTTTAAAGTCCAGTGTGTTGTCAGTTTCGCCTGATAAAGTTGGTTTGCTCGATAGCTAACTGCCACAGACGGCTACCCTAGCCTGTTATCAGCTAGCAGCCTTTTTGACACAGGAACAAAAATACAATTCGTCTAAGAAGCAGTTCGAAAGAGGTTTAACCAATCGGAGTCTGATAAGCGTTGCACGTGCTCAACAATTAAATCCCTCTAGCCAATCGGAAGCTTGGGTTGCGCTTACGTCGCAGACCGTGGTAACCTCACGGACCAGAGAAAGTTGCGAATGCGAAAAATGCTCTTTGGTAATAGGTGCGTTTGAATAACTCATGCCCTCCCAAAGGCAGGGACAAATGTTGTTTCAATTCATGATCCAATGAAAGACTTAGAAAAAACACCAACAAGGAGTTTAATATTTTGTGGAAGCATTTAGTGCAGTGTTCTTTATACTAAGTAATAGGCTATGTTTGTGTTTACGTTAACCTAAATCATTTCAAGACTGTTACGGTGAACTATTTAATGTACACTGTTTAAAATAACTTGAAACGCGGTCAAAATCTTACTCACAGCAACTATTTCCTGTGAATTAAAATATGTGATAGGCTAGCTTAAGTATTAGCCACATAGGCTCTTTTGTTGTTTTCTATAAAAAAAACCCCATACCAGAGTTTTGAGACTTTATTATGGTCCCTGGTTGTAATAAAAATAATCATTATTATAGCGTTATTATTATTGCTGTTTCAATTTCCGTTTTATGACAATTAGTTTTACATTTATATTGCCAAAGTAATATTGTAAATTTATATTGCAGTGTTGCTCTGTAGAAAACGAATGAAAATAGTACAAGCAACATATTTTGTATTATTTTGTATTTGTATATTTGCATTTTACTATTAACGATAATAATTATTAAATTATTTATTTTATAAGAACAAACAAATGTATCATACAAAAATTTAAATTAGATATAATAAATATAAATTATTATATATAATAGGTCTGTATTTTTTTTTTTTTTACTACACGTATTATGCATGAGTTGTTTTGTCCAGTAATCCGAAATTTAGGCCGTCGTTATAACTGATTTAATTAAGGCAACCCCGCTTAATGAGAGTTAATGAAAATGAATGATCTTCTGCCATTGAACCCACATATCAATATGATAATCAGTGTTTGTTGTGCTACTTAACGACCACTAGAGGGCACTCCAACCCTGAAGCCACGCTTCGTTTTGTGTTTTACTTATTTTTGCAGTATAATTTCAGGTTTTACATTTCTTAGTAGTTTAGTAATTTAATTAATAATAATAATAAAACATGTTAGATAATATTTTACATTTATACTACACCAGTTTTACACTCAGGAATCAAATTTTACTGTCTATAAAGCTTCCCCAAAATGATAACATATTATATACTGTATTAATTTCCTCGTCCTTACTGAAAGGCTACTGAAATAAAAAAAATAAAAAAAATGTTTTCAATTGAAACAATAAAAATGTAAGTTTTCCACAGAGGGTTTTGCTGATTAGCGCTCCCTGTGGAGCTCACGCGTGTGCTGCTAGATGACCGCGAGGGGCGTTACCTCGACGCAACAACAACACAACTTCCGGCCGATCCTCGCAGACGAGAAACATAGCGTTCACAGGTCCTTGTAGCTTTAGTTATTAACGGTGTGGTGGAACAATAAAGATTAGTGTCACGGCACGTCCAAGCAGCGGTTGTTTTCTGACTGTGGGTCAAACCTTGCACCGCGGACTCTGTCTTCCAGAAGGTATGATGATGATTTTGATGATGTATCGGTCATGTGCTGTCAGCTCGCGTGAACGCGGGTACATTACGTGTTCTTGGGCGTAACGTTACTTAAAAATGACGAGCTGAATGTGCTTGTGATGGCAGGGTGAGTATGAGCGAGGGCGAGGTGTTTCATGAGAAACAGAGACTGGAGCTGTGCGCTATCCATGCCTTGAACAACGTGCTTCAGGAGAGAGTTTTTACCAAGGAGACAGCAGATGACATCTGCAAGCGGTGCGTCACACACACACACACAGGCCATAATGTAACCCTGCTTTGTCTTGTTCTATATCCTCAAATCCAAAGCTGTCTGTTGTGTGTCTTTGCAGACTCGCCCCACAGTGTGTGATGAATCCACACCGCTCTGTGTTGGGCACGGGAAACTATGATGTCAATGTGATCATGGCAGCTCTGCAGAGTCGGGGGCTTGCTGCTGTTTGGTGGGACAAACGCAGGTGAGTTTGACAGCAGCTCAGTGTCACTTTATAAATCATGTGATGATCATAAAATGTGAGTTCATTCCCCCATCTCTTGTATGCTCTAGGTCAGTACAGAATTTGTGCCTGGACAAAATTCAGGGCTTCATTCTGAACGTCCCATCAAGGGTGTCACTGGGAATCGTGTCTCTCCCGCTGAGACGCAGACACTGGCTGGCGGTACGAGACGTCAACGGACAGTTTTATAACCTAGACTCGAAATTAAAAGGGCCTGCCTGTATTGGCGGAGAGACAGAACTCAGGTGAGACTTACATTATATTATTATACATGTACAAGCTTATACCTTGAAACCATCGATGCAGATGTTTTACACTTTCCTCTGTACACAGTAAAATGAATAAATTGGACCCACATGTATCCAAATGTCACTGATAGCCAGTGCAATGTTGCCCAGACACAGTTATAATGACGCAGAACAGCTAATTCAATCAGAATAAGATGGCAGACGGTTGGTAATATAACAGAAACCAACAGACTTACCGTCAAAATGAATCGTGATCTCCTGGACCCATTTGTATTTTTATGTATTGCATGATTATATAAGACAGGGCCTATCAGTGCACATCTCCCGATTCAATACTGATTCAGTGTGATTTAATTAATTTACACACTCTGTTTTTAGTATGTGAGAAAGATGATATACAGAGAACATTTTAAGCTTCAATAAAACCCACAAAAAAGCAGTAAGTTACCTTGTGTTGTTGTTATTCTCAACTTCACTTAAAACTGAAATAAAGATCAAATATAAATCTTATATAATAACTTGACTGAATAAATTTAGTAAATTAATAAATCAGTTTAAGCAAATAAATTACTGACTGAAATAAAACTGAAATTGGAATAAAAAGCTGTTAAATCTTAAAATAAAATTTAATGAATGGTTAAAAATGTTAAAAGCACATAAAATGAATAGAAAAACTGAAAATATAAAAATAAAAGCAAAGTCAAAACATGAATGAAAACTATAAAACGATTAATTGCATCCAAAATAAAAGTTTTTCTTTACATAATATGTGTTTATACTGTGTTTATTTATTATGTATATATTAAAAGACACACATACAGTATATATTTCTGAAGTAATTACATTTATATATTTATTTTCTTATATTTGATATTATATATACATATGTTTAATACATAAACAACATATTTTTTTATTAAATTATATATGTGTGTATCTATCTATATATATATTATAGAAAATAAAATATACACAGTATACACGCATATATTATTCAAAGAAAATCTTAAAATCGTTTGACAGCACTAAACTGTATATTAATTCTAAAATAACATTAGTGTAAAACTTTCAACAGATTAAATGATTACTTAAGAGTTTGCCTTGTTAAATGGTTCATTTCTTTTTCTTAAAAACGGACTCATTGGTCAGCATAGGTTGCGCTGTATGATTCTGAACCAGCTCAAAAGAATCATTTGTTCATGAATCAGACTGTACTAGGGTCACTTAAAATACTGGTTTATTCAGAATCTCTAAACTTGCTTCACTAATGATTTTAATGTGAGAAAGTCAATAACTAGTTTTGAGAGTGCCAGACGAAACCCAATAAATCCTGTTTCTTATCGATTCTTCCTCCTCCCAGGTCATTTCTCACTGAGCAGCTTTCTCAGGATGTTGCAGAAATGCTCCTTGTCGTCCAAAAGGAAGTAGACGAAGACGGGACGTGGCTAAAAGCGGACGACAGCAGGAAGTGATGAAACCGAACATTCTCTCTCTCTTTCTCTCTCAATGTGGAGCAATGGCGGAGAAAGACTGGAGCGATGACAAGCTTTATGGAGAGCAGCACTACAGGAAGATGCTCGCAGTCATCCACACGAAGGGAAGTCCGAGAGAATGATCTAGTGCTGCTTCTTATGAAGGAGCCGTTTCTCTGAAGTCACACTGGCTGAGCTTGTGGGAGACACTACTATATCTGTGCCAGCCGCGTCACTCTCCTCTTTTCTCTCTTTCTCTCCTCTCAGGAACTACCATCTCTCACTTTATCTCTATCTATGCACTCCACTGCTGAAGTAGATCAAAGATTTGTTTTACAACTATGCACAGAAATGGTACTTTAGAGTTCACGTATGTATGGTTCATTGCCTTTTAGACGTCAGTGTACATCTTACTATGCATAAACCAAGGAGGTAAGAGATTGTAGCTCTATCTCATGCTCACGTACTTTATTCTTTCAAGCTCTCTAGAAAACTGCCTCATTTACATCGACTCAGTGAAAACCACCAAATGGAGGGAAACTGAATAAATTTGATTTGTTATTTATTTGAATTTCTACTTGGGACTGTTTTTGCTCACGCAGTGCTTGTGGAGGAGCCGTTTGGAATTGTTTTTGTCTAGTTACTAATGTTTTTTTGATTAATGTTCTGTTGTCAGAGCTGGATTTTATTATCATATAAATGATATTTAATCAAGTCGTTGAATCAGTCATTTAACATCCTTTCCAGAGCTGGTTCTAAAATTTACCTGCACTTACATATGCCACAAAAAGTGCCCAAAATTGATAAATATATGTGTATGTGTGTGTATGTATATGTGTATGTATGTATGTACAGTAGTCAACATTTGAAGTGGATCAAAACCTTACATAAGACAAGAAAGGATATTGTTTTTGATTTTAGGACAACTTTGATGAAAGGTTTTGATCCACTGTATATTATACATACATTTATTTATATATATACATATGAAGCTGTTTAATCTGAAAAATGGGCTAGATAGCAGTTCTGTTTTATTATTATAATATATTTTATTTATATATAATAGTATTTATACATTTTTCAGCTTGTTTTATTTTTATATTCAGATTTCAGTTTGTTTTAGTCATTATTTTAATAATAATATTAAACATTTCTATTTAGCTTCATTTTTAGTTTCTTTTCTTTCAGTTTTAATCATTTGAGTACTTTTTTTAATTTCAGTTCCTAATTAATAAAGGTTTAAGTTAACAATTTTTTCTTAAAAAGAGTAAAAGCTGTAATTGTGAAAATTAACTTGCAATTAATTGATTCATGAAAAGAATAACGTGGTGGTATAATTTAAACAATATTATTTAATAAGTAACAAAAACAACATTTTATAGGGGATAATTTTTCTCACCTATTGCCGGTAATAACCAGGTATGGGTTTATTTAGCGGCATGCTTGTGGTGTTTGCGTCAGCAGCTGTAAAGACATTTTCAGACATTCCGCTTTTGTTACTGTATTTTTATTTCATTTATATTAGACTCTGTAGTGAAAAAGGATGCCATTTAAAAGGAGCATTAAACCATAGAAACATTTTTTTTAAGGATTAACAACAGGTTGATAGCCAAGAGAAGGGACCGATGCAATTTCAAATTTGTGTATATATATATATACACATATAAATCTCTATATACGCTATATACTGAACATGTCATGAGAACCTCCGACACACACAGACACAGATGGTGTTTGCAAGATGTCCTGATGATTATTGCTGCTTACATTGTGGCCATTGTATTCCAAATGGCAAAACGCAGTTGTATTGCTCAGAGCCAGCAGAGGAAGTGGACACTATCCCTCAACAATGTTTTACACCTTTTTTTTTTTTTCTTTGATCATCAAAATGCATTAACAATCAAACGTTTATACAGTGAATATATATATTCATATATTTATATAAATAAATAATCATATAGTATCAGGGGGTATACAAGGTAATACAGAATTGCCACTTATAAAATAGGGTCCTGTCAAATATTTAAAAAAGAAAAGAAAGAAAGGTGAAGAAAAAACTGCATAATCATACAAAGAAATTGTGCCATCGCCACTATGTATCTGTGACTACATGTAACAATATAAAAACTCCAAAATAAAGTGGTTATACATTTAAAAATAGACCACTACTGTAACGTCAATACCATCTTGTTTCCACCAGCTATGTACAGCATGACACTAGAAGGACAGGAAGTGATAGGACCGGTCGACTAAATGAAGCACGCGGCTTTTTCTGTCTCTTACACCCAAATGGTACTGACGTTACACACAGATATTTAACATCTAGAGTTTTAAATTAGTCTCTCCAGTCATCCATATGAAAACTAAACCCTGCTCTATATCTTTTCTTTTCTACTATACAGAAAAATAATCAGTGTGAGTAGAGGTTTCTTGAATGGGACGGGTTGGGGTGTGATTGACTGCCGCCGTAGCCAGTCAGCATGCTGGGAGAGTACTGTACTTCCAGAAAACCGCACGGAAGAGGAGCCGGAGCCACGAGTGGAGGAAAGAACAAAGAAAAAAGAAAGTAGATATTCATTTAAAAAAATCTAAATCATGAGTGCATACATTGAAAACAAATTCTTATGTATCCTACTGTTGTTTTCTCACTCTATATATATATATATATTTATACATATATATAGAGAGAGAGATTTATACCTTTACTAAGCTCCGCCCCCTTAGTGACTGTCACTAACCAAGGTGAGTTTTTCAGAATGAACTGGAGACTTTTCAGGTAAAAAGTGGTTAAAATTAAATGAATATTGTTTCTACATGCAATGCTATTTTATATATATATATATATAAAGTATATATTAAAAAATATAATAATATATTACGTCCTAACATATGCTACTGGTAAAATGTAGGGTCAATACGTTTTTTTATATGTATTATGGTTTTGAGAAAAATATTAAGTAGCAGCACATCTGTTATCCACATTGTTAATAATAATAAATGTTTCTTGAGCAGCAAATCATCATATTAGAATGATTTCTGAAAGATCACGTGACACTAAAGACGGAAGAAATCATGCTGAAAATTCAGCTTTGCATCAAAGGAATAAATGACAAGTTAATTCATTTCAATTTACATTAAAACTAGTTCTGTTACACCATTCATTGTGATTAATCGAATCCAAAATAATATATTCATATAATTTATATATATATAAATATATTAAAAATCTAAAACTACCTAAATATATACAAGCCAGTGTTTGTATTTATATACAAGTAATAAATATACACAGTAAACACAAAAACCTTTATTTTGAATGTGATTAATTGCAATTTATCATTTGACAGCACTAATTAAAATTGATCATTGTAATATTTTTTCAACATATTACGGTTTCACCGTATTTTCGATCAGATAAATGCAGCCTTAGTGAGCACAAGAGACTTAATATATTAGTTAATTGCACCAACCCTAATTTTTGCTCAGTAGTGAACACATTCTACTAAACATCAACTAAAGACTTCTATAGGATTATATTACAAAAATAGCAAAAGTTCGTCCGGTAACATGGTGGATTGCGGTTTGTCAGTAACGTTTGAAGGCGGGGCTTAGTGAATGGTCATTTAGTCGGATCAGTCTGTCTGAATCTTAACATAATGAATCATGAGAATGCCACAGATCGCAGTGATGTGACAAAGACAAGGGAACTCACAGAGGGGGGTGGGGACTGCCTGTCACTCAAAGGCAGGTTCTCATAACCAGGGTTGCCATTGGAGGAAACGTTTGGAGTCCTGCATAGAGAAAGAGAGAGGCGCAGAGAGGAACCCGGAGAAGGGGATGATGGAGAGAGACGGAAGAAGGACATGCCACAACAAAGGGACACAGGGAAGGATGAGAGGCAGGATCCAAGGCGGAAACAGGAAGAGAAAAGGTGGAAGAGAGTTAGAGAGATGTGACATTTTCACTTTTCTCAAAAGGACACAATTGAAGAATGAATTCCAGGAATGTATAAATTTAGAATATAT
Organism: Enteromius trimaculatus; assembly: GCA_032361065.1. Classification (NCBI taxonomy): domain Eukaryota; kingdom Metazoa; phylum Chordata; class Actinopteri; order Cypriniformes; family Cyprinidae; genus Enteromius; species Enteromius trimaculatus. Next base: position 6,718,608 of record JAUMHP010000070.1, read on the forward strand.
AAATTCTATTTATTTTTAAAGACATTCATATGAAAGCACATGGAAATGTGAATGAGGTGAGAAGAAGTATGGGTCTAGTTTTATGAAAACAGCAAACATGGTCTTTCAGAACAGAATAATTCAAAGAGCGAGAAACAGGGAAAGTTAAAAAGCAGGGAGAAAGACTGCGATAGATTTGAAAGAGTGATGTAGATCGGACAGCATGACTTTTGACAGCGGACAGAAATATCGTAGGGGGCGGGACTTTACCTATATTGTGCATCGTCTCTGATTGGAGGATCTATGTCTGTCTTGCAATGACGGACAGACCGATAGACGGACACACAGACAGACAGACCTCTGGACTCATGTCTGTTTTTTTAGCTAGACTGTGCTTGACATGTAGACCTGTCTGTGTGTCTGTCTGTGTGTGCATGTGTTTGTGTTCGTCTGTCTGTCTGTGCGCTCCATCTAACACCTGTCTGTCTGCCTGTCTGTGTGTGACTGGAGCTTGATGTGTCTGCCTATGGATGACACTTGTTTCTGCATTTTTATGTATATGAGCCTATGAATGTGTTTTATAGTGCAAAGGTCATTCAGAGTGCAACCCTGATGCACAGCTGCTCAAGAATACAACAAGAATCAGTGTATCAGTTATTAAAACCTAAACTCAGAAGACTAGAAGTGCCACTTCAGCCATCAATTTATGAATTATAAAATAAAGGTCAACAATACTGACAAATAAACATACATATTTTATACTATTTTATAATAAATTGTATATTATTTATTATTTAATGTTGAAAAAATGTACACTACCGTCTTAACAATACATGCTGCATTTATCTGACCAAACATAAAGTAAAATATCATACAATATTATGAATTATTACACGTTTTTATTTTACAATATATTTTAAAATGTAATTTATTACAAGGCTGTATTCATCCTTCAGCATCATTACACCAATCTTCAGAAATAATTTTAATACTCTGATCAAGAAACATTTCTTATTATTAACAGTTGTGCTGCTTCATCTTTTTGTGGAAACCATAATACCTTTTTTTACCTTTACAATAAATAGTATTGTAAATAAATAATAAATTCTGTAAATAATAATGTGTGTATTGTTATTTAATATTTTTTATTTAATATTTAACATGTATATATAAATACACCCAAAAGGAAAATGTTATGTTTATACATTAAATATATAATATCAATTATGCATATTAATATATAGATGTAAATATCTTCAAAATATATACTGTATGTGTGTATCTTTATATGTACATAATAAATAAACACAGCACACACACATATATTATAAAAACACATATATTATATAAACATTTATTCTGGATGTGATTTATGGCAAATAATTGTTGCCCAGCACTACTTTAAATCCTTTAAATAAATTTAAAAAATGCTTTTTTATTGTATTATTTTATTGTTACATATAGTTACGAATGTGTATTTATTTGTCAGTTTTTAAAAAACATTTTAATTTTCAATAATAATAATAAAAACAGATAAATGATGTCTTTGTTTTATTTTTAAGTGGCACTCCTAGTACTTCAGGCAGTTAGGAAATAATTCAAAAGGAAAGAAAAATTGAGGCAGTGCTGTTCGTCTCTGTGTGGGTGATCTACACAAGCTGATGGTGGTGTATGGGTAGGGTCGTTCTGTCTGTCTGTCTGTGTGTCTGTGTATGTGTTACTCACGGTAACGGAGGCGCGCTAGAAAAGGGGGGAGTCCAGCCGGCCCCCTGGTAACTATAGAAGGGGGGCAAGGCCCCTCGCTGGGAGCCCGTGGCCGTCTGTCTACGTGCCTGATGAGAAGTGAAGGGGTCCTCGCTTTCGCTGTCGGAGTCCTCGTAGTCCTCTGAATCACTGTGCCGTCCAATGAGAATTATACAACAAACAAAGTGAAGAATACGTCATGAAATGCATTTACGTTTTATCTGCTATATGCTATATATAAGGCTTTGAAGACATTTATTGAAAAATCTCTCTTAACTACATAAATGTAGATATTGTCATGAAATCAAATAATCCCAGTCTAGAAGTAATCCTTTAATCTGTCTCGCTCCTCTTTGCCATTTCAGTAATCTATGCATCTGCCATCTAAATGGAGTTTGTGCTCTGAACACAATTTCACTGCAATTAAACACCGCAGCCACCTCTGAAACTTGAAAAAAAGATGGATTTGCCAACATCAGGCACTTGGAGGAAGAGTAGCTAGTCGGACTGAATCAATGGTAAGTGACTGAGCTTTCTGAACTAATGGTTATAGTGACATTAATACCATATCCAGATAAAAGGAGTAAAGTGCATTTATAAGCACTAATGCCCTTAAGATCACATTTCTCTCATCTGTGCATTGCTGATGAGTGCGGTTGTCAGTGTGTTACCACAGGCCCATTTCTGACAAACTATAGCGGAGTTGAGTCGACCCAGACCGAGCGGCCCACCGCCATTAACATCTGGCTGCTTCTGTTCGTTAGGATGGAAACATGTAACTTCTTTTGCATTAAAAATCTGACATTTTTCAGGTTTCTAGTGAGTATCTTATTATTCATGTTGCAGATACATCCTGGATAGCATATATTAAGATGATATTCCCTTGTCTTGAGTATTTTCCCGTGTTTAAAAAAACAAGAATTTAAAGCAATATGCACATTCAGAAACACAGTGGAGTGCAAAAGTCTGAGCCACATTAACAATTATTATCCAATTGTTATTCAATCTAATCTAATTAAAACAAAACAAAACTTAAAAAAATATAAAACAAAGAAATGTAAAAATAAGTTTGTGGGGGAACTGTTCATGAGCTGAAGTCAATTATTATCTAAACCATAAATATGCAAAATTAAAGTAATTTATATATATATATATATATATATATACAGAAAATAAAATAAAAATATTATTATTAATTAAATCATAAATCTGTAAATTCAAAAGAAATAATAAAAATCATGAAAAAAATATGTATATTATGAACCTATTTGTATTATATTTTAAATTTAACTAATTTTATACAAATGTATTATGTATTTTATTTGTTTACCTACCTACTATATGACCAATAACTTACATCAGAGAACTGTGAACATGCACATGTGTGTACCATAAAAATTTAAAATATCATCCCAAGTAATCCCTGCAAAGTTGGAAATACTGAGAAATTATTATTATTATTATTATTATTATTTGTTAATGAAAAATAATGTTTACAGAATTGTAAATGATAAAAATGTAGTTTTATTAATTTTTCCTCTTCATTTTTTATTTTCTTAATAATAAATATATAATATAATATAATAATAAATAAATACCACTTTATATATAAATTAAATAATACGACATAATACTATTTAAATCAAAAGCAACACTACTTTTTATGTCTCTCATCCATATACTAATCAGAGTAACTACACCATGCTAATATTACGCTGTGAAAACAGCAGCAGATGGGATGTCGGACGGGGTGGAGAGATGAACTTCACCTCACCTGTGGAAACTCCTCCAAGCTCCAGGGAGGGAGCAAAGAATAGCCGTGAACGCCAAAGCTGAGAGAAACGAGTACAGCGAAAGATAGAGCAACCCCTCCATCCCATCATAGCACAGGCCTTTCAGAGAGTCCACGTAATCCTGAGAGAGTGACGTGAAAACAGTAGTGGATTGAGGCAGTTTGCACATCAATCTCGCAGTCAGGCTGAGCTGGAGAACAGGTTGCTATGGTTACCTTGTTCAGCCCTCGACAGTTGAGAAGTGCGACCAGCTGGTGGAAGTTGCCCTCGGTGGTGTTGAGGATCTGCTGCACCTCCCTCAGGGACTTCTAAAAGGGTAAATAACACAGCAGCTAAGCAGCATGTTGCATCCACTTTACTGTATGGCTGCTATTGATCTTTTCTGTCAGTGACGGACACAGTGTGGTACTGAGGGTTAACATACCTCTGCCTTTGGAAAGCGTGGGAGGGCGTCTCTCTCCAGACTGGAAAGGTGAGAGTGGATGCTGGAAAGCGCTCTCTGGGACTGGGTCAGAATCTTATACCAGTTCAACAAACAGAATTTCGATGATTTAACTGAACTTCACAGGCTAAAAACTGTAAGTGCATTTTTACTTCCCTTCAAGGCCTTTTTCACACCAAAGGTATCATAGTTTACTAAAACCATAAAAACTGTTACTAATGTTAACTATTATACTAAATGTTAATAACCAAATGTTAATATTTATACATATAATTATATATATATATTTACAGTGGGTGCAGAAAGTATTTTGACCCCCTTAAATTTTTCAGTCTTTGTTAAGCCCTCCACCAGTCGGGGCTTTATGGCAGAGTGGCCCGACGGAAGCCTCTCCTGAGTGTAAGACACATGAAAGCCTTTGGAAACATCCAAAGGACTCCAAGATGGTGAGAAATAAGATTCTCTGGTCTGATGAGACCAAGACAGAACTTTTTGGTCTTAATTCTAAGCGGTATGTGTGGAGAAAACCAGCCACTGCTCATTACGTGTCAAACACAATCCTAACAGAGAAGCATGGTGGAGGCAGCATCATACTGTGGGGGTGTTTTTCAGCTGCAGGGACAGAACGACGGGTTGCAATTCGAGGGAAATATGAATGCGGCCAAGTGCAGGAATATCCTGGACCAAAACCTTCTCCAGAGTGCTCAGGACCTCAGACTGGGCCGAAGGTTTACCTTCCAACAAGACAA
>JAUMHP010000070.1:6723413-6737126 GCA_032361065.1 Enteromius trimaculatus
TAAACCCAATTGAGCATCTCTGGAGAGACCTAAAAATGGCTGTCCACCAATGTTTACCATCCAACCTGACAGAACTGAAGAGGATCTACAAGGAGGAATGGCAGAGGATCCCCAAAACCAGGTGTGAACTTCCCAAAAAGACTCATGGCTGAATTAGATCAAAAGGGTGCTTCTACTAAATACCAAGCAAAGGGTCTGAATACTTAGGAGCATGTGATATTTCAATTTTTCTTTTTTAATAAATCTGCAAAAATGTCAACAATTTTGTGTTTTTCTGTCAATATGGGGTGCTGTTTGTACATTAATGAGGGAAAGATGTTTACAAAGTATAAAGTACAAAATATAACAAAGAGTGAAAAATGTAAGGGGGTCTGAATACTTCCCATACCCACTGTGTGTGTATATATATAATAAATATAAAATAATAATAATAATAATTGTATTTATTATATATATATATATATATATATATACTGAATATAAACTAAATATTAATTTTAAATAAATAACAAAATATTATTTTATTTCAGCTATTTGGCAAGGTAACATTTCCCATTTTCAAAAATACTAAAATAACGAATAAGTAATAAATAAGAAATTAATTTAAAAAAAGACATATTACATTAACTCAACAACAAAACAATATTACTAAAATTTTATATTAAAATAATAATAATTAAAAGAATAGTAATAATATATAAAACAATATTAAATAATAATTTTATAATCTAATAATAATAATTTTATTTAATTAAATAATAATATAAAAATAGAATTCAAAATATTAACCACAGTATATAAATGATACTAAAATAACATTGTTTCACACCGCATGCATTTAAGAACTGAGCTTAATTTTAAGGAAGAAAATAGAGTGAAATTGAGAGTGCTTTTATGAAGCAATATAATATCTCTCAATGGCTGAATAAAAGTATTATTTGGGGGCGTTATTAAAGGAAATATTCAATACACTTTCTTTTTTCTATAGAGCAGCAGTTCTATTAAGCATCAGGAATGATGTCAGTGTGAAACTAGTCTATATTGTCTTTATAATAATCAAATTCCATTCTTCATTCATCAGCTACCCAAAAATCATCGTCAGTCTAGATCTTGATTACAAAATCTTGATTATAATGTCATAATCCTCTTTATTCTGTTCATCCCCACCGTGACATAAATGGCATTGCTTTTTAATCTTAATCTGTGCTTTGTGACATCATTATAATTCCTTATATTTGGGGAATTCTTGTGATTTCATTAACATTCTATTTTTTACTCCTTTAGTAATCTCTATGACATCACCATCTGCCGCATCATGTAACAAGATCGCGCACCTGTTGAAAAGGGCTGCTCATTTTCCTGCTGCAGGTTAGGTAATAATCCAGGACTTCTATTTAGAGAGAAGAGAGAGGACGAGAAAAATAAGTTTGAAGACGTGGGTAAGACTGCGTATGGGTCATAGATGAAGGCAGATAGACAGTTAGACAGTTCCAAAACTTAGTGATTATCACCGCCTACTGCCTACATAGACAGCTGCCTTCCGAGGGCCGTTCACACAAAACACAGTTTTGTATCCACTGGTCTACTTTGCATTTTGACAGTGTTTTTCACATTCCACTTCCTGTGTGCTGTGCTTGCACAAATGTGCCCTTTATAAACACGTTATTATAATATGCTATTTAAATGTCACCGTTTCTAACAAAACAAAAAAACTTCGGTATCACTTTCCTTGTGAAAAAAAAAGTATTCCTGTAGTGTCGCAAAATTGAAGTTGAGCCACTGATGTCACGTGTACTGTTGCATTTACTAACGTTACGTTTCTGGAGCTGGATCATTTCAGTTGTGTTGCTGTCTATGGAGGGTCAGATAGCTCTCAATTAGATCTTAATTTGTGTTCCTGAAGATTTGACGGGTTTGAGGTTGAGTAATTAACTACAAAATATTCACTTTGGGGTGAACTAACCTTTTAATTAACCTGCCTTTTTGTACAGCTTTCATATTGGTAGTGTAACTGATGCCCTGCAATGCGGCCTACATAGGCAGCTCAATAGGTTTTGAAACAGTGCAGTTGTGTATGAAAGCGCTGTACCGCACCTGTACTTGTCCTAGAGTTGAAGTGAGTGGAGTTAAGCACAAAAGTGTTTGGGTCAAAGCAAAAATCACTCAGGGCCTGAGAGAGAAAAAGAGAAAGAGAGAGAGAAAAAAGAGCAAGAAAGGGAATTGAGCAAAAGCAAATACAGGAGAGAGATGTTAACAGTGTGACACAGTGACCAAGTGACATACTTCCCTCGGTCTGTCTGTCCCAAGACTGCTATTGATCTGCAGTATTCATTGACACACATGCAAACTGCCCATATAATCACATTTTTTCTATCTCATTACTCATCCAGTTTTCCACCTTTCCTCTTGTCCACTCTGTCTGTCTCTTTAACACACATTCGCTTTCCTTTATGGAATGTGGGTGATTAATCAAAGTGAATAGGACTCAATATTACAAGAGCTTCACGAGAGGACTGAAGAGGGTCAGGAGAAAGAGAGAGAGAGTGACAAAAGAGGACAGAAAACGTGAGTATGTGTGTGCGTATGTGTTATAAAGAGGGAGCACTGGGCAATTGTTACTGCTGGCTGGATATGGACAATGAAACACTTATACTGAAGACCAGCAACTGCCATCTCTTCCTGTCACTTTCTTTCTTTCTTTGCCGTTAAGATTTTGGGTTAGATTTATATTGCTGACGCTTAATATTTATCCCATATATACATTCCAGTCTGGATTTGATATTTTTATATATTTCTTTATTTTATGCTCACCAACGCTGCATTTGTTTGACCAAAAATGCTGTAATATTTTGAAATATTATTACAATTTAATATAAGCACTTCATATTTTAATATATTTTGAAATGTAATGTATTCCTATGATGGCAAAGTTGAATTTTTTAGCAGCCATTACTCCGGAAATCATTTTAATTCTTCAGGAATCAATAATATGCTTATTTGGTGCACAAGAAATATTTCAAACTAAAACTATTTTTGCATAAATAGAAATATAAATGTCTTTACTGATACTTTTAGTGCATCTCTGCTGAATAAAATAATTAATTTATTTTAAAAAATTGTCGAACAATAGTGTATTTTTCATTTATAATTTTATATATATATATATATATATTCTTCCTTTTTAAGTCTATTACTGTTTTTTCCTCTCTAAAACACTCAGTATCACTCTCTCACTCTCTTCTTTTATTTTCCTGTTCCTTTTAAGACCTCTTATTCTCATCTTCAACACAGCATCCTTTTTATTTCTTCGCTTTTTTACAAAGAAACACACACGCACTCAGATACACACACACTTTGAATCTTTAATCTCTGCCCTATTTTCCTGCCTTTTTGGGACTGTGCCATGCCTGCTGAGTTCCCAGAGTGGAAAACCTTTTTCATTATAACGTGCACAAACACACTTTTTTCCTCTCTCCCTCTTTCATAAACACACAATAAGTGACTGCATCTTGGCTGGTGTGACCTTTTAAAACTTAAAAAGTCACATTCACAGAGCTGGATTTCTCAGTGAACGCAAATGTCTCTGCAAAGCACGCTGACACACACACACACACACTTATTCACACACAGATGGCAGTATTCTGTGCTGGATGTCCGCTTGTGGAGAGCTGTTGTTTTTCTGTCAGGATAGACGCTGCCTGAATACTCACCACCACAGTGGCTGTCTCCAGGCCGAGAGAACCCCAACTCAGAAACAGAGCCAACCAGGCCAGCACTGTCATCCTGCAAATGAGTGCACACACATTTTTAACCATCTGCCTCTCTGTGCCAGAGTGGGTGTCAGTAAGCAAAAATAAAGCCCGTTTTCTGCAAGCATTTTCAGATACATAATAAATGCACTACTATGAATGTTTCTGATTGATTTACACTATGCAAGAATGCTGTGTGCATGTCAAAACTACTGAACACTTAAAGCAGGTCAGCAATGGTTGTTACTCACAGGATAAGTAGCCAGCGGGCCTGTTTGGCTAAACCCAGAAGAATAAAGAAACACACCACCAGATCCAGTAAAAGCAGCAGCACGTACGACAGCCACCTAAACAACAAACACAGACATCTTCAGTGCGGTGAAATCTCAAAACCTACAAAGAGTCCAAAACATATTTTCATCACAGCTGCAAAAGGCAGACAAGATTGAGACTACTGCAGAAAACCAATTAATTTTGCATTATTTTCATATTTTCCCCTTCCGTTCTTCATTTATTCATATTTCCATTTGCATAATGCAATGAAATGTGGTGCCACATTAAGCAGTTTTTTTACAATCGGCAAAAAGTGTCATTTATCCGTGGAGCAGTACCCTCAAAGTGACATGTCTTTACCCCGAAAGGGTTCATAATAGCAAATATCACTACGTTAAAATACATAATAATGCTCCAAGGTATACATGAATAAAGAAGGTACAAATGTGTACTGCCCCAGTGACAAGTTGTTAACCCCTTAAGTTACTTTTTTGGGAGTGAATTAGGCAGCACAACTGTTTCCAACACTGATAATAAGAGGAAATGTTGCTGCTACAAATCATAGAAATAAATTACATTTTAACATTAAAGGATAGATTAATTAGTCACACATGTGTCATTCCAAAAGTGCAAGACCTTTATTCATCTTCTGAACACAAATTAAGATATTGTTCATGAAATCAGATAGCTTTCTGACCCTCCATAGACATCAGTAAAGTGAAGTGAAGTGACTTGCCTACAAGTGCTTGAAATTGTTGAATAAAGTACTTAATTATTTGTATTTTTGCACACAAAAAGTATTAAAAATCTTACAGTAGCTTCATCCCATTATGGTTGAACGACTACTTTAATGATGGCCTTCCTACCTTTAGGCTTTTAACATTTCAGTTGTATTGGTGTCTATTCAGGGTCAGAAAGCTCTCGGATTTCATGAAAAATATCATTTTAAAGATCTTATGGGTTTGGAACAATATGAGGTGAGTAATTAATGACAGAATTTATAACCATCTAATATATTCAAACATAAAAACAAGCTTCAAAAATCAGGCATAGAACATGGCCCTTTAAGCATATTGTGATATATTTATAATCAGCTGGATTTCAGCATTTATAAGCACTGAACTCACCAATCTGGATATTTTGCTTCCCTAATTTTCTCTTTTTCTATTAGCACCCACGTCTTTGACGTCTCCTCACCTGTAGTCTTCATTCACCATGAGTGTGTTTGCTGCCCAGCCAGGGGAGAAGGGTGCAGGGATGCTGTTGGCGGATGGAGTGAGAGTGGGAGCAACAGAAGGAGGTGCCGGGGTGAGCGCTCCCACTATGCTTTCACTTCCATTCGCCCTGTAAAATCCATCTGCAATGGGGATCAGACCTCTTCCCAGTGTCAGGTTGGAGAGGAGAGACATGACTCGCTCTGACAGACGCCTGCAAGAGCGTGTGGGAACGAGTGCCGGCTTATGCCCACCGAACACTTCCTCCATGGAGGTCAAGGGCCCTGAGACAGACTTCTGCAGCTCGACTACGGTGTCTGAAACCTGGGTATGCAAGAGGAGAAGATCCTTTGCTTTGAATGAACCCAATGCATTTTAATTCAGATCTGACTTGGACTACATAAGAAAAGAGTTGTGGAAAAGATACAGAAGATAAAGGACAAAAGAATCGAAAAGTTGGAACGGAGGGAGAGTACAGTAGAAGTAAAGTAGGTCATTAATCAGACTGACATGCATTCATTGATTGCCATATGAGCAACCAGCTAAATCAATACCCAGAGAGGATTTTATCTCACTCGTTCACACACAAACACGCTCAAAAACTCTCCCACGAATTCCCACGATCGCTTACTTGCAATCACAGTGTAATAAAACCATTTAGTGTGTTTTCTGAGCGCCCTGCATTTCTTTTGGTCCCCCGGTGCTTAGGGAGATTGATGGAATAAGCTTTTGTGTATGTATGAGCGAGTGTGTGTTTGTGTTCTCACCAGATGATCGATGGAAGCCAGTGTGTAATTGGCAGTGAGCAAGGATGAGGTCAACTGATACATCCCATCGTTCGCCTCACTGTTGCCGTAGAAACCGATGCCTATGGCAACACTACAAAAAGCAGAAATATGAACGAGGAAACAAGGAGAGAAGACAAAGAAAGAGAAAGTGAGAAGGTGGAAAGAGAACAAAAACAGGGAATGAAAAAGGGGAAAATGAGACATATTTATGCTAGTTAATGTACATTTACACATTTTTCATGTTTTTATTTTAAAGAGGTCTCTCATGCTCAACAAGGCTGCATTTATTTGATCAAAAATACAGTAAGAACATAGTGGGATTTAATTGAATACAAAGTTTTTAATTAAAAAACTGTTCTAATTCAATGTATTTTAAAATATAATTTATTCTCATCTTGGCAAAGCTGAATTTTCTATAGCTTGCCTATAGCCAGGGTCACACGACCCTTCAGAAATCATTCTCTAATATGCTGACTTGGTGCACAAGAAACATTTTTTACTATTAAAAAGGTTGATAAAATAATTGTTAAAAGGATTGTTTTTTGTATTGTTGTATTAATGTTGTGTTATCAAATTTAATGAAAATTGTCACTCATCAGTTTATTATGTATGAAGGGTAAGCATAATAAGCAATGCTTTGGCTTACACCTTTTTCTGTGTTTATGTTTATTATTTTATATTATGAAAAGATGTCTGAAAATAAAATTTGTATTGATTGATAAAAGTTGCCCTGCTCAGTATTTATGTGAACTTTTTCTTTGTTTCTTTGTTAGAAATTTTAAAACAGCAGCATTTACTCAAAATATAAATATTTTTACCAATATTTAAATATCTTTACTGTCACATTTGATCAAAGTAATGCATCCTTGCTACATAAAAGTATACATTTCTTAAAAAGAAAATCTGACGCGTTTTAAATGGCAGTTTTCATATTAAATTGGTTGCAACGCAAACACACTAAATCCAAATCAACAACACTAAAAAATCCACTCATTTACATATCTATTTCACATTCAAATCTTCAGATTATTGCTTGGGCCAGATGCTTGTCCAATCCTTTCCAACCTGCTAAAAATAGCAAATCTCATCTCTAGCTAACTGTTTGACCCAGATTAAGCCAAAGAAAGCAGAAACACATTTTTCGAATTTATAATCGCAATGTAAGCAGCAAAGGTGTGCATGTATGCAGTCATCTGTAAATCAGCTTCAAGCCTTTGAATCCTTCAAAAAAGGAGGTCAGCGTGGATGGGAAGGGGGTGATGTCATGGGGGCGGAACACGTGCCGCATTAGAACGTCTGCATCACGCACACAGCAAACCAAACCAGCTCTCACAGAAACAACACTCATTTATGTGCGACTTCGAGAACATTAATACATCATGCTGATGGTTCAGTTCAATGAGGCAAGAAAAACTATTTGGTTTCATATTCATAGCTCTGAATATATTAAACGGGCTGGTGTTCTGCCAGTATATGTGCACTGAGAGAACATAATTGAAGGAAACCATCTCTTGCAAATGTGCAAATGAAACAGAGCTTTATTTAGAACAAAGCATGATATCTTGATGACGCAAGTCTAGAAGTGGGATAAAAGTTACTGTTTTGCTTTAAACATGGGCGGTAAGTTTAAGGTTGTTGCTGTTAAGGGAAGCAGTTTTCTCATTCTGTGTGAAAGCACAATATGGCGTGTGTTAAATCCAGTAGGGAACATTTCTAATATTTCATTTTATTCGCTAAACTTTTCTCTGGTATTCTGCTCTGTAATTCATGTGTCTATATGGAACTGAATGGAGCACAAAGTCTACATAAGAAAAATAAATGTAATTTCTGCATCGTATGACTATCGTGCCCGAAGGGCGAGCCGTAAAAGCATTGCAAATCTTAACGATGTGTTTTGCAGTACAGCTTGTTCAAGAGCTTCTATTATCTTTTGAATTAAGAACGTCTGCTCAACAGAGAGTAATCACTGGCATCTGAGAATTACTGTCATTAACAGGCATTACCAACACAATGTGACGGCTGCTACCGATACCCATGTGACACAGCAGATGCCCCGCCCCTTTCTGCCGCTGTATCCATGGCCACCGCTGGCATCATCGTCTTCCTCTTCTTCCTCTGCATCCCGGCCCCCTTCACCACGATGGCAGCAGCAGTAGTGGATGAGGAAGGAGAGAACTACAAGTAACGAGAGGACGAGAGCAACGGCGGAGAAGCTGGAGAGGACCAGGAGAGTCTGTGGAAAGAGAGGACGGAAAATTAGTAAGAAGAAAAGACAACCAAGCACTCAGTACTTTGTTATTATGATATACAATTTGTTTTGAGCATTAGCTGGCGTAGCACACGACATCAGTTTTTAAATAATGGCATTAGCTATGTTTCCATCCAAACATTCGAATTAACAACTAAATCATCACTTCCTTTTAAACTATGGAACTAAATATCACTAGAAATATAGCCTGAATATAATAACATGTCATAGCGCAAAGTCTTTGATGCAACTTTTTCGATGCGCATGGAGGAATTTATTTGGGAAATGTGTTTCCATCCATGAGCGTTTTTTCTTATTGGATAAAAAGTTTATGCTTCTCAAATATGCAAATACGTTTTTTATGCACATTTTGGTGTTTCTATTCAGCGATTTTTTTATGCAATATTCCAAAAATGCTGAATATTTCCAAAAAAAACAACAAAACACATATAAATAGTATGCAAAATTAAAACAAAAACTCATGGTATTGATATGCAAGAATGGCCTTTGGTATGCACATAATATGCATACTTGCATGCATATGATACGAAATTTGGTAGTGTACTGTACATATGACACCCCACAACCCTAATCCTACCCATTGCACAGCATAAACACGCCAAAGTCAGTTTTTGCATATTTATGTAAGGGAACATACATTCTCTGGGGATGGAGATATAACAAATATCCAGAAAGTAAACAGCCCATATGGTAATAATGTCTATATGAGGATTTTTTTTTAATTGTATTCTATGTAGCATCTATGTCAACAATATATTTAGAGCAACATATTTTTTTTTAAATCTGTATTTTTACATGTTTTATTTTAAATAAATAAATATATATATATATATCTTTCATGATAATATCAATATGTATTGTCAGTTTTCACATACATAGAACATACACTTGTATGGGCTATATATATATATATATAATAAATAGGTTTTAGATATTTGTAACTGTATATTTTATATGGTCATATAAAACATGTACATATATTACATTTGCATATGGGAATGTTTGAGTGAGGAATTGTTTTCATTGTAAAAACGAAAAAAAGAGAGAGCACAGAATAAACGCACTGCATCGCTGCATACCATTCAAGCTCATGCATGCATTGTATAGAAAGCAGTGTGACATAAAATGGAGCATGTCTCTTTAATCGTATTGGCTAATACAGCATGGATGGTCCACTCAAAGAGACACATATAGTGTATTCATATTTCATGTACTATTCATCTTTTAGTCTGTTGCCAATTCATCTTCCTCATTTTCTCTGTCTATCACTTTCTCTTTTCTCCACGGTTTCTCTCAATGCTTTCTCTTCCGTTTACTCATCCCTCACTGTTCTCCCCCTTTCTTTCTTTTTATCCACGCCACTGGATCTCTATTAATAATCTGTGACCTACTTAAATACATTCACTGCTTTTCCCTCTGATTCTCTCTCTTGTTTTTCATCTTTGGCTCCCTCTCCTCTTCGTTGATTTCCCCTCTCTTTCCAGTTCCCAGTAATATCCACGAGTATTCCTATCTCTCGTTTCTCCTCTCTTCCAATCCCTCTTGCTCTGTCTGTTATTTCCCAGCACATCTTTCTCTTATCATCTGTGTCTTATCCTGTAAACCCATTCAGGCATCCGGCATTATCTGGCTTTGTCTCTTCCAACTTCAACCAATTTGTGGTGAAGCTAACCTCACAACGGCTGCTAGTTTCTGCTTTGCTAGCATCGCCAACAGAACAAAACAAAGAGGATTCTGGAAGTAAAAATCTCATTTGTTTTCTCAAATCGATTTAAATATACTTAGTTTTTTCTTAGTTTAAAACAAACTCTTATTTTAAATTCCAGTTCTTTGTGAAGAAACACACTAATCATGATCCTACAGATAAATATCTACTAGGGATGTAACGGCATCAAAACTTCACGTTACGGTAATACCTCGATATGAATGACACGGTACGGTATTTATTGAATTATTTACAGGAAAAACAAAACTAATGAAGTGACTCAAAAAAGTGCCAGAAGTGTTTATTAAACAGTTTACATGAACACTGAACGTATCAATGGCACACACATTAGCCATCTATCTGTAAACTTTGAAACCGGAACTTCAATTTTTTAATTTTAATAACAAAAAATTATTAAACCTTCCACACATCTGATTTAACCTGTCGCTTGATGACGTCATACGCCAACTGGCATATTCATTACGTCAGTGCATCATATTATCTTGCTTCTCTGTGGTCACATAAGGTCTTTTCACACTGTGCTTAACCCCGGGTTATCTGCGTTCTAAACACCACTTTTAACCCCGGGTAAAGACGCGTTTCACACCTGTAATTTGAAAGCGGTGTTAGCACCACATTTTACCCGGAGCAGGGTTAGCACCGCAATTGCGGCGTTAACCCCGCAATGCGGTGCTAAGTTTGTTCAGTGTGAAACGGAGCGGTGTTTGCTTGTTGCTGCTGGACGCTTAGCAACAGACAGCCAATCAGAAATCAGTGAGCATTACGTCAAATCGCTAACAGGAAACGTGTGTGGTGTAAACAGCAGCCGGTGAGAAGTTAACGTTAAGAACTTCAAAAGAAAAATATCAAAGGACGGAAAGCGTGTGAACTGGAGTGATGAAGAGACTGTCAGTGAATGTGCCGTTTACAATGAAACGCCACCAGTGATGACTTCTGGGAGCGACCCATAATTTCCGAAATGAGGATGCGACTGTAAACAATGACGCTACTGTAACACGCTAACACTAGTCTCTCGAAACTTTTTTTGCCTTTGTGCGTCTCATGAGGCTAAAAACAGCTAAAGACCTATGCATCACTTTTTTTTAACTGGTAGCATAACTGGAAGTGGCAGGTTTGCCTGCACCTTGCCGTACGTCCAATCAGGTACTGTAACACTGCAAATATGCAAATTAGAACGTTAACCCAGGGTTTAGGAATGTGCAGTGTGAAACGTCTGTTAATGAATACCCAGGATTAACCGCTAACCCCAGGTTTAATATAAGCAGTGTGAAACATGATTACAGATAACCCAGGATTCCGTTTATGCGGGTTTACGATAACCCTGGGTTAACAATTTCAAGTGTGAAAAGCCCTATAATGTTATTCAATGCACCCTAATTCTCAATATAGCCTAACTGTTTTCACTGATATTTTTTTATAAAAAAAACGGAATGAACATGAAATAGTGACAGAAATGCACGTCATTATAAGGCCTACTGAACTAGCTCTACCTTACAAGATGTTAATCTAGATTAAAAACCTTATCTATAATCAAGCATTGTCTGATGAAACCAAGTACACATAAGATAAAGACAATGGCTTTGCTGTGATTTTGTCTATATTTGCATGTAAAATAGATTTAGAAGCAACAAAATATCAATTTTTACTGAAAGCCCTGCTCCTTTTACAATACCGTTACATCCCTAAATTATCTACCAATCAGAATCATATTCTATAATAAAAGCTAACTATTAATTTATATACTTCCTTACTCATATAAAAAAATATTCTAAATCAATAACCTTAAGTCTTCACAATATGGAACTCCTTCATTAAAAATGTAGCATGCTTCACAAATCTCTGAGATGAATCTTAGCATTACAAATACAATGGCTTATAACTCTTTAACAGGCTTCTTCTTCAAAAAAAAAATCTCTGGGCAGAAGAATGGGAAGAATACTTTTGCAATCAAGGCCACTGAAAATGCCTGTATTCAAACAGGTTTGTTCCTCATTGGTCAGACAAACATATAGCAAACATACTCAGTAATAGTTGATGTTGTACTGTCAGGCTGTCTGTAATGTTTTCATAGCACAGATGCATTGTTTACATCTTTTCAATCTGCAGTTTCGGGGAGACATACTTATTGTCTCTGCAAAGTCTGCAAACTTGATTCAAGGGGCATGTAGTTACTGTTTCTAAATTGAACTTTTGATCCTGATTTTGTAATTATATTATATATGCTAGCGAACATGTGCCTAAAACAACTTATTACTAGTTATGTTCATCTGACATGTTAGAACTAGCAATGACAGCTTGGACTGAGAAAGAGATAGCTTTTACATAGAAGCTCAACCAACAAGAAGTTATACTTTAGTATTTTTGATACTAATAGTTAATATTAAAGACACAATGTCGCGTTATATTGCCTTTTTTTTCTCTGTCAATGAAAATTATTCCAAATAAAGTCTTGTGTTTCATCCTGAATGCAGAAAATTCAGTGTTTTGAATACATCCACTGAGTGAACAATTCAACGACTCATTCATAAAAACCGTCACTTGTCTTGTTCCTGATTTAATATGCAAACTGAATAAATGAATCAATAATTAACTCAAAAATCACTTAGAGATTTTCTGAAACGTGCAATAAAGAGCCAAACCAAAATGTAAATGAACCCTTATTTAAGCCTCAATCGCTGCATCAGAGTTCCTGTCCTAATGTGCTGGACATTTATACACGTATCTTTTATCAATATCTTACTGATGTGGAAATATACAGTTATGTAAGTAAATCTGTCTCTGTCATAATGGAGTTATCATTTTTACATCAGCCCATCATGCTTTCAGTCTCTGATATTGCTCGTCTATGGTTCTTTAGCCACTATTAAATATTAGAGAACGTAAGTTACAAACTCAATTTTGAGTTAATATATCTTTAAACTGCAGACAGAAAAGTGCCTTTAATGGTTTTGACTATAACACTTCAGTTAAGTCTCTCTAAGAGCCTGTGTTATAGAATAACAACGCTGTGTGTAAGGGTATATTGTGCGACGTAAAAATACTCCTGGCAGCAAGAAAAAGACATTTCTTACTGTCTATACACTATATTGGATATATATGATATAATTTAGACAAAACGAGAGGGTGCACACAAAGGAGAGAAAATAGAGAGCGAGACAGAAATAAATGCGTCGCTCCAAATGATGATCGCACCCACCACCAGCTGTCAGGTGTGAAAATTGTTTCTGAGAGTGAGAAACAAGGAGAGTGCAGGGGAGCGGGAATGAGAGAGAGGGTTACCTGCTGATACTCCCAGCTGTCTGGACTGAACACACTGTCTCGGGTCTGCAGGGTCAAGTCCAGGCGAGGAATGGCATGGCATAACCGTACCCATATGGATGGGGTGTAGTTAGGGACAGTTTCTATGGCTGCCATGATGGCTGTAAAGCAGTTCTGTCTTTCTCGAGTATCTGAAATGATTGTGAAACATGTAATTATAAAGAGAACACAGCAAGATTGGACTGAGCCGGCTATATAATATTCTATACATCACTTATAGGTATTTTTTCATTATTATTGTTAAAACTTTTTCGATTCCCAAATAAATTGTTAAAATATCATACAATGTGATTTCCGGATTTTCTTTTTATATTCTGTCTCTCACAGTGGAAATGCACCTATGCTGAAAATTGTAGACCCCTCCATGATTTCTAAG
>JAUMHP010000070.1:6739396-6752419 GCA_032361065.1 Enteromius trimaculatus
TTAATGCCTTATTCTACATAACCTTTTTCTACATTCGTAATCCTACCCAATACTTAACTACCACCTCACTTACTATTAATAAGCAGCAACTTAAGAATTTATTGAGGGAAAAGTCATAGTTAACAGTTAACAAGTGTTACCTATTCTAAAGCGGTACCAAAATATCTATTGTTTCAAATCAGGTCTGCCAAAAACCACTCCCTGCCTTGCATTGTTTGAACAAACAGGTAACAGTGTCCTGCCTCTAAAACCATTACTGCAGGAATTGATAGATCATTTGATTAACAGAAACCTTCCAAAAAGACAATTGTCATAAACACTAGCTCAGGTTTTATTCCTAAGGTCCGGATGTGTCATCTGTCATCCACTTTATCCTCCTAAAACAGTTAACATCTCACATCACTACAATTAACAAGAAACTGCAGGCTCTATCACAAATGACCCTTACACTAGTGTCTGATGTGTTTTGTTCATAATGATGTCTGAAGGCTATTCATATTCACCAGCATGCAGAATTGTGGATTGGTTGGTGCAGCATTATTATAAGTGTCTTTTTTTCAAATGCAAATGGGAATAAAAGCCAAATTAATGTAAAACAGCGTTATGGAACAGTTAAACATGCAGACTGTGACTCATCTGAGCTCATCTGAACATGATGCATTCTGTCAGCTTGTTATAAGTATGGTTCACATTGCATAACAGAAAGGCAATAATGCGAGTTTGGAAATGGAGCAAGGAGGGAAAATGTGCAGAACAATAGAGGGAGAGCGTTTTGCTTTCTTTTCTGTTCTGGACTGAATAATGTTTAGCATCATCTATCCAATTCCTTAGCTTCACTATAATTATCCACAACAGAAGTATGCAAAATGAAAAAAAAAAAAAATGGTTTCCAGGATTACTAATGATGTCATCAAGAGGGTTTGTCATCCAAAATAAGCCATTTTAAGATCACTGAAAACTCATTTGATTTTTTTGGAATTGCCACTTTATGATACTATGAGGAAACATTCATCTGTGGCTTAGGTCATTTCATGAGCAATAATCCACAACAGATGAAATTTTCACATAGTGACATGAGTATGATAATGAGATATTATTATATGTATCCTAAAATGGTGCCATTTCCTTACAATAATTTTAAAAACGTCTCAATAGAGTTTCCAAATTCAGAATATATGGAGAATTCACTAGAAAAAGACTCTGGTTACTAGGACTAAAAAACATGCTGAAATATATAATAAATAATTACTGCAATAAATACAAAAATAAAAATCTAACGACTAATAAAAAATAATCAAAACACGAACTGGCTTTTGAAAGTAATACGGCTGAAATAATTGTGCAATAAAAGACCAATGTTGAGGGTGTGATTAGTCATATAGCATTAATATGAAAGGGCAATCATAAATTATAATAATCTGTTATAAATAAATAAACTGACTGTTCTTAAACAACTTGCACCTATGTTTTAATTCTGTATGTTTTACAGAATTACACACAACATGTAGATATAGGCTACATCATATTATCAAAATCACACCATTGATAGAGCTATATATACACATGTATGCTTGAGTAAGGGGAATGTGTCAAGTGCTGCTGATCAGATAGATGGTCCAAATGAGGGTCCAAACTAGTTCATAAAGGTCACTGGGGGCCATTGTTCGCATTTGCATGCAGTTGTGGTGTAGTGACTTAAGGAGCTCATTATGAAGGTATTTATAAATAAACAACCATCCACACAACAGGACCGGGGCTAATCTAATAGATATCGACGAAACCTTCAGAATGACTAGAAACAAAATAGGACAGAATTGATTGGTTATCGCGCTTGTGCGAGCTGACCCGGCGCGAGACCAATCGATCACATCGACTCACATACTTGTTTACGGCAATCATATCCAGTCATACTCACAGCGCTTTGTCTTGGCGTTTGTGGGGATCTTTTGTTTGAATGGTGTCGCGTATTAATTTACCTGTCACACGTTCAGCACGCATACCAATTGACACGGTAAATGAACCGCGAAACAGGTTGTAAAATTGTATATGGCACATTGTAAAACGGTTGCCCACCTTTATTTGCAGCAGCCTAATGTGGGCGCTTCCACGTCTTGCACGCTTGTGTGAATTTATTTGCGGTTAGATGCGTTTACTGAGACCGCTGACCATTGAAACGGCTTGCATCCTGAGTGCTGAGATTTGTGCAGGGCTTCGGGTGAAAGCTACAGTATTTTCAGTTGCAG
The DNA here is from genome assembly GCA_032361065.1 of Enteromius trimaculatus. Lineage (NCBI taxonomy): Eukaryota > Metazoa > Chordata > Actinopteri > Cypriniformes > Cyprinidae > Enteromius > Enteromius trimaculatus. The sequence goes on from JAUMHP010000070.1 coordinate 6,741,640, forward strand.
TGTGCGCCCGGTCTTTGTGCTCGCTGATGGATGATGGGAAACAGGTCTTCGGAGATAGGCGAGGGTCCCTGAGGGATGTTTTAAGAGAGGAACGACTCCTTCAAATCCCGACGCCTATCCACTCTTGATGTGAAATCCGCCGAGAACTTGAATCATTGTCCACAGTCGCGCGAAAGGACGCCTAGAGTCACTGAAACTTCAGAGATTAATTGTTCTCAGTCAGAATTCGTGTACGATGCCGTTCCCACACAAAATAAATGTTCAGTCTGCAGAAATAGCAAATCCATAACATCCAGGGTCAAATGAAATCCTTCCAGTGCAGCGTGTTTGTTTAAACTACAGCTAATAAAAAAAGTGTTTAATTTTGGGCAAAAAAGTCGGTATGTTTATTTTAATTGTACCATATTTAAACACATTTGTTTCTAATTTAAGTAAGTGAATGGCAGATTTAAACTGGTGTGGTCCTGAGGGTCCCAATGATCAGGACTGAACTTGGCTCTCTCTCTCTCTCCCTCCCTCCCTCTCTCTCTCTCTCTCTCTCTCTCTGTGGGTGTTTGTGTGCAAGAGACAAAAAGGGATGGAGGGATTTACACATGTACTGTATTTAGACAGAATGCATGACAACACACAATGACAGAGATTGAAAGAAAGGTGATTAATTGTGAGAAAACCACATACAAGAGGCTCTTTTATCAAATTAAAGAATGAAAAAGACAGTAACGACACGCCTCGAGACTTTCCAAATGCAATCCATGCAGTTTGGCGAAGTCAGGGAAATTATTATTGCGATTATTAATGCATTTTTGACCACAAATTAAGTATGTGATGGGTGGTGAGAGGAAGGGTTTGAAGGGATGCTATACTCTCGGCGGCCCGGGAGGTTTAACCGAGATAGGGGGATTAATAAAAAAAGATACAATGAAAACAACAGAACGAGCGAGGGATGGAGAGATGGGTATTTGTGTGCCTAGGGAGTATGGGGTGGGGTGGTGGAGGGATATGAATGCATGAGAGAGGGAGGGTGGTGTTGGTTTTTCTGTGTCACTGAAAGAGAAAGCGAATGAGGATGGGGGAGGGGTGCTGGATGGAGAAGCACAGGAGGGAGGGATGGAGAGAAAGAGACTGCACAGGCATTCATATATGTGTTGTGTGCATGAGGAGAGAGAAAATGATGTTATGCATGCAAGACTTCCTTGCTCACACCATGCTACTGTAACATGCACGCAAGAAAAGGAAATTATTAAACGTGTCATTTAGTTTGATTTAATTGCACAGGTCTCAAGACATTCCAGCGGCTAAATGCACAGCTGTTCAGAGTTGTTTGTTTGATGTTGAATAATTGAGAGCTTGTGCTATAAAAACATAGCTGAGATACATGGTAAATTACTTATTTATATCCAGTCCACTTTCAATAAAAAAGAAATTACACATCCTCACATCCAATTCGATAAGTGAACCAAAAATACTGCCTCTTAGTCACTTAGCAACATCTTACAATGAATGACTGAACAGGAAGTGAAGAAGTTACCAGGTACATTCAAGGTGAATGTTGTGTGTCTTTACCTGAGAGAGGGTGAGCAAATACACGCAACCCTAAAGTAAGAGAAGGCCTTGTTATATTTGTACAAAAATGTACAAACTAATCTGGACATATATGAAAACAAAATAAAATTAAACCAAAATAATTCAAATGTCAAGTTAAGTTCTTTGGCCAGTCACTTTAATTTTGTTTCCACAATGAACCATGACTACAGTATATATATAAGATGCCTAAACATTGTAGCAAATGCTTTTGTTGTCCAGAATTTGAGATTGTGAAGAGAGAATGTAAAGATATAAAAGATTATTGTGTTTCTCACTGCAACGGAGATGATATAGAAATGATTGCAAATATTTTTAAAACGCTTAAATTCCTTGCTTTCGCAACGCTTTCATTTAAAATAAGCATTTATCAGGAAACCTGTGTTTCTAAACATCATGGATTGGATATGAATCATATTAAGAGTTCATGCCAAAGAAATGTATTTAAATATCTAAAGTATTTGATGTAGTGATTTACCATCAACCCTGAGTTCAGATGTTAACCAGGCACTTTTACACATTGGGCAGCTGCACTTCACATACAACCGGATAAAAACCGTTGGTATAACACACATATCTTTGCATCACGCAAAGATAGAGTTTATTTACTTCTAGCTTGCCGAAGTTGATATCTTTGGCCAGTTTCACAGACCCTATGCCTTCAAACATCTTCTCCGTCATGGACTCCTGTGGTTTGGCCAGGGTGAGGTGGTACGTTGGGTGTCGTGAATGGCGGTGAAGCCAGCCCTTCTCCTTGAAGACTTCTTGGAGAGGGGAATTGAGGAACTGGATGTCTGACAGGGGTTGTGGGGCCACATGGAGAACAGTCCCATTAAAGTGCTTTAGTTTAGGGGTGAAAGACACAGAAATGGGGGCCTTGTGAGAGTTTCTGATTGTGGTGCGCAGGAGCTCGGCAGCCGCGCTGACTTCCTCGGGGCCCTTCAGGACAAGTAAGGAAAGAGTGACGTGTAAAGTTGCAGGGTTCACCCACAGCGGCTCTGACTGAGGGAGCTGGGAGAGAACCTTTCTCTGAATGCGTTGGAAGGCCTGGAGAGCAGCGGGAGAGTCCGCACGGAAGCAGATGAAGTGGGTGGCTCTGCGTGGAGGAGGACGGTTGGATCGAGGTTCTTGTGCTATAGATGATACTGGCTCTGCTTCTGTGCCCCTCCCTCCATCCCAGCTGTCCGTCCATTCTTCCACTATCTCAGTCTGTTCCTCTTTTGGAGCGATGGATAACTCCTCTGCCATCTGGTTGAAATCTGCTGATGTGTTTTGGTCTTTGTGTGCAGATTCTTTTGGCAAAAGTAAAATATCATCTTCAGCATGCTCTGCAAAAGAGTGATCTACAGCATCCCCCAGCTCTTGTTTGTTTGTTGCAATCGTAGCTGGACCATCATCCTGTTCTTTAGGAAATTCAGTCACTTGCTCTTGGTCATCAGCTGTGTTGGAGGTCTCTTCGTGTTGTTCAGCGTCAGCTAAATTATCTAAAAATGTTAGAATTCCAATATATTGAAATTAGGATAAATAGTATTATTACTATATGAATTAATACTGTAAATTTATTATATATATATTTTTTTTTAAATTTATTATAGAATAATGAGTATAATGTTGAAAATTTATTTATTTATAATGTTGAAACTAATTTTAAAATTAGTGAAATAATTGCAGCATTGAAAATTTTTATTCATTAGGATATATGTTTTGGGACATAAAGCCATAATATAAGAAAATGCTTAATTAAAATAATGAATTTCTTGAAAAGAAAACCTTAGAGTACTTTAATATAAACTTTTATTATTTTACTTTTTTTTTTCCATATGGTGAGAGCAAAAATAATCCACACCATTCAAATAACACACCAACATAAAAACTGAAATGATTGAACACAGAATCACATGTGGCTTAAACTAGATTTTAAACATCTGTCCTTATCTTTATTGTGGACACTCTAACAATTTCCAATAAACAACCTGTTTTCCAGCCAAAACAATACTGTCACTCACCTTGTTGCTCATTTGCACCACCAAAAGGAGGCAAAATAGTCTGCCCCGTTGAACCGAACACCCTGTCAGTGCGACTGTCCCTATCCCACACCCGCTGACCTTTGTAGCTGAAGTACTGTATCCTATGACGAGGGAGAGCCAACTCCTCGGAGAAGTCACAGTCACACACCTAAAGAAGAACAGTGTTGAGGTGTATGACTGTACAAGATATTTAATAAGGAAGCATATTTGTGCTGAAGTAACACACCTGGGTGTCCCAAGAGAAGTCAGAGAAAGGGCGCTCCAGCACCCCAAGGAAACGGTCCAGGTGACCGACTATAAAATCAGATGGGTCCACTGAGGAGTCCCATATAATTCTGGAGATGACATCATCGGCTGTACGCATACGTGCCTTCTTCTTACACCCTGAGACAGAAAGGCATCTATTTGTAAACCTGAAGTATACATTTTATAATAAATAAAAGTATATTATTTCTATAAACACACCTTCCTTCTCATTCCTTATTTGCTGCTTTTCTGCACTTATCTTTGTTCTGTTTTTTCGGGTCTTGCTCTGCTTTTCTGTGACGGCTGTATCATCTTCCTCTGAGTGTGTGGTTTGAGGGACGTCAAGTACACTGTGAAGTCAGGAAAGAGCAATGCATTATTTATCCACTAAGCTTCAACGAACATTCCCAAGATCTAAAAAATTTCACATCTTTTACAGCAAACTACAAGACACAGTGCCAACTGTGAAAATATGAATATAATAAACCACGTCTAGCATGAGGTTTGTTCACCGGTTGAGTCTCTACCATCCAGGGTGATTGACAGACCTGTGAGACAGGCGACATCTGTCTCCAAAATGACATCTGCCCTGGAGGAAGTGCTGACAAATGCTTTGGCTAGTTTCTTGTTTCATCTCATCTACTACAAAGGGAAAGGGAGGAAAAAGTTAGATTGATACATTCATGCACTGACTGATAATGCAAGGCCGAGCTAATCTATAATTACTGGGACATTAAATGTTAAGGTAGACAAGTGGTAGTGTAGTGTGAAAATGTAAATGGTAGTATTCAAAACAGGAAGTTTACGATGGACAAAATAAAAGTCTGTGGCAAATGCTGTCTTCAGCCTGCCATCCACACATTTACACACCTGTCGTGTGTAAACAAACATAAACTAACATTCAAAAGTTTGGGGTAGATAGGATAAAAAAAACTTAAATTAATACTTTTTTAATGCTAGTATAACCTTTACAGACTTGTATAGTGTTACAGAGGATTCCTAGGTTCAGCATTCATTTGATTATTCTTTTGAATCTTCTACTCATCAAAGAATCCTGAACAAAAAAAGTATCACAGTGCTGGAAACTGAAAAGCAAAGACCAGGAGACTCTTGTGTATCTTTAGCAGAGTTCTTTATTGAAAACGTGCTGCAGTCATCAAAAGCCTAACTAGGCAGGGATACGTTGTCATTTATATACATTTCAGGGACAGTGCTTTGAAATGGAGACAAAGCACCTGGGTGATGAACTTAAAAAAATGCAGTAATGCAGTAAGAAGTATTCAGGTATAGCAACCTTCCCCCATTATACAGTACTTATCTAATCAGCATATCTACTCAAATACTGGAGCAGAGGCAGCAAGAGCCATTACAAACAAAAGGTGAGAGTCTAATCTACAGAACTGTTCATCCGATGTCTTTACCTTTACCATAAATGCTAAATACAATGTATTCTTTAAGGACTTAGGATCAGTAGATCTAAGCCTAAGAGACTTACTAAACCCAAACTTTTAAATGGTAGTGTATGAAGGGATCTTTTCCCTGAAATGTAGGTGTATATATTATATCCTAAATCTCCCTATGTAATAACAAATAACTATTTGGGAGACTTAACACAGCACAAATGTCCCTTTAGAAAGCTTTGGGACCAGGAGGTTTTACTGAAAATAGCACAATAATAGCTCGTAAGTGCCCTTACTAGGACTAGTGGTGTGGAAGCAGACCTCTCTTTGTGAATTTTATATTCTCTACCCTGCACTTACAGTAACCCTACAGCAATTTTGTACAAAACGAACCCATACTTGGCTAGAAATTATGGATAATTATATGAAAAGGCTTTTCACTGCCACCTTCAGGTCATTTGCATTACAGCCTCCACCTCTACAGTATTTGTTAAAGGCGGTGACCTAAATGTTTTATCAAATTAGGAAACTTTGTAAATTTTAGTTCATTCATTTCAAGTAAATTATTTCAAACTTCTTAAAATGACTAAAATGACAAATGATTTACTAGCACTATAACCCATAAGCTGTAAAGAATAACCTTTAAAATTAAAATACAGCTTTTTTTGTATTAAGCATACTTAATATATCGATTACAATGTAACTGGTTTAAGTTTAAATAAATGTCATGTATGTCTTACCCTTGTGTATTTGTCTGTCTGAATCCTCTTTTAGGGTTTCCTCAGTTCTTGTTTCTTCACATGCCATATTTTGACAGCTTCAAAAGAGCTTCATTGAAACAAACAAGTTACATTTAGTGTAATTTTAGAAAGCAACCCAAGCGTAATTATTGCTATACTCTACTGTAGTCGGTAAGACAAAAAAAGACATACTATGTAACGTTAAAAACATTTTGGCATAAAAGGGGAGCTCATGAACCAGCCTACCTCAAGTCACAATGAATCAGAAAACTAGCTTCGAAGTTGACTGGTTAGTGTTAATGTTAACATATACAAGATGACATCATCTGGTTCAAATGACTCATAGTTAGCCTACAAACTGCGCGAATGATTTATTAATAAATACATTACACACACAACTAATGAAACAATCGAAGTCAAAAAGTAACCCTCTGAACATACTATTTATATTGGATGTAACATTTACTGTATATTTTATATAAGTTTTTATTATTTCCAAACATACTTGCTGTGCTGCTAAGGCAATGTTCACAAAGGTCACTTCCGGGTGTCAAGTCTCGGAGTTGTCATGGGTATTGTAGTTTTTAGCCAAAGCATTTTAAATATCCGACTCATTTCTACGAATCGGTAGAAAGTATTGTCCTGAAGTATATTACGCTCCATTTTTCCGCGAAGGGGCGAGCTGTTCCTTGAAGACGGACTGTTTCACTATGATTCGTGAGCGATTCATTCAGACCGGTTCATTTGAATCATCAAAAAAGATTCAATTCTACAAAAGATTCATTCATGGATCAGGGGCGCTGGAAAGCATTTAGCGAATTACGGAAGAGACTAAATCAATTAAATCACTCGAAACAGCGAACATATACACGGTGCCACCATGTAACTACAACAGAAAAACATATTAATGGATTATTGGGGCAGTATCGTTGGCTATTCAGTGTGAGAGACGGGAGCAGCTGTGTGAGTCACGCGCACGTTGTTGTGATCTAAGCGCGTGACTTCCCATCACATGACACATAAGAAAGACTGAAAAGGATGGACTTAACAATGTAAACAAAATAAAATTAATAATTATCATCGTATTTTAGCGACGACTGAGTAAACCACATCGGTGAGGAAAGTGTACTATTTATGCTGGGTAGAAATAAATTACATCGGTAGCAACACTGACAGCCATACAGAACCTGTAGACAGCTGATATTGTCAATACTCCATTGCAATGTCTTGTTCTTGTTAGTTTACTTGTACCAGTCGGCGCTATAGCTGTACCCAGCCGGTAAAGGTAAGGATAATGTATTTTCCTTTATCTAATTCCTTCAATTTCATTTAAAATTGCTTTTAATTTCAGGCAAGACGCAACGTGTGACAATTTACATACTTCCCCTGTTAATTAATTGCAGTACATTATTTATGTTGTCTACATTTTGTATTACGTTATGTTGAAATGTGTTGAATCATTATGTAATAAAGCGCATATTCATTTGCATATACACATTTTAGAAAAGAAATCTGACCATAAGATGAAGCCAGTTTCAATCATTATTTCGTTTTGTTTACACAATAGGGTTGTCATGTTTTTACTGAGGGAATTCTGGATAATTCTTTTTTCTCTGAATAAATTACAGAATGCTTTCAACGTTCGGGAAAAACTGAATTTTTAGGAACACAATTTTATAAATCATGTTTATGTAAATGCTATTAAAGTGGTTATACTTTACATAAAAAAGAAATATGCCAACTTGCAGAAAATGGCGTGTAAATAAATCTATTGTAAATGAAATCTACATGTATTATTAAAGTGTAATAAAAATGTGTAATGTAATAAATACTTAAATGTGTATTTTGGAGGTTTTCTTTCCTGTAGTCTGAATAAAATATATATAGTAGTTATAATACTGAATATATATACTAGTTAACAGTCTGTATGAGTAATAATTACTGCCAGAGTCAACATCTTCCTTACTTTTGTTTATTAACCATTTCTTAAACTTACCCTTATTCTTTTGAAATGCATAATAATAATAATTGCTTATTATCATATGACCTTTAATTCCCTCCAGATGAATGCTTTAGTTGCCCTTTGCCACTTCTGTGAACTCCATGGCCCGCGCACCCTATTCTGCACAGAGGCCGTCCACCCTCCATCCCCATCCCCTCCACAGCCTGGTTCAGCCATTCCTGGGGACAGGGACAGAGAGGCGGACAGAGAGGGCGAAGGGCTCACCATGCGAGCCAACAGCTCTGCCACGCAGAGAGCTGACATGTGTGAAGTAAGTGAGAAATAACCTTGCCATATGAGTTTATTTGTAAACCAAAAAAAGTGATTTACCATAATGTCTAATATCTATCTTTCCCTCTCCAGGGATGTCGCTCCCTACCTGCGTCTCACCCAGGCTTTGTGAGTGTGGACAGTGAGACGGCAATCCGCTATCTGAGCCACCAACACCCACGCCAGCCGCAGCTCTTCAGTATCGTGCGACAAGCATGTGTGCGCAGCCTGAGCTGTGAGGTGTGTATACATTTATTTTTGCTTCTAAACTTAATTAAAGGGGTCATATGATGCGCTTTCACATTTTCCTTTCTCTTTGGAGTGTTACAAGCTGTCAGTGCATAGATAAGACCCAGTCTCATAACCAAAGAGGTATTCTTTATAAAAGTTATGACTTGTCTACACTCCTCTAAAACAGCTTGTTTAAACACGGCCCCAGTTTTCTACGTCACAGAGTGGGTTTAGTTTCATAACACTGCCCAAATGTTCACACAAAGAACGAAGGAGGAAGCTACTTTCCTCGTTCTTCCAAAAGATGACACAACTAGAAATCAGTGGTTAAGTAGTATTTACAACCAAATATAAGAGTGCGTTCAGCGTATTTATGGAGGACGGACTCCTAAATCCTGGAGAGCAGTCTATGCTGGCTGTGCACAGAGACTATAAAGTAAGAACAGTCTGGCGCTTCTGACTCATAAACTTTACGCAAGTTACATTTTCTTATAAAAAGAAACTGCTACTTACTATTTAAACCTGCGTTTTAAGCAGCGTAGAATAATGCTTGTTTGTAATTTCTCCAATCACAAATGCAGAAATGGTGTTAGGTTTACGAGGCGCGATGCATCAATACGTGTAAAAAGACAGTTTGAAGTCATGATAAACCGTAACTATGTCTCTACTAGATGCAACAAATGCCTAGTTTGTAATGGCTTTTATTGTTTTTGTATCATAAGCTTGATGCTGTGTCTTGGCTCTATGATAAAACATTTCTGTCAGACGTTTGCGGTATTCGGCCAACCACAGTGCACTGGATAGCTGGCCAATCAGAGCACAACTTGCTTTTTTTAGAGGAGAGCAATAATGTGTTTTCTGCACCTTAAATCGCATAATCACATTGCATTACACTAAATACACAAAATAATGTTCTAAACACCCCTTTAAAAAGCATGCTCCTGTGTAAAAAGTATATATTATCTGCTCTCGCAGGTCTGTCCTGGTCGAGAGGGGCCCATCTTCTTTGGAGATGAACAGCACGGATTCGTTTTCTCTCATACTTTTTTCATTAAAGACAGCCTGGCACGGGGCTTCCAGCGCTGGTACAGCATTGTCGTGGTAGCCATGGACAGGATCTACCTCATCAACTCTTGGCCATTCCTGTTGCGCCACCTGCGACTGACCATTCAGAGTCTACAGAACACAGCACTCAAGGTACTGCTGCGCTGCAGCACCACTTTAGAGCAGAGATATGTTCCTCATAGTGCTGAAAATACAACGGTTTGGCCTGTTTGTTGCCTTGCAGGTGTTTGACAGTGAGCAGTGTGTTTGTCCTCAGAGGGCTGTGCGTATGAACAGCGCCTTCTCTCCGGCAGTGTTCCCTCAGCGCAGCGGAAATGCAGCCCGCTCCCTCACATCCCTAACCCAGCATCCCAACCTGTGGGCTAGTCTGCACTCCTCATTCAGCTGGTATGGGAAACACAGCAAAAAGAGGCATTGATCATTTTTGACTCATATTGTGACTTATAGCGCATCAGCAACTTTAGGTCCAACAATGGAGACTTTTAATTGCAACTTTGTGGAATTTTATATTTTTACATTTGCAACTTTATTTTTCACAATACTGTTGCGACCCTTGTGCAGTGTTGTAACCTTCTCATAAACGCAGCTTTGTGTCTCATTAACGGAATAGGTGAATACCTCCAGGGGGTTAACACATGTCTTCTTAAGCAGATCGATGGGTTTGTGTAACTCAAATCACTGACTTCGGCAACAGCTGTATGCGTGTTTGTAAGAGAATCGAGATTTGGTTTCTTGACTGACTTCTGACTCGAAGTATGACGTAATATGGGGTCATTTTGATTTTTGGGTAAACTATTGCTTTAATATAACTTCATAACTCATATTACGACTTACAACTAATATTCTCATGACTTGCAGCTGCAACTTTATTTATCAAATTCTGACTATTTCTTATAATTGAGATTTATATCTTAAAAATTTTAAACTGTATATCTCACAAATGCAAACGTTTTATTTATTTCTGTCAAACGATTAATAATTGTGATTTAACCGCATCCAAAACAATTTGTTTCTATAATGTATACTTGCGTACTGCGTATATTTATTATTTATATATAAATATATACACACGCACATATTTAAGAGAAATGTTTATGTTATGATTATATGCTAAATCTGTAACGTGTAGAGTGGTGGAGTAGAGCAGATGAAGGAGTTCGGGAAGCAGGAGTAAAACGTAAACAAAAGACTTTAATAAAGCAAACAAAACGTGGAGCA
>JAUMHP010000070.1:6757767-6800931 GCA_032361065.1 Enteromius trimaculatus
TTATACATTATCATTACTCTGTTCTTCTATTTGATAATGTTCAGTGCTTTGCTACAATCTGTATTGTTAAAAGCGCTGTATAAATAAAAGTGACTTGACTTGATTTTTTCAATTAATCATATCACTACTCTAAATCCTTTTTCAATGCAATGCATTTTAATGCATTATGCCCTAAGAACAATGTATCTTTGATGCAGTCTCTCATGTGACTGTATTTGAACCAAATACCACAAACCGCCTGCTTTGTCTATCTAAATGACAGCATGGTTGAATCCTCCCCAGTTTATAGGCATCACATGCTTGACAATGACTAATCTGGAATAGTGTGAATTATATAAACTTGTGTCTGATGAAATATAACTTCCTTTTACTACAGTCATGAAAGCTCAGATGCTTAGTCATCATTCAGCTGATAAACTGTGGGATTGAGGGAGCAACAGACATGGAGACTGGAGTGAGGAGGAGGGAAAATTAAAAACAGACTGCCAGAGTGCATGACTAAGCCCGGGAAAGGCCGTGCATTGAGTACTGATAAAGAGAGGAGAAGAGGGGGAGTGCATGCTGTCTAATGAGGTAAAGGGGTGGGGAGCTTTAAAGAGCGGGGAGAGAGATTGAACCGCCACGACTTTCACTTTCAGTCAGCAAGCTGCCTCCACACTGTTTGCTCCTTCAGAGGAAGCCTACAACAGATCAAATGTCTTGCTCACTTGCACGCATGCTGGAAATGAAAGCTTGGAAACAAACTCACTGAAAAGGAAGAAGGAAAGTGAGAGCAAAAGCAACAGGAAACTAAAATCCCACAGGAAATAGGGGAATATCTTGTTGTCCATCAGAGGTCTTCCATTTGAAGATTGGGATTTTCCAAGTGCCTGACTGGGATTGAGCCAGAGAGAGTCAGAATGGAGAGCAGCTGTGGGACACAGGAGAAAGTGCAGCAGTGAGACCTGGGTTAGTAGCTTCTGAAAGAGGCAGCTGGGAAACTCACTCACACCGAGATTCTTCCACAACCTTTCTGCAGCAATCTGTCGTGCAAAACGACTTGGTTAAGAAGAACATGGGGAATATGGCCCACATTGGCCGGTAGAAGCATGTCACCAACAGGTAACGTGACGAAGGTCGGTCCATTGATGCGCGTTTTAAACGCTTGTGTCAGACAGTGAGTTTGGTGTTTGCGACATTAAGAGAACAAAAACGCGTGGGTGTTTTTGAACATTTTACAGCTTTTAATGCTCTGAACCCACATTGTTTACCTTTGCCTTTCAGTGCTGTTACTTCTATCAATATTGACTGTTCAAGGAAGTGGGTGCGATGATTTTATGAAGACGACGATCAGAAATCTTCAAGACACTATACACATGGAAAAAGCGTCCGGATTCGTGAGTTTCGATGTTTAAGACCTCTTTTTACGGTTCGCGATCGCATTGATTTGTCCCGCGTCACTTTTGTACTGACCTGATTATTGTTGATTTGCGGATTTGTTGAGAAGCCCGTGCATATTAAATGAATAGTTCGTCTTTATAAAATGCTAAAATTTGACATTGTAAACTGTATTTATTGCAGCCACAGGTGTTTCCAAAGAACTACGTCGTGTCTCACCATTTCAACGAGAGCGCGCTGTGCAATGAGACGGTAAGACTGACGCTTCAGCGGGTCAGTGATGTGATGCTCTTTTTAGGATTCAGTTTTAAGTTATTCAAAAATACATTGTGCATGCAGTAATAAACATAATGAGCGTGTTTTGGGTAGATTAATCAGGAGTTTTGATGTTTTACAGGGCTTATACTATCAAATGGTGTATATTGCGAGATTGCAAATGAATGAGTGAGTCAGTAAATAAATAAATACAATTATTGAAAATAATCATTTTCATTAAATAAAAAACAAAAACAGCTAGCTATGTTGTTTTGAATTGTTGTAATATTGTCTGCAGAATAAAAGTCTGTAACCTACATACAGTAATTCTGGACCCATCTTTTAAACCTCTTTATTTTTTAAATAAAACACCTTGAACTGTAAGAAGGCTTGATACCTATAACTCTAATGTTTAACAAAATGTGAAAATAGTGATTTAATTATAAATACTCTTTGAATTCATGGAGCAAAGAAAGATTTGAACTATTCTATGACTGGAATCTTTGGTTTCACCCAAGAACATGTTTGAGTCATGATATGTTGAATATGGTGCAGGCCTAAACTAAATGTAAGCGAGAAGAATACGTAAATTAGGTTTGTAAGAACTTGTAATTACATACAACTGAACATGTAATTAACCTAGATTTTCTTCTGTTTTATCATCTCGGCCATACTTATTTGTCACTGACCCCAAATGAAAAATGTTTAGTAAGCTAGTTTTGCTCCTAGTAGCCGAACTAAAAAACTACACCTGTCTCTCTGTGTGTGAGTTTAGTGTTGTGTGTTCAGTGCTGCTGCATTCCTGTCCAATTCCTGGTCTCAGCTCTTCCGGCACCTCAGTAGAGTTCACCTCAAACACAGGTTCATCAGCGAGCTGATTGTCACACTGGAAGATATAGCAAAAGAGGTACACTTATCATACACTCTCCGAAAATAGGTCCAGAAGCTGTGGCAGCTTTTCAAAAGTTGCACTTAAAGGTACATGAAAGCACCTAAAAGTGTACATATTGGTACCTAAATGGTACGTAATTGTTGCTTTAATAAAAAATACTACCCCAGTGACAGCATTTGCATGTTTTTTTTTTTTTCTAAGAGTGTATATACACACACGTTCACACCATACGTCTTGCCACTGTACCTTTTTTCCCCCCAGATGTTTTATCAACACGCCTTTCGTTCTTAATTGTAGGTTTGATAGATCTCTTGTGGTTAGTGTTTTTTCTATCTTTTCGTAAACAGAAAATTCCAGATCATCCAGATATCTCTGCTTTCCCATCTGTTCAATCATCGCCTGAAGATCTTCTCTCCTTCACTTCATCCCTCTTCACACGTTGGCTCAGTCTGAACTGTGATTTTAAAAAGCATCACTGCATCTTTCCCACACCCAGTGAAGAGAATCCCGAAACTACACCGTCAGAGGAGGAAGCGCACGTGGAGAACCAGGAACCTGTGGAGGAGCAGCAGCATGTGATAGAAGGGGAGAAAGGTAAAAGGCAGTTCGACCAGGGTCCGACTAACGGCTATAGGGAGACACTTTTCCAAGGTTTCTCCCACTGGACATTTTATTTTCTATGGATAATATCAGGTGTGATCTGGTAAAAGGTGAGAAATCTGTTTTAAACATGCCACAAAACCTGGCCAAAAGGAGGCTTTACTTTGAAAGGACAGCTATTGTAATTCACTGTTGTTTTATACTGATTTATATGAGATTTCAGAGAAGTTGCTCTCTGGATATGGCTCATGATTTCTAGATGCATGTTGGAGAAAAGGGATGTTCTGGAAACAGACACACGGCCAATATGATGCCCTCTTTCATGCACGTGTATGATGGTTTTTTTCCTGCATCATGTCTTTGCACTGACTGTTTCTATCACTTATCCAGTTTTCTGTAATCTTATGCAGTGAATTACGTGTGATAATTCAGGTTAAACCTGTCGACTGAATGTTTTAACACTGAATGTAGTGAAAAGGTAAAGAATACGTGAAGCCAAAAGTCTCCGCTTATCGCTCGGTGTTCAAGAGGAAAAAAACTACACTCATGTACTACAGTAAATCCAAGCCATGTTAAATAATACTGTGGCATAGGAACCAGCTTAAGCAAGCTACTTTCTGAAAAAAGATATTTACAAAGGGGTTACGTAAGTCATGTTTACAAGTATTGTTGTTTTGCCTTAGAGAAGGTTACTACAAGCAATGTTTTACTCAAATGAATTTAACAATCTGTCTGTTTTTGGTATACATGTGTTGTCTGTTCTTAAGTGTAGATTTTTATATATAAATAAAATTTTGAAATCAGTTCAGTGTTTGCCTGAATTGACTATACTTCTTTTGTTTGTCTGAGCGTGTGTATAAGGACTTTCTGTAGTATCAGTTGAGTGGAGAGACAAACAACAGGCCACCACAGAGACCTTTTGTTCACAGTTTTGCTGCTCTACCACAATAAAGCATATACAGCTGGTGGCTGGTACATCTTGAAAGCACACACAAAACAAAATTTGCAAGTCAACATGCAATAAATTTCATGTTAGCTACATGCTGTTGATGGATATTGTTCATAACAATGCAGGATTTTATTTTATTTTACTTAAAATGTTAGAAATGGGTTTGCTTGGATTAGCACAACTGGGCCAAACCACAGGCCAACCCTGCTGGGGGAAAATAAAATCAGCTTGAACCAGCCTAAACTGGTTTGCTGGTCTATTTGCCTTGTTTCTTAGGGGATTTGAACTGTTTTTGGTTGGTCATACTGGTAAGCTAAACCATCTGCAAACCTTGGCCTGAGGCTGCAGTAAGTCAGCTACATTTTTCTTTAAGACTGTTCACAGTTTATTTAAAATTCAGTTACATAATAAATGTATATGTATAAGGTAAATACAAAAATAAAACATTACTTTTGGCTAACTGCTAGCTGGTCAGACTAGCTTTTAAGACACTAACACGAAGGCTAAGTTTATGCAACTGGCCCCTGGTTGTAAAACCTTCCTAAACCATGGTATTACAGTATTACATTACAGTAAGGTCATGCTAGGTAATGTATTAACCAATATTAATGAGCAATTCTGTTACAATGTTCATTTATTAAAGTTAATTTATTTATTAAAGTTCAGCTTTGAATATTAATAAATGCTGTAACTTAACGTTAACTAAGCTTCCTTTAGAAGTATTGTTATTTCATGTTAACTAATCACTTTAACTTAACTATGGATCCACCAAGTTAAGACCGCCAGGCTGGTTTATGATTTTATCTCAGCTATAAAAAAAACCGTGCCCAGAATGTTTAGAGTCTGAAAATAGTTAAAAGGTGAGAAAGATTTCTGGAAAATATCTCTTTGGGACAGCAATTCCCGTTAACCCTGTGACTTGAGCCCTGTCCAACTCTGTGCAGGGCTCAGCGTGCGCTTTAAATCACGTGGACTGAAGCGGAAGTCCTCCACTCTCTCAAAATGTCCGCGGCCAACGAAGACACGTTGCCTCAAGAGGACGATGAGTTTGAGGACATGGAGGCGAGTGGAAGCGACGAGGATGATATGGAGGGAGAAGGACAGAACGGGGATGGAGAGGGGAAAGTCTATGTCCCCGGTCTGGAGCCACTCAAGCCGGGAGAAGAGCTGGAAATGGACCGCTCCGCTTACCGCTTGTATCACGAGTGCCAGACCGGTCAGTGCTCAACACCATGCCCGGCCACTAAACATAAACATGCGTGGTCGATGTAAGACTAGCTGTGGCTTATATTATTATATAATTATATTTTCAAAGTGTAACGTAAGTCGACAAACCAAATAAAGTACCATGTCAGTGACATGTATTTGGATATGCGTAATATTACTATAATAATAATTGTGTTTGGAGTAATGCATGTATGAGCATGCAACATATAAAAATAACATTACGTGTTTTATACTTCTCTGTTTAGAAATGTCGGGTTATCCCACCTAAAATGTATTTAATATGTGTATCATCACTGAAAATTAAAATGTCAGAAAAGGGGACTGTTTTTTGAGAAATGGTAAATATTTATTTGCCTGGAAAGTAATGTCACGATCACTAAGTGATCCTCAATGTAGGCTGCATATTTTCAGTGAAATAATAATAATAATAATAATAATAATAATAAATGACAAATAATAAAGTATTTATTATTATAATCTATTTACAGTTAGTTTGGCAATTTACTTTGGATTATTTTCATTGCTGTAATATGAATGTAAAGTAATATAATAACAGTAATGCTAAACAATGAATATAAAAGGCAGTAAAACGCACAGTATTCTCACAAATAGTGGGTTTTTTTTTCTACAAAAAAATTAGCATGAATTGTTGTGCTCAATAAAAATATAACAAATAACATGCATACATGCATATTAAAAATATATATTAGAATTGAGATTAAGAAGTTTTTCATTCAACATATTATTGTTTGCACACATCTTTTTTTTTTTAGTTTTTATTCCAGTGTGTATTTCTAACAAAAAAAAATTCTTTAATTTTAATCGAAACTGAAAAACTTATACGTCATTAACCATTCATTTCCAATACCTGCTATATTCCGAAATTCATTTATTATAAGCAGACTTGTCACTGTCCTGCAGGTGCCCCATGCCTGAGTTTTGATGTGGTGCGTGATGGAGAAGAAGGGCGGGAGCAGTTTCCTCTCTCTATGATTCTGTGTGCTGGCACTCAGTCGGACACCGCTTTAAGCAACAGGTACACTGACATGAATGCTGTCAGAGCTTGCTACTTTCATTGTTCTGCAATCAATGTTATTATCCTTGACTTCCATAGATGTTGACATTTTCATCTCCATCCAGGCTTATTGTCATGCGCATGCACAATCTTCATGAAACTGAAAAAGATAAAGATGAAAATGAAAGCAGTGATGAAGAAAGTGATGAAGATGAGGAGGACGAGGAGAAGAAACCACAGTTGGAGCTGGCCATGATGCCACATTATGGTGGGATCAACAGAGTCAGAGTAAGTCTAGTTACTGTCGTGTTTACTTGTATTAATAGCCATATCCATTTCTCCCTCATTATCTAAAGATATGATCTTTTTACTTTAATAGGTCACCCAGCGAGGGCAACAGACATTGGCTGCGCTCTGGTCAGAGAAAGGGCAGGTGGAGATATTTGACCTCCGACCTCAGCTTGAGGCGGTGCACAGTTCGGCAGCGATGTCGGCCTTCATCAAGCAGCAGAAGGAAGCCACGCCTCTCTTCAGTTTTTCTGGTCACATGTCAGAAGGATTTGCCATTGATTGGTCACCCAAAGTACCAGGTGTGTACTTGTAATTGTAATATTATCCACCTTATTTCTCAAAGCAAAGCTTAGCGATTTTCTGTGAATGTGTGGAAGTTCTTCATCATTTGCCAGAACAGTAGAAAAAGAGCTGTAAACGGTAGAAATATTTGCGTTACAACCAAATCTGTTCATGACTGACAAATGCAAATATGATGACAAAAATCGGTGTGCATATACTGGCTAAGACTCGAGACATTTCATGTTTGCTTACCTCAGGACGCCTGGTAAGTGGTGACTGCAAGAAGAACATTCACGTCTGGGAGCCACAGGAGGGCGGGACTTGGAAGGTTGACCAACGGCCTTTCAGCTCACACAACAAGTCTGTTGAGGACCTGCAGTGGTCCCCTACTGAAGCCACAGTATGTCGGTCTAAAGAAAATGATTATATTGAAATTGTATAATAAAATTGGATGTAATGGTTAAATTAGTGCTTCTCTCGCATCTCCAGGTTTTTGCATCCTGCTCGGTGGATCAGTCCGTTCGCATTTGGGACATAAGAGCACCACCTAATTCCATGCTCTCAGCCAACGAAGCCCATTCTTCAGACATCAATGTTATCAGCTGGAACCGAACTGAACCTTTTATTTTGTCTGGAGGAGATGATGGCCTCCTGAAGGTCTGGGATTTAAGGCAGTTCCAGGTAGGCATGAGCAAGAGGGAAAAAAAAAAAAAAAAAAAGTTTTATTTTTCAGCTAAAGCATTACCAACTTAAACATAAAGGGCAGTTTGCTCACAGATAATGCATTTTTGTAAGACACGTTTCTAAAAATTCTTAAATGGGGTCTAGTCCTGGCTTAATCTAATTCCTAACCCAGAAACCGGCCCTAAATGAAACTAGTCAGTCTGGAGTCAAACGAAGAGACGGAAGCTGTCAGTTATTTTGTTCTAGCATGGTAAAAGAAACCTATTTGCATATTTTCACTGTGAAAGTGTTCTTTAAAATTATGTTTTCAGTAATAATTATTGGAGTAGTTTTATTTGTGAATTAATATACATGATGCAATATACATATTTATCTAGGGTTCACCAAGGCTGCATTTATTGGATCAGTAATACAGTAAAAGTTAAAAAACAGCATTAGTGCAGTTAACTGTGTGTTAAACATTTTTCGGTTCATTAACTTCTTATTAACTGATCACATTCTTGTTTCTTTTTTCAGTCGGGACGTCCAGTGGCCAGTTTTAAGCAGCACAGTGCTCCTGTGACGTCAGTGGAGTGGAATCCTGTTGACTCAAGTGTGTTTGCCGCCTCTGGAGCCGATGATGTTGTCAGCCAATGGGATCTGTCAGTGGAGTCATGTGACATGGGAGAACAGGCAGAGGGCTTAAAACAACTACCACCACAGCTACTGTTCCTTCACCAGGGCCAGAAGGAAGTGAAGGAGATCCACTGGCACCCACAGATTCCTGGAGTTCTCATTTCCACCGCACTGTCGGGATTCAACATCTTCAGAACTATTTCTGTTTAACTGTGTTTGAGTGTTTGAGTGTGTGTGTGTGTGTGTGAGTGAGAAGAGAGACCGAGAAAGAGAGTGTGGACAGTTTCAGGCAGAAAGAATTTGCATGTGTATAATTTTAAATGTCCATAGATGGATGAATGGAACATCTAGGTATGCATGACTCATGCATTTCTGTCATTTTTCTACCCCTTCTGGAACCATTTTCTTCAACTCCTTGAGGCAGAAATAATGTAATTGTGTGATGAATTACTAATTTGTACTTGTTAAAACTGAATCTGAATCATCCACAAATCTGTTGTTTGTGTATTAACTTTATTTATTAGTTATAACACCAGTATATTTACTGAATATTTACTTTTCCCTGAGTAGACAGTCAGTTAAAAACGCTTCTTTTCTCTTAACTAAATGGACAAAACAGAGACCGCTATTTTAGGCTTTCAGTTTAAAACTGCCAAAGGCAGGCTCTTGGTATTAATCAAGGCAGACTGCTGATGTTAAGGGGCAAAAACATAGCAGCCTTCACATTATAATAAACATAAAAATGTTTTGTTAGTCCTTATTTCTTCATGAAAAATGACTGGCAGCACAATTCCTTCAACAATTTTGCTCTACATTTTCACTCAGTTAAGACTTAAAAGTGTGCTTAAATTATATATAAAAATAAAGCCTAGATAATATGCAAAGAGTACATAAATCCAGGTTACATTCAAAAAAAAAAAATGTACAATTTGGGTTTGTAATCACCCCATGAGTGCTCTGCATTTTCCTTTAAGACTGAGATGAGTTCCAATGAGCCCTATGCTGGAAAGAGGAAATGGTTTTAATATGGTAGGATGCCCTCCAGTGTAAGTATGATGAAAGAACTTGTTTACATTTTTTCCCCCCACATTTTTGTAAATATTCAACTCCACTTCCAGCAATTGTTACTTTTTATCTTTGATCATTAGCTGGTTCTGTTAAATAACTGGACTTGTGCTCATGTAAATAGTCAACATGTACAGCAATTCCATAATTTAGAATGATTTAAATTTAGATTTATTTTATAGGATCTTGAACTGAACTATCATATTTTTATATATTTTTCTCATTCTATCCATATATCTATCAATCCATCCAACCTTCCTGAAGATGATCCCACACTGATGCAATTAAAATAGGAGGGAGTTAAAGATTGTTTTTTTTTTTATTATTTACTTGACTTTAAAATAAAAAACAATAAAAATAGCATGCTTACAGAAATGCATTTGCCTCCCTTCAGCACATTCAGATTTTAATTGCCACAAAAAGTTGAATAAAACTTGAATTACACATTTTGGTCTAGCCCAATCTACAATATTTCAATTGGCACAGTGGTTTTGAGTGTAACATAATTATTGATTGTCTGTTATATATTCATTGGCATTCAAATCAACTGTGAAAGTAAGACATTTTAAAAACGGAACCCAACTTACTAAAGCTTTTTATGCTTCTGTTTATGAATCTAGTCGAGAGCTACAGTCAAATAATCAACCATAATGTTTTAATTCACAGTTTAAAACCTATGCAGTTTGCAGCTGTTTAACTTTAAGACTATGGTGTAGTGTAACTATTACGTCTATTTCATTTTTACACTTGAGTACATCTCCAAAAACAGTATGCAGTCTGATTACTTACTGCATCTTAAGATACGTATGCATATGTAATAATGAAAACTCCCATGAGAAAATTCCAGCATGTGTGAATGCGTCCAGCAACCTTGCATCTTCCCACAAAAAGAAAAGCTTCATTGTTGGCTTTTCATTAAAACTAAGCAAGACAAAGACGGAAAACATTGTCATATAAGGCACTATAGATAACCATATTATAAACAATAATTTATAGCTTTGTGTGTAGTATTTGGCTTCAAAAGGTCAGCTGTCATTCTAAGCATCACCTTTTTGTTCCATTCTGTATGAACTGCAGGTATTAGCTCTAATGCTGTTTCCATTTAACCGAAAAGGGTAGAGTGCTCAATAACAGAGTTATGGAGCTGGAAAAACTGAACATTTGCTGCTCAATACTATATGTCTGAGACCATGGGAAATGTTTGAATAGGTTTGTTCATAGGCTATTCCTTTGTAAGACATCAGACTGTCCAAGGGAGACTTTCAATATAAAATCCAATAAAAAAAACCATTGTCTTACTTTCATAAAATAGTTCCAAAAATGAGCAAACACCATTGTAAACCTAAAAGGAAAGTTCCAAAATGTCCAGTTATTGCCTCAAGAAGATATTTCATTCATTCCCTGTATGGATGTATTTTGTTTTAAGAATAATTCTGTTCATATGTCATGATTCATATGCCAATGGCTTATTTTTGGTCCTCAAATCGCTCGCTATGTCCTCTTATAGGCCAATCTCATCATCGAATTCGTCCTCAAAAGTGTATCCTTGTTGTCCGTTGGCACCTTCCTCCTCTGAATCTGTTTCTGAAAGATGCTGGTCTTCTCTCCTCCGGTCCAGTGGTGACATCCCCTCATATTCTGAGCTGACTGAGGAAGAGAGGCTTGGAGAGTTGTCCTCCCTCCGATTAACCACCTCTGCTTGTCTTGGGTCTTTGTCGTAAGCCGTTCTCCCACTAATCTCTTGCATCTGTTTATTTGGGCTCAAGCCCATTTCTTCTTCAACTTCCACATCTAGCCCTTCGATTACTTGATGTCGACCGATGATCTCATCACGTTTGTCGCTGAATCGCACTTTGGGCCTGAGCCCTTTTGATTTGACGCCATTCACCTCATTTAGCTGCTCATCTCGATGGCTCACCTCTTTGGTCATACTTTCCACCCTCATCCTCTCGCTCTGCTCATTGGCAGCATTCCTTGGTGACATCATCACATCTCTCGTGCTCCTGCTGGGACTAAAAACGTCTTCGTTGTCTTTGTCAGAACCCATCGTCAGTCCGTCCATCACTCCCAGGACATCTCCTAAAATCGAAGGCCCTAAATCCAAGTCGAGGTCAAAGGAAGAAACTGAATCGGAGTGCCGGAGCTCATTGGGACCAGTATCTTCTGCGTATTCATTTTCATGGTTATGGTTCATCTTATTGTCTGTGGTCTCTACGTTGGCCGCCATGGCTGGTTGTTGCACAGACGTGGGAGCAGGACTGGAGGGGCCATGGCTGGACAGGAAGGAGGTGTCACCGAAAGCGTCTCCACCTCGACCAATGTGCATGGTGTGACGGAAATCACCCAGTGGAGCGGAGATCATGGTGGGATCCAGACGTGGGGTTCGAGAAGATGATTTGTGGAGAGGCATGGTAGCAACTGAGAAACAGAAGTACAAGTCAGATGAAGAAAAAGGTGGAAAAAACATTGAAAGCGCAATAAAATGGTTTATAATTAACCACTATATTATAATGTTTAACATGTTTTTTATTTGGTCCTCGTAAGTAAAAGTTTTTAAATTCATTATACAAATAAAATGTGATTGACTGTTAGTTACATTACTGAATATCCTATTCTAAATTAATAATATAATATAGTATAGTATAATAGAGTAGAGTATAATAAAATATCCTCATATTTTCAATGTTTGTTATTAAATTTAAATCTTGTTCAAGTTTTTATTCAAAGGGACTCTGAATTTTAAGGGAGCTATGAGATATAAGACACGTGATTATAATACTTATATTTTATCCACAGTCAGGTATGAAATCATTACGGCCCAAAAAAAGAGGTATGATTGCGTAAAGGCTTTGAAAAGAGGAGCTGACAGACGCCGAAAGCCAAGCTCGGACTTGTATGTGAAGCGCGTGTTAAAATGCATTCTTCCCTCGAGCTTTCTCGCGAGGTCGAGAAACAAAGTCTCAGAGAAACATTACGAACGTGCCCACGGTTACATCTTTTTAACACGTAATCCGACTGAACAGTTACTAGTTAGATTTATGAGCAGACAGAAATTGTACTGTTTTCTGATGCCCAGGGAATTATTTTAAAGCTCAGGGAGTTTCTAATACTTCCATACATTTAGTTGCTTCGACAAAACATTTTATAAATAGCGCGTTTCCTTGTTTATTGTTGTTAAAAACCAATTGCAGGATCATCTGGGAATCGTGTTTAATCCACGAAATGCGTAATATCGCCATTTATGAGACCTGGACTATTCATAAACAACTGCAACAGCTGGAAAGTGAATCGGTTCTAGACGCCTTTAACAGATCTATTGACTACGTGCATGAAGCCATACTCTTAGAGGCTATTTCAGCTGGTAAACACTATCAAACTACTTTTACGTACAATTAATGCACATTAGATGATAATGAAATAGATTAACTGCTGCCAAGTAACTCTAAACAGTGATGATTTTAAGCAGAATACCTGCCTTTTGTTCAGGAATGCGTCCTCCTGTCCAATGAAGCTGTAATAAAGCGAAAATGAAAAATCAGTTTGATATCAAATAGTCTTGTTTAATGCAGTGAAGGTCTCCAGAAGTGGGAGTAACTGCAAAAGTTACGTTACGCGCCCAACTGAGCTATCGACTTGCTTTCCCTCAAAACGACGGGTTTTAACTTACTTTGATCGCCGTGTGCTTATCAGTGAGGCTGTGCCTATTTCTTCTTCCTATTACCAAATGCTTCTTTGAATTCCTTTCGCTTTCCCTGTTTTACTGACTTTTCTGGCGTCGCTCTTCTCTCCGATATTTCTTTTTTTTTCCTTTAGGGATGGGCAAGGAAGTGACGTGAGTTTTGTATGGGAGCGCTCTGGATACAGCTGTAATAGTGAATGAAAGCACTGACTGACGCTGCCTGTGCATTTCTTTCTGTCAGAACAAAATTATTGATGTGTTGATATGGTCTAACCTGTAGAGGAGTGTAGAATCGGGAGTAATTTCAGGAATGATCCGGGTTGAAGGTGAACAAAGCATATAGAGCTTTATATAGTACTATCTATTTGTAGATTGTGTGTTTAGTTCATTGCCATGGATGAAACACAACGAAACACGTTTCGGAATCCCGTCTGTCAACATTTCAAGCAGAGCTTGTTAAAGCAGAACCTGTTCTAAAGCTCTGTTTGTACTTTGTGTATCTCTCCTTGTAAAGCCTATCACTTTCACCATCAATATTATAATAGAAGCGCACAAGCCAAGATTTATTTAAGCTAAAAGTTTATCTATGCACACAAACACACTGCTATACTAAAACATAAACTATAAATCAGAAAACTTATAGAAGATTGTGTACTTTATAACAGATTTTTCAGCAAAACATATTTTTAAACTTGTTTATAGTCCTTAAAATTTCATGTAGGCTATCAAATATGATGCGGTTTTCATATAGTTAAATATAGACTAAAAGCTGACAGTCTTTCTCCTTTGGTGGCCAAGGTTTCCTGCCTGGGAAGAGAATTCAAGGATGCTGCAGCTGAGCCATGAATCACATCACATCACTTCCTCTTTCTTAGCACAGCTTACGTCACTCTTAAATACACTATCACTAGGGTTACTAATACAATGATGAATAGCTGGAAGTATAGCCAGTGTGAGATCACACATAATACCCAGCATTACTGAAGGAGTGGTTTACTGGATTAGAAAATCCATTTACACGAACGAACACTAGCATAATCTATTTTTACCTTTACAACTACAAAATAATAAAATAAACACGGATTCGTATCTGCTGTCCTGTAAATTCCCCGGTTTCCAAAAGGAATACTTAGAGGGGTTCAAATGTTTAGGGATAAAACACTGTGGATCCAAGAAGTGTATCAAACTAAACAGTGTACACAGTACATCTCTTTAATACTAGAACACATAAATATTTATTAAACACTTGTCAGACAGACACACAGCAACTTTTCCAGAACAAGTTTTTGTTATATAACCAATGTGATGGAAATGTTGCCACCCAGTGGCGTTAGGGCCTTTTTTTTTCTTTTCATGGTATGCTAACAAAATAGAATTTACAGGTTTTTCTCAGTCGCTTTGGTGCATTTCTTACAACACTATTTAAATTTGCACAACAGTTAATGCATTTCTCAAAACAATTATTAGTACAAACTGCAAAACCTAGTTACTGTACACCTACACCTGCAAAAGCGTGTCACTTGCTCAAAATGGATAGCTCAGTGGATTAATGGATTCCTCAAAAGCAAGTATTCATGTCAATGAAAGTGTCAGTGTCATCAAGATGAAAAGTACTGACACCATTGTTTATCAACAAGAGCAGTTGTTGTATGTTTTCATTATGACAGTTTACTCTGTAAATATTTTACAATGCAGAAAAGTCATATTTTGGTGACACTTCCTGAAAATGCTCAAGACAGCACTATATACTATTTGCACAGCCATTTGAAAACTACAGTAAAGTTAGTTATTACTGTATGTAGTGAGGTGAGTACAAGACACTGGATATGTATGTTTCACATTTTTACTATGCTCTTTGCAAATCTAATTTACTGTATTCAAAGCATTGTGCAAATGATTCAATTAGAAGACATTTTCAGGAAAAAAAAAGATTTACAGATTTTTGACAACTAGTAACATTTTTGTATGTAATGACTCAAGCAATGAAATGAGGACTATTAGTTTTATATGGAATGAATAATAAGCAGTCAAGTTAAGTTTAGTTAATTTTGACTGACATGACATAAGCAAATAATAATGTTATAAAACAGCAGAGAGTTGTATGAAAGCAATTGATGCTTGTCCAAAAGCATTTGCAATTTGTTGGAAGGAATGAGAAACTTCTACTATGATGTGCACACATGACTAATTGTTTTGAGAAATGCATTAACTGTTGTGCAAATGTAAGTACTGTTGTGAGAAATGCACCAAAGCAACTGAGAAAAAATGTAAGTCAGAGACTCAAGCTAATTTAATTGTGAAAAATAATAATAGGCTTTTGAAAAAAATAAAATAAAAAAATAATAATAATAACAGAACAATACACGAATCTATAATATATCTCTATTTTCTTTAGTTTTATGATAACCTGTTAAAAAACAACATAAGGCAACATAACAGCGATTTTTAATTTGAAAAGTCAGCTCAGTGTGAGTACGCCTTAGATAGACAAAACGAAGATTTTGAGATTTTCAAAACAAATAGAAATATTTCAGGATTATACTTATTTTTCTGAAAGAGGCTTGTCTGAATAATATAATTAAATTTATGTTTGTATAAGTGTGTATGTACACACGTAAGTGAAAAGAGTATAATTAATTATTATTTATTTATTTATATGTGTGTATTTATATATATATATATATATATATTTTTTTTCTCTCTCTCTCTCTCTCTCTCTCTCTCTCTCTCTCTCTCTTTGTCTTCCTCCTTTCTCTCCCCTCATCCTTACTAAAGTAAGAAGATGAGCACTTCCAATCCGACCATCAAGTGTTCCACCCTCCTTTCCAGTAGGTGGCGTGAATGCACCCTGAAGGTAAAGCACGCGTCTTCTCTGTCTAGTGTAGCTGCCTGTTGTGTGTCGGAGGATGTCTGACAACGCAGAGTCTCCTACAGAAAATCAAAAAGATGACCCTTCGATACAACACGCTGCCACTGAACACACGGGAGCGTCGGATGAGAAGAAAAAGAGTATGGTTTTAGAGTTATATGCATGCCGAGAGAAACTGTTATTCGTTAATTCTAGACGCTGCTGCTGTGTTTATTTCGCGCAGTTCACTAGCGAGCTACTTCCGCAATTTCTCGAAGATTGACTGCTCTGCCAGCCAATGAAGAGGCCGTTTGTTTATAGGCAGCCAATGGCTGGCCAAGCAGGCACGTGCTCTTTCATTTTGACAGGGATCGTAAGAGTTCTTGTTTTTATAGCTTTAAAGTAAGCTAGTGCTAAAGGATAATTAACTTTATGGTCTTAACTATTCTTATTGTGGCACCATTCTTTTAGGTGATATGTTATCACCTATACAACGACAGGTAATTAGACATATTTTCGTTGGTATCATATAGCTTGGCATGAACCATTTTTTTCCCCTCCCCCTTTCTTTCTTTCATTTATACACCTGTACACATACAGTATCAAAAACATCACTTACACATCACGATTGTTAAAAAAAAAATTAATTGTCGGTATCCAAGCATTAGAAGGTTGACAGTGATTTGTGAACCATAGAAAAAAGACTCATACAGGTTTGTAAAAAAAAAAAAGTAAATCTTTAGAAAAAAGTAAAAGTAAATAATTGTTATATTTGGATGAACTGTCCCTTTAATTAATATGGTCCACACATTGTCCAAACATGTTGAACATGGTTTTATTCTCATTTTATATTTCAGTTGATGTCCTGTTGAAAGCAGTAGGTGATACGCCTATCATGAAGACCAAAAAATGGTCGGTGGAAAGAGGGAGGACGGTACAGTCACTAGCTCAGTTTATCTCACGCTTTCTCAAACTGGAGCCCAGTGAACAACTGGTATGTGATTCACCTCCACCATGACACCTCATTACATCAAGAGCAGTATATGTAAATGTGGTTAAAAGATGAGACATCCATTTTTGTGTCTGCATCAAATTAAATTCACAAAAGCGATTACAAAACAGAAAACAAATTAAATGCATATAAAGTTTATATTTTGAGGTTTCAACTAACGTGTGTCATTCAGCGTCACACAGGCCTATATTGAGGTAAAAAATAAACAAGATGATCATTCTTCCTTGTAAAGTATTTAATTATATTTAATGTTCTTTATATTATATTTACATTCTACAATTTAAAATATTTGAATTTTATTAATAAGTTCTTGGTGACGATTGGGTAAAACTTAGTGGTCTGAATGATTTAGATCTAAAACTAGATTTTGAGAGCTGCATTGTCATTAAAAGAGTCTTTTTATGTCATCTAATGATTCTCGATCTAAATATGCCTGGCGATATTTTTTGGTTATGAATGACATTTTAGTGGGTGTCTTCTATAAATCATGGTAAAAAATAATATGTATGCATCACATTGACAGGACACATTGTAATAATTAAAAAATATTCACAGTTTTTTTATTTCGATATTTTGATGTTTTAAAAATAATTGTTACAATTTTTCAATAATTACAAAATAAATATGTTTTCAGAAGTATGTGTATTTATGAACCCAATCAAGGTAAAATTATTATGTTTTTCTTCTGTACTGAATGCTTGAACTCTCTGCTCTCCCACCAGTTCATTTATGTCAATCAGTCATTTGCTCCCTCTCCAGACCAAGAAGTGGGTGTTCTTTTTGAGGTATAAATTATTTTTTAATTTTTTTATTAAATGCTACTCTGTCCCATCTGGCATAGTAAGAAAATTGTATGTAGACTGAAATTATTTTAGACTGCCATTTTTATAGTAGTGCTGCCACTGCTGACAAATACAGCTTGGCAAGTGTTAGTACCATTTAAGTGTCCTTAATATCTATGAAGAAACTTGTTCTGCTCTGTTTTGCAGTGTTTTGGAAGCGATGGCAAACTAGTTCTCCATTACTGCAAGTCCCAGGCCTGGGGATGACCGTGCAGCATTTTTCCCTCCCCCCTTCTCTCTTTCGTTTATACACCTGTACACATACAGTATCAAAACATCACTTAAACATCATGATTGTTTTTATAACTTATTGATATGTTGTGTTATTTTTTTGTAAATAATAAAATGTATATAATATTGTAAAACAATGCAATATCTCATGAGTCTTTTTAAGGTGGAAATCATAAGAACATCAAATACATTTAACAACAAATTTAGATGCATGTTTTTCATATCTAAGCTCATGTTGAAGTGATTTATAAGGACAAGGACAATATGCGATTCTCAGTAGTACAGAGTGATTGCTTTTCATAGGCGGGGTGGGTAATGTCCCAGGACAGTACAGGTCACATGTAAGGGGTGGTAGAGACGTACAGGGGTGTGAAGAATAGGTGGGACAGAGGGATGTTTAAAAAGGCACGGTGGAGCAATGTAAAAGAAGACAGGATAGAAAGATGGAGACGGCGCTAACAGATGGACTGAAGAGGGATTATGGATGCTCTTGGTAGAGTGTGACACCAATTTCCAAGGAAAGGCAGGAAAAGGAGGAGATTTGGGCAGGATCGTACCAAAAAAGGGGAAAAGCAGAAATAATCGCAAAAGGATAAGGAGGGAAACTGCATGCTGAACCAAAGAGACGAGAACCTTCTGTGTTTAACAGCTGCACAGAAGGTGGAAAAAGATTCAAATTAATGGATCGAAATAGGGAATTATTATAACCATGGACATGATGTAAGAAGATTAACGTGCACAGGTAAAAAAATCAGCTTTTTTATGAGGAATGGCTATTGATTTTCTTGTAAAACCACTAAATTTAATTTTAACTTCTGCACGTGTAATAATGTAATGCATAATAGGTATTGCGTTCAGATCATGATGCAATTTAAAGGAAAACCCTTTGGTTTTCCTCTTAACAAATAAATACTGGATTCAAGCATTTGTTACGATCAGCAGACATTTTGTATTTTATTTCGCTTACAAACGCCTCCAAATTATTTTCAATTTAGGCTCTATATTCCAATGACCTGTAAATGTGCTGTTGTTGCTTTTAAAAGCTATTTCCAGTTGATCTGACCCTTAAAAATGTATTTTGTTGATGTAACCTACAGTAAGGTATGTAGGTTATTTACATAATAAACTAAATTTTTGGATTTTTATTTAAATTAAATATGTATAAAACTCCATATTTTATGTAAAATATAAAAAAGGTATCCTTAAAAGAGTAAAAAAAGAAACATGCACACCTACAAAGCCCAAACAGATTAAAACAGATTATTAGAGGATTACAAGTAAAGTTAGACTTAATGCAAGAGCTTAACTAATAATTTCATCACGTAACTTCAAACGTAATCCTTCAAATTCCCTCTTTCTCCTTTTCTCATTTTTAATCCCATTCAGGGCTGTACTGAAAATAAGTAATAGTTTCACATTATTTATTTACCATTACGTAAACATGTTTTTATCTCTGGATTATACAGTTTTGCTCGTAAGTTTATACACCCCTTGCAGAGTATGCAAGATATTAAGAAAAAAAAAAAGGATCATAAAAAGGGCATGTTATTTATTTATTTATCTTAATTTTAGTACTATTGTGAATAAGTAGTTTAACAATTTTTTGTCCTGAGAAGTTCAGAATTTTCCAAGTCCTGTACATTCTTTGTTTTTTCTTGGTTTTTTTTTTAGATGTAGAACTTACTTTTTAGATATATATGTAAATGGGGCTATTAATTGGATGGTTGGGGCTGAGTTTATTTTGTATTCTGGGAAACATCAAAAATGTATGTAGCTTCTAAAGTACCAAATATAATAAAAATAAGATCTTTAAACAAAACAAGAAAAAATTGCACATCTTTAGCACTCATTGCATTGTATTTTCTTTTACAGCATCTGTGATAGTTCTCACCTTTTATAGTTGTATATATTGTTAACTACCCTCCGTATAAAGATATGGATATCAATATCATCCAGTAATTATTTGAAATTGTTATAATATGCAGAAGATGGTAGGAGATGCAAAAAATGTGCAGGACCAAAAGGATTTTTCTGAAGAACTGCAGACAGCTGAACTGCTCCAGACAGTGGGGCAAAAAAGTATTTAGTCAGCCACCAATTGTGCAAGTTCTCCCACTTAAAAAGATGAGAGAGGCCTGTAATTTTCATCATAGGTACATCTCAACTATGAGAGACAAAATGAGGGGGAAAAAAATCTTTTTAAAGGATTTGTTATGAATTAAATGGTAAGTCCCTCGGTAAAATAAGTATTTTGTCACCTACAAACAAGCAGGTTTTCTGGCTCTCACAGACCTGTAACTTCTTCTTTAAGAGGCTCCTCTGTCCTCCACTCGTTACCTGTATTAACGGCATCTGTTTGAACACGTTATCATTATAAAAGACACCTGTCCACAACCTCAAACAGTCACACTCCAAACTCCACTATGGCCGAGACCAAAGAGCTGTCAAAATCTTGGACCTGCACCAGACTGGGAAGACTGAATCTGCAATAGATACGCAGCTTGGTGTGAAGAAATCAAGTGTGGGAGCAATTATTAGAAAATGGAAGACGTACAAGACCACTGATAATCTCCCTCGATCTGGGACTCTATGGAAGATCTCAACCTGTGGCGTCAAAGTGATCACAAGAACTGTGAGCAAAAATCCCAGAACCACACGCAGGGACCTAGTGAATGATCTGCAGAGAGCTGGGACCAAAATAACAAAGGCTACCATCAGTAACACACTGCCCCACCAGGAACTCAAATCCTGCAGTGCCAGATGTGTCCCCTTGGTTAAGCCAGTACATGTCCAGGCCTATCTAAAGTTTGCTAGAGAGAATTTGGATGATCCAGAAGAGGATTGGGAGAATGTCTGTTGAAACCAAAATAGAATTTTTTGGAAAAAACTCAACTTGTTGATTTTGGAGGAGAAGGAATGCTGAGTTGCATCCAACTACCTACTGTGAAGCACGGGGGTGCAACCAATGCTTTTGGTTTTTCTGCAAAGGGACCAGGACAACTGATCCGTATAAACGAAAGAATGAATGGGGCCATGTACTGTGAGATTTTAAGTGAAAACCTTCTTCCATCAGTAAGGGCATTGAAGATGAAACGTGGCTCATTCTTTCAGCATGACTATGATCCCAAACACACCGCCCGGGCAACGAAGGAGTGGCTTCGTAAGAAGCATTTCAAGGTCCTGGAGTGGCCTAGCCAGTCTCCAGATCTCAACCCCATAGAAAATCTTTGGAGATTGCTCTAGAGGAGATCTGCATGGAGGAATGAGCCAAAATACCAGCAACAGTGTGTCAAATTTTACAGAAAATGTTTGACCTGTCAACAAAGGGTATATAACAAAGCATTGAGATAATTTTGTTAGGGACCTAAATACTTATTTTCCACCATAATTTGGAAATAGATTCTTAAAAAAGAATCCTACAATATTATATATACAAAGTGAGGTCAAGAAGTATTTGATCACCCTGTGATTTTGCAAGTTTTCTTACTTAGAAATCATGGAGGAGTCTACAATTTTCAGCATAGGTGCATTTCCACTGTGAGAGACAGAATCTAAAAAGAAAAATCCAGAAATCACATTGTATGATTTTTTTTAAACAATTTATTTGGAAATTACTGTGTCAAATATGTATTTGATCACTTGCTTATCAGCCAGATTTCTGACTCTCAAAGTCCTGTTATTTTGCTTTTTAATAATCCAGCTACACTCTGCTCATGATTAGAAATTAGCACCTGTTTGAGGTCGTTAGCTGTAATAAAGACACCTGTGCACCCCTCAATCAGACAAAGTCTAAGTAGCAACATGGGCAAAACCAAAGAGTTGTCAAAAGACACAAGAGACAAAATTGTAGACTTTCACAAAGCTGAATAGGGCTACGGGGCAATTGCCAAGCAGATTGGTGAAAAAAGAACAACTGTTGGAGCAATTGTCAGAAACTGGAAGAGGCTAATGATGACTGTCAATGTCCCTCTGTCAAGGAAGAATGATGAGTATCATCCCAATAATACTATACCTACAGTGAAGCATGGGCCCCGAAACCTGACAGATCTAGAGAAGATCAGAGGAGTGGGCCAAAATCCCTCCTGCAGTGTGTGGAAACCTGGTGAAGAACTATAGGAACCGTTTGACCTCTGTAATTGTTAACAAAGGCTTCTGAACAAATATTAACATTTTAGTGATCAAATACTAATTTGACACAGTAATCCCTAAAATAAATTGTTAAAAAATCATACAGCGTGATCTCTGGATTTTTCTTTTTATATTTTGTCTCTCACAGTGGAAATGCACCTATGCTGAAAATTGTAGACCTCTCCATGATTTCTAAGTAAGAGAACTTGCAAAATCACAGGGTGATCAAATACTTATTGACCTCAATCTGGATATATAATATTATATTTAAAAAAAAAAAATTCATAGTTAAGGTGTACCTATGATGAAAAAATACAGGCCTCTCTCATATAAAAAAAAACTGAATATGATTGATATTAGAGGACTGATATTAGAGGAAGCAATAGTATTAGTCATAAGGCTCCTAAATTTAATCAGATTTAAATTAACGAAAGTTTGGGCAATTTATTAACCTGATTAATTTGCTTATAGTTTTCAAAACTAAATCACAAATATAAAGTGCTCAGATGATATTTAACAAAGCCGTTTAATGGGATTAAGTGATAATTTCTGTTACATCTTAAGTGACATATATATATATATATATATATATATATATATAAATCAATAATCTTTGTGATGAAATATTAGTGCTGGGGAGCACCAGTGCTAGGATGTACCTGTGTTGTTAGAACTCTTCATAGACATTTTAATTAAGTTTCTTTGGATAATAGACATCAGCCCAGTACAAATTGTGACATATAAGCCTGTGACATATGTTGTTCTTTCCTCTCTTACTAAGGTTCTTCCCTGATCTGACCCTCTCCTTTAATAAATCCACATCTTCATTTATCCTACCATCTGTCAAAGGGATCTCTTACTCATTTCTGCTTTATATAATTTTCTCAATTTCATTCTCATCCCAAAAGATTTCTTGTTCTTGGTTACTGATCCCTGTTTGCCCTTTATAAACCACCTCAGCTTTTACTCTGGGTAGCATGTTGGACCACATGCCCAGGCGTTCTCGCTCCCTGCTCTCTCTTTTCCTGACCTCCCTTGCTCTCGCATTATCTGTGCTGGCTTTCTGTACATCTTACTGGTGTGAAGGAACGCACAAAGTGGTCAAGCCTCTCTGCTTGTCACCTGTGAAGATGAAGAACTGCGGCCAGAACAACAGTGAACCTTACACTACAGGTATCATGTAGTTTTCTGGTTTGATATTAACTGTGGGATAAATCACATTCATGCTAATGTTCAGAACAAAAATACTTGTTTTATAAGCCAAACCTGAAAAATCTGGTAAAAAAAAGTTTAAAAATGTTAATTTGAAGCTTTGCCAACAGAATGAAAGCCTATTAACAAACATTTTATAATTTTACAGTTAAACAGTACTGCAAGTTTTAATGGGTTTCAATGCAGACATTTTTGTCCAAAAGGTACTTAAGAGGAACCATTTTTTGGACCTAGTGCAAAATAGATTGATTCAATCAAATGTTCACCCAATAAATAAAATTAGCTGAAAATGTACTCACCCTTGTAGCCATCCAAGATGCAAATGAGTTTGGTTATTCATTCAAACTGATTTGGAGAAATTAAGCATTACATTACTTGCTCACCAATGGATCCTCATGAGTGGATGTGTGCCGTCAGAATGAGGGTCATCACAATAATCCACAAGTAATCCTCACAACTCTAGTGAAGCAAAAAGCTATGTGTTTGTAATAAACAAAAGTGTATTTATGCTGCTTTTAACTTAAAGTCATAATTTCGCCTACTGGTGTAATTATGTAGCCTGCAGAATAAGTCAATGAAAGATTCCCACTAATGATACTAATGATACAAACACTAACTGTACCATCCATTCATTCAGGTTCCTGTCAGGCTAATTGATTGTCCAATTTTCTCCTCAGAAAGCCCCACTCCGGATCCAAGGAACCCGCTACGAACTTTATCACCAAAGCGAAGGGATGAACTAGCCAGGATTCGACAAAGACAATTGGCCAATGCAGTGCACTACATTTGGGAGACTGGAGAAGACAAGTATACCTTCAGATATTTCCACACAGGATTTTGGGAGTCCTGTGAAAAACATGCTGATGGTAAGAAAACCTTTGATCAAGAGAAATCAAAAGTAATAGTTCACCTAATAGTCGCTTTCAACCTATCATGTTCTTTTTATCCATGGATCACAAAAGAAGATGTTAGGATATATTCTCATGCTGCTTTTTCCCGTATAATGTCATATTAATTGACAGGTTTAGTGAATTGGACAGAGCATTCTGTCAAATTTCTCCTTTTGCATTTCATGGAGGAAAGTCATATAAGTTTAAACCATGATGGTAAAGGACAAAAATTTCATATTTTTCAAACTGTAGACAAAAAACTTACTTGTAACACAAATTACTTGTAACACAGACTGTCCAGTGTTCAAAACAAATCATTGTAAATTCATATCTTTAAAGAAACCTTGCACTTGCTAAAACGAATAATGAAATACCATAGGAACAATTCCGAACAGAATGCTGATGATGTATTACATCCATAGACAATATACAGTCCAACTAGTGACAATGACAATAACTGGTGCTAGTGGATTTGAAATATCCTGAAATGTTCTTGATTATCACATGGAATATTGTTTGTTAAGTTTCCATAAAGCTATGCATTAAAGAGATTCACACAAAAATGAAAATTCTGTCATTATTTAGCCTACTTTACCCTCATCTTGTTCCAAACGTATATGAGTTTCTTTCTGCTGTTGAACAAAATAATATGTTACAGAATGTCGGTAACCAAACAGTTTATATTAGCATTGATATTTCTTATGTTTCATAAATCAATGGCTATTCTCAACATTTAAAATATTTTCTTTTGTGCTGAAGAACAGAAGAAAGAAACTCATACAGGTTAAGATCAAGGGGAGGATGAGTTACTAATGTCGGAATTACTTTTTGAGTGAACTATCCCTTTAAGAGTAATGCAATATATGTCTAATTTTTAGCGTTTTTTTTTTAATTGACATTTAGATCATAGTAAAGAAATTTATAGACAATCTCAGTAGCAGTGTGTGAATACCTTATTGCAGTAATACTTTGATGTTATTTTGCGTTATTTTGAATAGGTGATTTTAATAAAATGAAGAAATAGGTTTATGTCTATTTACTCAATTGTAGAAGGTGTTAGAGTTTTGAAAATATGCAATTTAATCACTGGCAGTGAAGTCTGCATTAAGAATTTTGAAAGAATGACATCAAAGTTCTGATATCAGTGCCAAAGTGATTGTAAAAAAGGCTATTACACTAAATTAAAATCACACATCAATTTCTAAAATACTTTTTATACCGTTGACTTATCAAATAATCTTACTGTTGAGTGCATCAGACATTGATTTCATTGGTCTTCCTGTTCTTTCTGCTGGATTACAGGAGAACGATGTCGCAGATTCTTGGACCTTACTCCCGGAGAGACTCATGGTAAGATTGCAGTATATGTGTGTGTGAGTGTGTGTGTATGTGCACGAAATGATCTCTGCAGAATGATGTAACCAAAGATGCGTAGGTGTATCTGTGCCTGCAAGGCTTGCTGTATTTGTACAGTGTGTGCTCATATAAGTGACCTGTGTGCATCTGCTGCAGGTGTTCTGTGGTTGTCAATGATCGCTGAGTTCATGTACATCAGTTTGTTGGGCATGGGCTTTCTGCTCATGTGGGTGGAAGTGTTGTGTGCTCATAAGGAAATGCATGCACTCAAAATCAACGCTTTCGCAGCCATATGTACAGTGCTCTCAGGTAAGATAGTGGTCATTGCTTCTCTCTAGTGGTCAATTTTAGTGTTTCATTACTGCTCATGTATATTGTATGTTGTTTTTCCCTCTATTTTTTCCTTTCAGGACTGTTAGGGATGGTGGCCCATATGATGTATACCACCGTATTTCAGCTAACAGTGATTGTGGGTCCCAAAGACTGGAGACCTCAGACATGGGACTATGGCTGGTCATTTGCGTGAGTA
Organism: Enteromius trimaculatus; assembly: GCA_032361065.1. Lineage (NCBI taxonomy): Eukaryota > Metazoa > Chordata > Actinopteri > Cypriniformes > Cyprinidae > Enteromius > Enteromius trimaculatus. The sequence continues at coordinate 6,783,747 of JAUMHP010000070.1, forward strand.
CACGTCTTATATTTTCACCCAGTTTATGTAAAGTTTGGCTTGGCTTGATTGTGATTTGATGAAAGTGGGAGTTTCTTCATATGAGCTGTCTAGATGTTTACAAATTTTCCTCTTTTTTTCCACTCACTCCAAGGCTTGCGTGGGTGTCTTTCAGCTGCTGCATGGGTGCTGCGGTTATGACCCTTAATTCTTACACAAAAACAGTTATTGAGCTACGTCACCGCCAGAGGCTTCGATTAGAGGAGGCTCGTGCTACAAGCCACGCCCCGTCCTACGATGAGGTGGTCCCAGGTGGAGGTTTGTACTCCGTCAGCGGCTTATTACAGTGCCCGAATGGGATGATAGACTCTATGTGGGCACCCAATAGGAGCATGGGACTGGTGCAAGAGAGGGATGTGCCTACCCTGGTACTGGTTGGAGGATGCGGGCAAGATTCGTGTGAGGACTGTGAGAGAGAGATGGATGAGATGAAGGAGGTCATGAATGGAATAGATTCTCCTTGTTAATCCTGGACGATGTGAGTTGAGGAGATAGTTCACTCAAAAAGTGTTATTATTTGGTCCCCATCATGTCATTTTAAAACCTACTGTATATGGCTTTTTCTTTTGCCTGTGGAACATTATAGAAATCTTTCTGAAAACCCCACATTGAATTGTGTCCTGTCCTGAGTTTGCGGCTGTCATTATTTACACTCCTTTTGCAAAACACTGGGCGGGGCTAAACAGGCAGTGATGTAGAAGCAGGCGTTGATCTTCTGCGGAGGCGGAGTTTAGCTTCTCCATTACATCATAAAGTGGTACATTCCGCAATCTGTTATTATGGCACACTGGCTTCAGTATAAGCTGTTTTAGACTAACTAGAAAGTTACAGGATGCTTTTATAGTACAATGACCTCTGATATGTCAAAAGATCAAGGGATTTTGATTTCTCAGTTCATGACCCATTTAATATCTTCTTTCATGTTCCACAGAAGAAAGTCACATAGGTTTGGAATGACCTGAGAGTGGGTAAATGATGACACAATTTTCATTTTGGTGGAATATCTATGTAATTAGTTTTTATAACAATGGCCTTGTATGTTTTGTTTGCCTGATTAACTGAGCGACTAGCAAAAACAGTCTATGCAAAATGTCTTTATAGATGTTTTTCAGGTATGTCTGTGGCTGAAATTCAGTCAGTATGTGATATTGTATGCAAATACAGTACAGCAGGTGTGAGGAAGATGTCACACTCTGTGTGTGAGTGGATTTCTAAGTGTGAGGATTTAGGAACATTTCATTTATGAATTCAAAGGTATTTGAGTGGATTACAGTGAGATTTGGTCGGATCACAAAGCCTGTTTTATTTTCATGTTATATTGTAACCAAAAACATTTTCTGTGATATGTCATATTTTCTTCTGTATTGAAATGTTTCTTTTATTTGGTTAAGAATTCACACCCAAACCATAACAGATAATAAAAAATAAAATAATAATGTTTAATGTTAATGTAAAAAACTATAAAGCATTGCTTTAAATATCTAAATGTGGAATTGTTGCAACCATCAAATGGTGTGATTATTTCTGTTATGAACATTTTTGTGTTTTATATATATATATATATTAGTGTTGTTAGGTTTAGGAGTGGGTTAATGTGTAGGGCTGTAGGGTCAACACTGCTTAGCTATAGATTTAAGTACATACATTAATTACAGATATAATAACAGAAAGATATTTTAAATACAAGTACAATATTAAAGCATGCATATAAAGTGCATTGTATCAAATGATTCATTTAAATGTAAGTTCATAGTAGTTAAAGAAACGTCATATAAAGAAGGTTCCTTATATTTACTGTTGTCAGATATTCCTAGTGTCCCTTATATTTTCTTCAGTTCTCTTAAATTGAAATTAATTACGACAAATATTCGGTATGTCAGAATAAAGAGAAGATGATATACTGTATTAAAGAAATCCAAAAAGAGAAATGGAGAGAGGAAGGCTGCACTAGGAAGTTGTAGATTTTAAAAAGTCTTCTTTGCGATGTTGGACAGGCGATTATGTCAGTAATCCTAACTTGGACTAAGACAGTGAGGTTAGTAAACCGTGTTATAAAGATATTTTAGAGATCGTAACAAAATAGTGCAAACCTGCTCATATACAGACTCCCATGTACCTGTGAGCCAAAGTATAGCCTGTATCCGGCCCAGCTTTGCCGTGCATTGACAACACACAAAGATAATCCAGGATTATGGGTGAATATTGCCACAGCATGTTAAACCTCTCGGCCGCTAGCAGACCGTTAGAGATTATTGTGCTGCCCATTCCAGCGGTTCACTTCAACTCTTCACCTCATCTAATCATTTACACACAAATTCACACATACAGTACAGACAAAAACAGTGAAACTCTCAGTACTGTAGCTCTTACAGGTTTATTCCACAGCAGCTGACATCAGAAAACAGATTTGCATAACATTAACGGGAAAGGTTACTGTATTGTCATACTGCTTGATAAATCTGGATGAAATTGTTTTGTTGTTTTTCCACACAGTCTAGTGGTTTTATTGGCTTTATCTGAATTGTACTTCATTTACAAGAAAGACGTGAATTTTCTTGTTCTCACTTTGAGTCATAAAGAAAATATTTGCTTTTAGTATTATCATTTCTTCTTCCCGAAACTCCTCTTCAGTCTACATAAAGATTTTCCCACAGTTCAGCATTTATTCCTAGATGTGACACTTTACTATTACTTTTAATATCATCACTCTGTCTATCATGACTCGAAACATATTGACGTTAATGGGCTTTCAAATATTTACAAAATGACTCATTTTGAACTAATACAAGAAACAGGACAGACGAGACCAGATTAAAAGGGTAAAACTTAAAAACAAACAAGAAAGGAATCGGGGGGAAACTCTTGGCCAAATAAAATTATATGACAGGAAAGATACAGTTATTGTTCTTGTTTTATTATTACTTTTTGGGCTCATATTGAATAAGGTGGATTGCGCCTTCGTTGTCAAGAACACCTTGAATAAACTCACCCTCCGCCAATCGCTCTGAAGAAAAAGAGAAAAAAAAAACATTAAAGGGACAACAGCTAACATTACTTTACTATGAAATCATCTTTGCTTTGTAATGAAGTGAGAAAAATGCAAACAAATATTGAAATAATGAATGACAGATATTAATCAATATAAGAAATATATATGAACAGTAAAGGGTTATATAAAAACATTACCATGTATTCAAATAAAACCACAATATTACCATTATCTTTTTTATTGAAGAACGACCACAGTTTGTCTGCTCTCTTCTCGGGAGTGTTCTCATCTGCTCCAAGATTTTCCTGCTCTTCTTTAGGGATCAGCTTAAAGATAGCCTGAGGATCAACAAGATGGAAGAAAAGTGGAGGTGAGGAGGGAAGAAAGAAATAATTGCAATAATTTCTAAAACCTCTCTCTTTCTTTTACACTCTAGACTTGAAACTCTGGCCATTGTGAAGCATATCCATTTGCCATTTAATCTGTTACGTGTTTGCGTGTATTACTGCTATTCCCTGCATTATGGGGGCAAAATTTCCCCACAAGAATAGTAACATCAGTTGTTTTTGACCCTGTGTGGATATTTTTTGCCCCCATGAAAAAAACAGCTTATAAATCGGTGATCTTTTAAAAAGAAAAACAACTAAAATAGAAGTTTTGTGTGGGTGGGGTAGCATTAGAGTAAAGGAATAGAAAACAAAGTTTGTATAATTTAACCATTACGCCTATGGAACGTCCCTGTAAAACAAAACCTGTGTGAGTGTGTGATTATTTTATACTAATAATATAGTCTAGCAACCATTCCCAATTCTTTCATAATGTCCCTCCAAACATACCAGAGCTAAACACCTCATCTCAATACAGGCAACCTAATTCCTGGATTCACCCAAACATGATTCATGGTCAGACAAAACGTAGTTGACACATCCATTAGTTAACTGGAGTGTCAAGTGAATGACCATCTGCTCTTCTCGAGGCTTGTCTGGAGGTAATCATCATAGATTAGGACCACTAATGCCAAAGGGTCATCTACATAGACTTTGGTTTTTCCCTGACCACAGCTGACCTGGATCTGAGTGGTCCAGTGAGTTGAGGAGATGTTTATCTCAGACACATAAGACAAGTAAGAATAATACAGATTAGAGGCAGTACCAAAGCTCCTGCCAAAACCACACGCTGTATGGCCTCAGCACAGCTCAGTCTTTAATGCTCTTTTGCGTTCGGTCACTGGCGCGATGACAGTGACATTTATACTTATAAACCACCAAACTAGTGATCACAAAGCTTGAGTATAAGGTGGAATGCTGATCTGACCTCATGGTGTGTGGCTGTGTTAGGATAACTGTTTTGATGCTGCAAATAGTAGTAAACAATGCACTGAAAATAGAACGGTATGCCCTGACCCTAAGTAAAAAACCTTTTTGGGTTTGTCTTGCTGGATATACACAGTGTAGTAGGCTGCATGTTCTTCTGCGACCCACTTCTCCAGCATCATTCTAAAAAAAAAAAAAACATCTTACATTGTAATCCCCCCACCCACCTGTCTCTGTGCTAAAGGCTGTCTGCATTTGAAAAAGCCTCTGTGTACGTTTATTGTTCAAGCTAAACCATTTATCGGATGAATTATTCTGGGATCTGCCGATTGCATTAGCCATGCTCCAAGGCAAGGGCTTGTTAAGTCAAAGCTCATAAGACATTTGGCATCTTTCTTTCTTTTTTAACTAAGGCCTTGTGTTTTGTTTAGTATTGCTGACTGAACACAACTCACAGAGAGAATAGAGAGAAAACTGAAAGCCTGCCCTGTGATTAAAGATGTCATGTGTCACTAAGAGAGATATATGGGAGACTGGGGCAAGTTGTCACTGTATTTTAGCAACTGTAAGGATTTGAAGCAAAGTTACACAAACTTTTTCAAGTCGGTGACAAACATTGTCTTACACTAAAATTTCCCTTTAGAAAAAAAGTATACTTGAAGTTCATTTTGAAGTATAAAGTATATATATAACATATATGTATTGAGTATACTAATATGGATGTTCAAGTATTATACTTGTAAGTGTACCATTTCAATACTACTTGGGACTAAATGGATGCACTTTTTAGTTTTAGTTTATAAAAGTATACTTTTAATATTTCCCAACTCCTGTGTTTACTTTCACACAAAGTAGACTCCAAGTAGAACTGATACAGTAATATATGTTAGTTATTAGTAATTTTAATCACAGTAATAAACTGCTGGTGTACAACCACCAATTACATAAAAAGCAGACTGAAAGTACACTTACACTTAAAGGTGAAAAAGAAAAATACTAATAGCACACTTGAATTAACCTTTTTGGTAAGGGTTTGTGAATTTGTTTCTAAAAGAGCTTTAAAAAAGAGATCACAATAAGCACACTTGGATGCCTTTAGTAAAGAGTGAACTATAAGGCAGTTTTGACCAAAAATGATGAACTTTGCTTTCAGTGTATTTAACATAGGGGCAAGCTGTCACATTTGTGTCTGAGCATTTTGTCATGTTTTAAAGAAAGACATTTTTTATTTTATTTATTTACTTTTGTTATTTGTCGTTTGTTTTACTTACGTTTTGTTGTAAAACTGTTCAATTAATCAATTAATTAATTCAGGATCCATTGTGACTACTTGCCCCGTGTGAAAACATGTAGTGTGTCACAGCATACCCTGCATTTATAGGCATGTTGTTGCAAAAGATAAGCATAGATTTTTCTTTCTCTTAAAAAAAAACTGCAAAACTGTCAGCTAGCCCCAGTCTCCCTACATAAATAAAACACTCGCTTATTTACAGTAAGGTTTCAAAGGACGCCACACAACCCCCCAACAAATGAAGATGCTCACCAACATCTGACCTACCTGACAGATTTCTGCCACTTCAGACTTGGTGATGTACCCGTTCTTGTCAACATCAAAGAGAGAAAAGGCCCACTCTAGCTTCCGCTCCGTCTTTCCAGTCGATGTCATGTGCAGAGCAATAATGTATTCCTTGAAATCCAACGTTCCATCGTCATTCGTGTCAAAAGAGCGGAAGACGTGCTGGGCGTACGATGTAGCATCACTTTCTGGGAAAAAGCGCTCATAGATCTTTTTGAACTCTTCTGGTGTGATACGACCAGACGGACACTGCTTCTGAAAGTTCTCGTACCACTGTGACAGTTCGTTCTCTGAGAATTTGGTACTGAGTTTGAGATCCTCCAGGATCTCCTTGGACATAGCGCTGCTTTTGGCATTCCCCATTATTGGCTGCTGGTGGAGAGCACAGGTCCTCCTTCCCCAAGCAGAGACACTTTATTACGTAGCTACTCTCGTTGAGATGCTCCAAGGGAATCTCTCTTTCTTTTGATGGGTGCCTGTAATTAATGTTCCATAAAAAACTGTGGTGCTCTTTGTGAGAAATGATAGACAGATGGCTTGACAGATGTCACACCCAAGTGTTAACAGAGAACTGTGTGTGTTGTAATGAAGCTGTCGAATGTAAAGGGAAGAATGAGCACTGATGGATGACGTTGGCTGCTGATGGGTGGGTTAGTAAGTGGGGGTGGGGCAGGTGAACTTAGGCTGTTACCTTTGAAGGCAGGTTTAAGTCGTTAAAGAGGGATTTGACATGGCTGAGCCTCTGAGCCCCAAATCAACAGCTTGGGACTGTCCCCTTCCATGAATGATCACAATAATAACACAGAGCATCTTACAAATGAATCTAGCTTTACTAGGCAAATACCCGGTTGCCACTACATCTTAAGCTCGTTGATCATATGCATGTTATATCTTATGAGCTTAAACATTTAGTTTAAGCTCATATTTATACTGTTTAGTGCTTTGTTACAATCTGTATTGTTAAAAGCGCTATATAAATAAAAGTGACTTGACTTGACTTGACTTTAGTTATAAAATAATTTGGTCATTCTACAAAAACGTCTAGGTTATGAACGTAACGTTACAACGTTACAAATGGGAACTCGCCAGAGAGACCAATTGCCTATGAGCCTTTTACTAAAGGTCAATGAACATTGGCGTGCACTGATTGTGCTCAGGTGCACTCAATCACTGTGTGAGTATAACAGGGCACGAGCACAGTGCACATGCAGGTTTTCGCTGAAGAGCCGTAGCCGGCGTCAGCGCGACCTCAGAGACGTGGCGGAGAAAGTGTACTGTCTCCATTCCCTCCTTCAGGGAATGTGGGTTACGTTCGTAACCTAGACGTTACCCTTTCAGTCGGATTACTTCGACGTTACATATGGGAACACCCATGGAACGGGCCACGACTCTGAGGCCGCGTTACGCGGAGATCCCCCGCCAACTGGGGAGACTGTTTTAGCTTTTACAGTTCATCAGCAGAGGTCTTTTTCTGTAGAACCTAACAAAGGGGATTATGTCACCCAGCCTGCAGCTCTAAACTTTGCTAAAAGGTGCCGTGAGCCTGTCGTATAGGACGAAGCAGCACTCTCTGAGTGAGCTCCCAGTCCTAAGGCAAGGCTTCCCTGATATAAAGGGAATGGCTTTAACCACCCAATAAGCCAACCTCTTTTTGGAGACAGCATTCCCTTTCTGCTGTCTGCAGTTGCACAATCTGAGCTGCTGGAGCGTTCTGTCGCTCCGAGTGCGGTCAGTGTAGTGGCGGTTTCTCAAAGCGCGTACCGGACAAGCAACTCAAGGCTGGGTCTGCCTCCTCCCAGGGTAGAGCTTGTGGGTTCCTACCCAATCGCGAAGACACAGTAGGAACCCTGGGCACAGCTGGCCGGGAATTCAGCCGGACCAAGCTCAAGGTACTCTATGTAGACAGAGACGGTTTGTGGTTCTCCTATCCTCTTTAGTAAAGACCAGCGCACTGAAAGCACCAGATATTTTTGTTCTATATCTGCTTCCTGAAGGGGCTCGAAGGGAGCGTGCTACAGGCCATGTAGGGCAACAGCAAGATCCCAAGAGGGTGAGAGATGTGGTCTCGGGGATATTTCCTTTTTTTTTTTCTCCATCAACCCGATGCACACCTCTAGCATTGAAATGCTGGAGAAGTCTGTCACGTCCCATGGGAAGCGGGTGCCATAGGTGCCCAATCCCCTGAGAAGTTTCCTTCAGGGGATTTCCAGGAAGGAGCTGCCGCGAGGATTTGTTCCTCATCCTCCCTGAATTTACACATCTGTGCAAGGAGGCTCACTTAAGTCCCGGAGACCAGCTGTGCGAGTGTATCCCCGCCGAGTGAAGGAAAACAGCAGGCAATGGGCAGACTCGGGGCAGGGCGAAGAAATGTGTCTTGGTCTCCCTGGAGTGCTCCATATCAGCTGGACTACCTGGGTGTGGAGGCACTATTCTCCAGGAAGGATGGAATGTTGTGAGCTGTGGCTACATGGCTGAGAGCCTTGGCATATGAACAATGCGCAGCTATTTAAAAATTTTTTCGCTTGACTCCACAGGACCAGATGGCGGGCGAGTTGTTACAGGGAGCGTAGTGTTTCTTTATGTACGCGATTACAAATGTGTTGTCCGTCCGGACTGGCCCATGCTTGCACAGCTAACAACTCGAGGCATTTTTATGTTATATGCTTGGCCATTGTATAAAGCACCCCGGCCCGTGGACGATACAATAGGTGGCTACACTGCGGGAAAACGCCAGTCCAGAGTGTGCCATGATGCTGCCCATCTTAGGACCCGATCGTGTAACCAGTACTGAGCGGTCTCATATGAATCAGCCCAGCGGCATGTTTGCATGCAGCAATGCTGTCTTATACCCCAGGAGCCTCTTTTGAGAGGGACCGCTGTCTTGTGCCTGACGTATCTAGGCAGTTCAACGTGGCCTGCGCGTCTCAACCCATCGCTCTCTCTGGGCACGATGGAGTGAGGGCTGTAAAACCCTGACCGCAACTCGGCTGGAGTGACAGGCTCGATTGTGTCTTTCACCAGTAGGACAACAACCTCCGCATGAGAACAGCAGCATCGCTATTTGGATGGAGTGTAGTGAATGAACTGAATCACATAGCCGAGGCGTACCGTACGTATCAACCACCGCAATGGGCTGAAAAGCGGTATGCTGGCTTCCCGCCGAGTCGCTGGGGAATAAAGGGACGTTGACCGCCGCGCCAGCAGTGGAGTAGCAGTGCAGAGCAGAGCCAACAGTTCGGTATCCGCTGCAGACGGGGCAGACACAGTGGTGCGCTCCCGAAGCGGTTTCAACCTCACCATCAAACTCACCCTCTGATGCTGCCAAAGACATCTTATCCTCTCTGGGCGCCCCGAAGGACACACTCAGCCCTGTTATGGGGGGAACGGTCTCTTCCAGGAGGGACCACGGGACTACGTGGTCCGCACAGCTGTTACCCCGGACGGAACATTCTGAAAACACAGCTGGAAGTCCCCCAGGCGCCTCGCCGCAGTGTGGGAAGGACACGAGGGGAGCCATCTCCCGAACGAGAGGCGGGACTTCAATGTAGCCATGCTCATACACTCGCAATGAACGCATTGACCATCAACAAAAGCTGTCTCAGAGTGCAGTCGGCCCAGACACGCGAGACAACAATCATGTACGTTGAAGAGGCGAGGAAACTCCACATCCAGAAACACACGACCGGTTTGACATTCCGAAGAACGCTTCACCAACCGTGGGAAAATTCACTCTTTCTTCCGGTTGCCCAGGGAGGACCTAACGCGGCAACTCCGTGCACTGTACTCGTGACCTCTTATACTCACACAGTGATTGAGTGCACCTGAGCACAATCAGTGCACGCCAATGTTCATTGGCCTCTAGTAAAAGGCTCATAGGCAATTGGTCTCTCTGGCGAGTTCCCATTTGTAACGTTGAAGTGATCCGACTGAACTTTTAACAAAAATGTGTTATTTTGAAAACATAAAAATAAAATAAATTGAATTTATAAGACTGATGACATTACTTGACTTCCTCTTTCAGAAATGTTCTCATTTATCTCACAATTTCATTTGAAGCTTTTAGTTGACGTCACTGAAACATTTTCTCCTATTTATTGTTAGGAGAAAAAAAAACTGTAATACAAATAGATTAAACTACTTTAGTCAGTATGATTGACAACATGTTGTTTACCTTGCAGCAGACATGTATGTGCATTTTTCATGAAAATTGTCACTTTTATCTTCCTTTGGACAACATCAGTGAAGATCAGTGCTATGTTACTGTACTGTTTTTTCTTTCACATTAAAAATAAAGAAAACATAATCTCCTTATTTCTTGCATTTTCATAATTTTTCTCTGACTCTGACTGTATGTGCTGAAAAAAAATCGAGAAATAATATTTAATAAAATCTTTAAATATTGATATAATTGATATAACTGAAATATTAAGAAGTTGACACCAGTGACAGTAAATGGTAAATGTGTTCTTGAAATAATTGCACAAAAAAGAAGCTGTTACGTATTTATATGTATTCATAAAGTCAAAAGGTAATCTAATAATGTGGTCTAAGTTTAAATGTTAGAAAAAGAAATACATTTCAAGACATTTTGCAATGCAATATAGTTACAAATAACATATTTTTAAAATGATGAATTTATTTATCATATAAATATGTGATATTGGTGTTTTTCCCAATTAATGAATTCATGAATTACCTTTTAGATCCTCTGCTTGAGTGCACAACTTAACCTCATATTTTGCTTGGATCACAGCTGACTAATATCATCGATTATAAACATCCTTAAATGTATGAAAACTTCACTAAAGACAACAACAGTAAGTTCTTAACATACATTCATGTCCTCAACTGACAGTCTTAGTCCTCTTAATGTGACATCAGAGCATTTTGGCACAGATAGATCAACTAAACTGACCTTTTGTGATGTTTAAAGCAAGGCCTTGTTGTAAAGACGTACTTATTATTCCTCAGCTTGACATGTTGTTTCTTACAAATTCTTCTCAGTTAGGTTGTATGGATGAGTTACAAAAATAAGCTTTATTTGTTTTATCTTCAGTTGAATTCATCTGGCGAACTGTCAACACTTTCACTGAACAGTGTGAATCAGTTTTTGCTGATGTCTGTATCAAGTTCATTGAGGTTACCTCGAGACACCTTTGGGTTTTGTTTGATGTTACTTTAATTGCACGTGGTAATCAGGGGATGGTTAAGCCTGGACATCTGTGCTGTACACTGTTTTCCAAGAAGCTTCCCTCTTTTTAATCTTATTCCTGTACTACTCACCTCTCTATAACTTTTCATGCCACCTGTTTTTTATCAGGTCTATTGCCCTCTCTCTGGTACATGTTTTCTTATTTACTGCATTATGCATCTTATTCAGTTCAATGTCAAATCTAAGCAACATGACTTTATCTCACTCACTGACTTTGGACGTTGCCCATAATGGGTTGGCATAATGCCCAGGATGTAAGTCTCAGTTTGATGCTTACACAATCTGTTGTGCGTTCTCTAATAAATCATTAGGTCATGTTTGGTTCAGTGACTGATGGCATTTAGGAGTAGCAACTGCGTTTAGGTTCATTTGTAAATGGATTATGATTATGGCATATACAGTGTACTTATGTCAGGTCTCCTCTATCTTCATGCAAACCTTACAGCCTGGTTTTATGAAAATGCATATAAATAGTAAGCCAAATTAAGATTTGCAGAAATGAACTTTGGCATATATATGACACATGTGTTTGGTGTGCATATAATACACTATTTTCCCGTGCATGTGGGTCAATATCACTATAAAGTGCCTTTGAGACTTTACAATTTCAAAAATAAAGATATGAGATTTTCTATTGAACTTAATATTTGTTGTATAAAGAAGAGTGTAGGCAGTTAGAAATGGATATTGGTCAAGCTCCAGTAATTTTTGAGCAAACTTCAAAATACATTTTCATTATGTAGTGATTATAATATATCAATAAATTTTACTTGTTGGGAAAAGTCTTTTAAAGAATTGAAATTACTGCTACATATTTGTACTCCTATAAAATTAGTTAAAGTTGTACTAATTTTAATTTTAATGTTTATTTTCATAGCTTTATTGGGTTTGGAGCGACATGGGGGTGAGAGATCAATGACAAAATAAATCATTTTAGGGTCAGAGAAACTCTTTAATATTTGGGACTCTTATTTACTACACTGTAAAAAATGACTGTGATCTTAACAGTAAAAAACTGTGAAGATGCTACAGTAATAACATGTTAAATGGTTAATAGTAAATTTCCTGTTAAATTTACAGGAAAACACCGTAAACTGACATTCCCAGAATTCCCTGCATTACATTTAAAATTTTGTTTGAATTTGATGTTTCTTCTTAGTTTTTTGTATCATTTATGTTTATTAGGGTTGCATGTTACATGTAATGTTGTTAAATGAATGTTTGCGCGTTTCAGTTTAATAATTCTTACCATGATGGTGTTTGTGTGAATGACGCTGAGCACCTTCTATATATTTTACTATTTAAAGCTACTTGTGATGGGCCTTGGTTCATCAAGTGACTTGCTCATCATCACCTGAATTTGGTAGTTATCAGTGTATTTCAGGTACAAAATTTCACTACTTTAATAGGTCAGTTTATTATTATTAGAAATTACAGTATTTAACTAAATTTAACATAAAACCCTAAAACAAAAAATATTGTTACCGTATTATTCTGGCAACCACAGTTGCCGTTTTTTACTGTAAATTTTACAGATTCTTTTTACAGTGTAGTTTTTAACGTTTACTCCACTGAGACTACAACGCTGAAAGGACCATCTGTTTAGTAGAAAAAAATAGTTAACCTTTCACATTTTGTCTGGACTTTTCCCTGTCCTAATACATTTCTTCTCCATAGGATCTGAAACTTTCCAAAACATTCACTTGATACAGGTCTGGCCTACATTTAATCACCCTGGATTTATTTAACTCCCTTGGAAACTCTAGACATACCTCACCCTTTCCTCATTTAGCACAGGGATTTTCTTTGTGCTATTCCAGTAATTCCAAGCACATTTATTGGATTACCTGTCAGAGCTAATCACAATGTGCCCACCTTGAGAGCAAATTGTGACATGCGTTGTCCAAGGATTGCTGGGACTAGTGTAGAGATTTAGTTGATGTGGTGGTGGTTTTATGTCCGTGGAGTAAATTGGGAAAAATTGCAAATGACTTAATATGCAATTTGTCAAAACTACTTTATTCTCTCTTCTAAAGACAGATAACATCAAACAGGTCGACTCGTGACTCAACTATTTGAAACAACAATTGTGTCACAAGCTTTGGAAGGAAACACCCTCTTATGCAAGTGTTTACTGACGTCAAGGTGTTTTCAAATGTCTAATGGACATGTTATGCCTCTCAGTTGAACAGAACTGAACAGTTGTTGTGCTTGTGCTTTGAATGAGTAGGTTTTTGGGAATATCTAAACAAGAACAGATTTTGCTGATGAAGCAATTAAGCGTCAGTAGTGATTTAACAAAACGAACAATTCCTCGCTTGGAAAAACAAGGCACGTAGACAGGATAGCAATTGAAATGTCAATAGGGCAGGGGAGACCAAAGAGGAAATTTCTTGCAAAAGAAAAAGCAAACTTTCTGCTTAGAAAACAATACCTCTTTTAAAAATCCAGCCGATTCTTAAGCAAAGGCAGCAGTGAGGGTGGGAGCAGAGGAAGGGAGGGAGTCTTAGATAAATACAAGTTAATGGGTCATAATGATGTCTAATGACAGACATCGCTTTCCTTTGGGACACAAAGAGCGATGGAAACAAACAAATGATAAGGAAAATAAAAACAACAGTCCACCGGCTCTGTGGTGGGTACGGGCTGGTCTGTACGCAGAGAAACACTGTGTAAATTGTTGTTGTGCACTGCATCGGCATTCAATATGTTCTGACCAGAGAGAAAACATATCCTCTGAGGATTTTTTTATACTGATGAATTTTATGGAAAAACTGAATTAATAATATGTTAGAATAAACAGTTCATTTGCAATAGAAGCATTTTTCCCTCATGTTTTGGAACGAAAACTTACTGGTCTGACTCTTTACATGGAAAAAGGTGAGGAATGTAACTAAATATACATTTCTTTATTATATGGTTAAATGTTTGTATGTGATTAAAACATGCTCTACCAGTCAAAAGTTTGTTAGCAGTACTATTGTTTTTTAAAAGAAGTCTCTTCTGCTCACCAAGCCTGTATTTATTTGATTCAAAGTACAGCAAAAACAGTAAACTTTTCTATTTAAATGAATGATTTTAAAATCTATCAATTTACTCCTGTGATTTCATATCTGAATTTTTAGCATCATTAATCCAGTCACACAATCTTTCTGAAATAGTTCTAATATTCTGATTAGCTGCTAAAACAGGTCAGTAGATGTTTTTTTTTCAGGTTCAGAAGAACAGAATTGATCTGAAATAGAAATCTTTTGTAACTTTATAAATGTTATTATAATGACATATAATGAAAAGTTACTAAATATTTAATGTTACAAAAGCATTTGAACATATTAGACTGGAGTAATGATGATAACAATTTCAGCTTTGATCACAGGAATAAATTACATTTTAAAATATATTCAGATATAAAACAGTTGTGTTAAATAGTAAAAAAAAAAAGAAAAGAGACTTATTTTAAATGTAAGTGTGTAACAGTCAAAATGATCAGTAAGATTTGTAGACCATTGTGATGGGGATTAAAGGGATTCTTCCTCCAAAAATCTGTCATTATTTTCTCACCATTGTATAATTACAAACCTACGTGACTTTCTTTCTGTGGACTATTTTAAAGAGCATTGCTAACCAGTTTTGGTTAACAATTGAAAGCAGACATCTGTCAGATTATCAGTTTCTATATTTCACAAAGGAATGAGAGTCTCACAGGTTTGGAACAAAATGAGGGTGAGAATTACAATTTTTGTGTGAACTATCCCATATTAATGACCAGAAAATTATTAAACTTTTCAAGATGTGGTTGGGTTGCATGATATTGACAAGTAATATTAATTATGACAATTAACAACATAGAAAAACATTATAATCAGTTTTATTGTTATCATGACAACTTGTATATGTGTATGTATATTCATTTACTTGTAAATTGATTTGGTCTATATTTTCATGTTGATTGATTGTATCATTTATAACACAATTTTGTTATCATCACAGTGGCATCTTCTGTGCATAACATGCTGATGTATATTCTGTGTAATTGATAGGAGTACTGACATATTTGCATGAGAAGAGAAGGACAGCTACAGAAGACGCACAACCAAGAGGGACAACTGCTTTCTGAAGTCTTTACTTTAGTCAAATCTTCAATATTCAAAGAGTTTATAAAATCACACATCAACAGGAAAGACTGGCTCCTTTGGAAATATCTTACTTTTGTAAACCTAATTAATAATGGCAACACCCGAAGGCCTTTCAGTCGATTCCAACCCGACTCAAATCGTGAAATATGACCCAAAGTCTGAGACTGTGACGTTACCAAATGGGTTGGTTTCTGTGGCAGGTCTCACGGTGGTGACGGGTGGAGCGGAGCTGTCCTGTGGCTCCTGTATGTTGGCGTTTGGGGTTTGGGGCACTCTGGTTGGTTTGAGTGTGGTGTCGGTGGGTTTGTGGGATCATTTGAAGTACAGTAATGGTCTGTCACATCTTCTGGCTCTTGGTTTGGTACTGCTGCTTAGCAGTTTGAGTCTGGTCGCTGTGATCTTCGCCCTCCGTTTCTTTATGAAAAAGAGAAGAATGACGGCCAGAAGAGAGAGGGCAGAAGCCAATCTAGTGCTGGTTAATGAGTACGCAGACGTTGTTTTAAAGAGAGTCACGGTGTAAAGGAGCAAGTGAAGTGAGAAAAAAATGAATAAGTCAGACTCCCTGCTCCTTTTTTGGTTTTCTTTATCACTCTTTGCTAAATCATGGAGAAAGGTCACATGAAATACATTACTTCAGGAATCCTTTGACACAAGAGACATATCACTTCCACATTCGTGTCTTTATTTAAGGAATACACTGTTAAATTACATTGTGAATCTAAGTTTGATTGAATATTATTTTTAACTCTATTTGAGTAGTTGTGTATTTTGATATATTAATTTATCATATGAATAACATTTTCTCCATTGTCATATGCTATCACTAAGGGAGAAAAAAAAACAAGAACACACGACCAATTACATTACAGCTGCATAATTATATAAATCATTAAAAGATAGGCTACATAAAAATGTGTGCTTAAGTTCTAAATATACATGTCATGCGCATTAATTTCTTGTCTAATAACTTGTGTTGGATATGTGATGGTATATAAGAAAAATAAAGATAGATTTTGTGTAAACACTGTGGTACAATGTGCTAGTTTATATGATTTTATTATAACACTAGTTAAACCTACTTCAAAGAACCAGTTTATTGCTATACATTATCATTAGAGAGGCAAATTTAAAGTAATTGACAAACTTAGATTGAATATTAAACATCATCTATTACCATTTTTTAAATGATTTGTTGTGTAACAACGGTAATATCTGTCTCCATCTGCTGGTCATGCTTATTATTACTCATAAGTGATTTACTTAGAAGCTATAAAAACAATAAAATGCAACTAAAATAATAATAAAATGCGCTGGAATGCAGTTAATACATACTTTTGGGAGTATTAAATTATATGTGATATTGTTACCAGAATGATAATGATACAAAAAATACAATACTCGAGATTCTCAAAAGCATGACAAAATCTGGTAACAATACGACACATAACATTTTGGAGTAGTGTTTAAGGCTTGGTTTGTTTAATAGAATCTACCTGAATAAATCATGTAAAATCTAACAAATTATTCAATCTATGACACCATGGATAGCAAAAAAATCTTTTTAAGGAAGACCTGTTCATATTTGACTTTTTTTTTTTTTTATTGTTTTGCATTAGTAAAGCTATAAACTTTAACCAAAGTTTACCTTCACTCAAAACACATACCTGTAAGGTAGTTTCTGTATGCATTTGTCAATTCATTCAAAATTTCAGCCTGGGAAATTTCACATTCATCCAGGTCATCCAATAAAAACCGGGCAACAACATTTTTTGTATAACTGTTATCATCACATAAAAAAGTATATATCCCTAGGCTGAGGAAGTGCAAGAGTAATTCAAGGTTAATTTTCTTAAAATTAACTTAAATTTCATTTTCAGTATCTTCATTTCCATAGAGAATTGTGTGCTTCAAATTTTATAA
>JAUMHP010000070.1:6812287-6845787 GCA_032361065.1 Enteromius trimaculatus
CCATTGACTGGACAAAACTGCAAGATAAGAAGAACCGTACAGAAAGTGATTTCATAGACAAACAGTTTAAAAGAATCCGTGATGGTTTAAAGAAAATCCCTGACTGTTCAGCTAAAAAACAAGCTAAGAATTTGTGCAAAGATGGCATGCAAATATGCAACCATGTGGAAAATGTTTTCAGAGATGGCAAATTTATACGTGCATACATATATATAAAAAACAAAATATATAAAACTGACAAAGACAAAAGCACTAAATTAATACAAGAGATCTTGGAGCTAAGTGAGTCAGCTCAAGTTTTTGATTGCAAAAGCAAAGGTGTGACAAACTCTCCAGCCATTGCTCCGACACCACCAATGATGTATAATGGTTCTCAGAGGGCCACAGACAATGCAAGATTCAACATAGAGCAGAGCCGAGCTCAGCTGAACAAGACACGAGAAGCTTATGAGAAGTATGTGGAGAACCTAGAGAACAACCAGAAGGAACTAACCGAAATCCTTGTAGCTATGAGAAATTGTGAACTGAAAGAGATTGACTTTAATACTACCATAGAGATGCTGGTCAAAGGAATGGATGCCATGGGGAGAGTGAAGGTGCAGTGGGAGAAGATGGTTCACTTCTTTCAGATGGTTTCCAACATTGTAAAAACCAGCCTGAGCAAGACTCTCACAAACTTTGTCACCACATCAGAGAAAACACAAGCCCTCTCGTACAATTCAAAGCTTTTCTCAAAAGATCTGCTCTATATTCAAGCCTTCCAAGCCTGTAACATTGCTAGTCTCGTCAATATGATCTCTGGGACATACACAGATGTTTCCAGCAAGTACTTGATGGACCGTGTCAGTTCACTCGGCAAACTGATGGCCATGGATAAAAGTAAACCAGAATTTGAGCATGAGCGACAACTGCTCCAGAACGGCTGTGATGAGGCACAAAGAGGCATCTTGAACCTTGTCCTGAAGAATAAAGAGGAGTTTGAAAAGAAGAGCACTGCAAGACTTGAAAAGATTGATCAAGAGTTGCTTGCCATTCTGCCTGCTGCTCCTCTGGAGAAAACAAAGAGAATTCAAGAGGTTGTTCAAAGTGCATTCAGTGAAGAAAAAGTAGCATCATACATCTAAGCAAATCTAGGAATTATTTTACAAGTCTGCTAAACTTTGCTGTCCAGTAGCATGTAATAGTCATAACAGCAAATCTTAGAGTATAACCCCCAAATGTAGTCTTAAACTGTACAAAATGTATGAATATTTTAATCAAACAAACACAGCAGATTTTAAACAACTTAAGCATGTATTTAACATCATATAAGATCATAGTGATAGTATATGCTCAGCTTGAAAATAATATAAAACCATACTCTGATTATGCATGATCTTTATGGAAATTGGAAATGACAGGAAATATTTGCTTCTTGTGCTTTTAAACTTCTTAGTTAGAAGAAAACTATGTAGAATGTTTTTGCTTCCTTTTTTAAAATACTTAATAATGAAAAAAAGCATTTCAGTTAGCTGTTCATGATTAATTTTTCCTTTAAGGAAGATTCAGATGTTTTTTTGTATGTATGTTTGTTTTTTTCTCCATGCATTGATGTTATGGAATACTGTTGATTTGTCGTATTTTAATAATTATAAGACCTTTCACTACCTTTTTGTAGTATGATAAAGGATTTCTCAATTAGACTTCTGAGTTCATTCTTGTTGCTGCTGTAACCCATGTTAAATATGGTACCAAGAAAAAAAATCATATAATTGTACATTGCAATTATACGTCCAGTTAAAAGGCTGAAGTGATCTATTAATATGAATAGCAGTTTTATATATAGAAAAATTATAATAATGATTTATAATACAATTCATAATTAGATGATGGGATGCACGTGGGCGAGTTGCGTATGACGGAAGCAGATGACTCACGAAAGTGCGAGATATGTGACAAGCACTAGAGCGATGCCATGAAAAGGATTAAAAAGGTTTATATAGTTAAAAAAATTATTTAAATATTGTTAAAAACAAGCTACAATTCTTGATGGTTGATCATGATGATTAATCATTTTAGAACAATGATTGCCGATTGAATGTCGATGTTATCTTATTTTGAAGATCCCCTTAACCTGAGCAGGGTTTAACAAACTGTTAAAAAACAGGATTTGGTGAGTTATTTGTATTTTATTTATTTTGAAAAATGTATTTTATGTTGTTATGCCTATCATTATGTACACTTCAAGGATCATTTGCATATTTTCGCAATGTTAATATGCATGATGTAATGCTATTTTCCTTTGAATATTGATTTGCACGTCCTCAATGTTGCTTTATGAAGATACTTGGTTCTCATAAATGTTGATATGGATGTTCAAACAGTTTAAAAAAACAACAACAAACAAACAAGAGATGTTGAAAAGAAATTGCATTGAATTTTAATGTCGCTGTTTTGGTAGGAGTTAACAAAATTTGCACTAACCTACTGGACAATTTAAAGGACCTTTTGGATGGTTTTCAGTTTGTTTTTTTAGGAACTTCAGAAACTAGCACAGTTCTCCTGGCTGGCTCGCCAAAATTTGTGCCCTCAACATAAGTTAAAGAAATGGTCCAGTTTTTAAGTAGGTGGAGAACAGAATTAATTATGGTAGTAAATAAAATCACAGAACCATGTAAGTAGAATAATTTATAATATGTATTATAATGCAACAGTCACATAGATACATGAAGCATAATGATTCCCCCCCCCAAAATAAAATAAAATTGATAAACAACCAATGAATTCTCTGTTGTCTTTCCTTCCTTCTTGTAATGAATGGTAATGAGATTTCATTTCCTTTTCATATATATGCGAAAATATGTAAATGATCCTTGAAGTGTACATAATGATTGTGACATCGACTCAGATGACGGTTGATCCATGTGCTAGCTGTTTAATAATATCGTAGTCGTTCCCGCTGATGGCGGTCGGACGGAGACAAAGAGGACCGCCCTGTGACAATGATAAGTATAGCAAAATACATTTTTCAAAGAAAATAAAATTTACAATTATATGATTTGTTTTTTTCTTGGTACCACATTTAACATGGGTTACACTGCCATTATGTGTTACATCATCAATGAAGATTAATGAGTCTGTCCCAGAAGAAGCCATGACATTATCTCCACTGTGTTTCACAGATTAACTTGTATGTTTGGGATCATGAGCAGATACTTCAGACTTTAGCCTGCTATCACTTTGGTAAAGGTAATCCTTGTCTCATCAGTCCATAAAACTTTTTGACTAATTCCAGTCTGGCCTATTTTATTTTCTGGTGTAGTGTATGAAGATCACTTTGGATAAAAGGGTCTACTAAATGACTACTTGTAAATGAAAATGGATCTCCTGTGCATTGTATGCAGAGATCATTTTTCCAAAAATCTTTGTGTGTGTGTTCACCTGAGACACAGTATTGGGGAAAGTTATTTTTAAATTTAATGCATTGCAGTGTTGCAGCAACCCCCAAATATTTAATGAAAAGTAATGCATTCCATTAGCCTACTTTTGTGTTAAATTTTCTCATCAGGGTTGGGCTTGCTTGTCTGCTTTTAACATACTGTTACATACAATTTTTTTTAACATACATTTTTTTCAAACCTTTCACAAAGCGAAATGGATCAACCTCAGGCTGAATTAAATTCATATTCAGTAAATTCATATTCTGGACTGCATGAACCATATAGGGCACTTATCCAAAGTAATTTTGGTTGAATAATTAGATCAAAGGTCAACAGTTAAGGCATTAAACTAACTTTTAATAATGGCATTTCAACGCAATAGTGAATTTGCTTTTGTGCAAGTGAGATGAGTAAATGCATGTTTACAAAATGCCTCTGCACTTCTAATTTCTCTCAACATGGGGACGGGAGAGCTGTCAATCAATAAATGGCAAAACAATGTAACTAGAATTATTTAAAAAAAAAAAAGAAAAATAACTGATATTAAATGGGGGGGAAAAAGTACACTAACAGTACTTAATTAAAAAAAGTGTTTCTTGTAACGCGTTAAGGTACCCACAACTCTGCATATGCATGTCATACATGAGACAGTGTAAATGTAGCTAATTTAACTTATAGCAAGTGTGATTTAGACTCAGATAGCGAATTGGTTGAGGACCTTGACTGGCTGAATTCAGGCTGTTGTTGTGGCCCACATACCTCTACGGCTCCTGATCCTGAAGCCCCAGATTTCAGACGAAAATGCCGAACATAAGCCAAAGTCACCAGCTTTACCCCAGATATCAGCCACTACTTATCCAGAAGCTTGTGAAGACAGCCATAACTTGACCAATATTATGCCAAAGCTAAACCAGAAATTACCCCATATACACACAATTTAAAGATTGTGCATGATACAGTAAAAGAACAAAACAATGCGATTTCAGTATAGTGTTTTATTGATGCAGAGGAAAAACAACAAAACAAAAGCCATGGGAAAAAGATGAACGAATAACACTAGGATAAGGCAAGGCAAAACAAAAGCAATAAATAAATAATCACAACACAAGAAACAAAACAAAATGAAGAGGTTACTTCCCAGGTTACTACCCTAGCTTTGGCAGGAGCCAGCCATTGGTTGCCGCAGCACGGCGGCCAGCCGATTGGTTTAAAAAATTACCACTGCACAACCAATGGCTGTGCAGTTTCACTGCGTGTTAAATAGGCTTCAGTTAGGGGGGAAAAAAAGAGTTTTTTTTCCATAGCGTCTTAGCAGACGCAGTACGAGTGAAGTGTCGACAGGGAACAAATTATATTGTTACAAACATGTAATGAAACACAGAAACTAATTAACAAAAAAACAACTCATATTTAACAGATGTACACAAAATTTTAAATGTATACTTACTGCAAAAGATTCACTCTTTTAATCATAACTTGTTTGGTTTGCATTAACATCTTGTGAAGTCTTTCTTTCTGCCACCCTCGGTAACCAAGATGAAACTTTTCCAACCTCCAGGGATCGTTTCCCAAAAGCATCGTAAGTCTAAGTTGATCATAGCTCCATCTGTTTCAATGAGTCTACGATGTACTTAATCTTACGATTAAGCTTTTGGAAACACAGCCCTGCTCAGTTGTGTGCACATACAGGATTTCTGCTTACAGCCTTACAGAGTTAAAAATACATTTAAGACACCACTAGTCTAAGAACTATGACAACATTCAACATTCATTCGTGACGTGTGGGGACTTCAAGAAAGACTACAGGTGAAAAAAAAGGCACTTACCAATCACAATGTTTCTATGCTCCAAACTTTATTTTTTTCACCATTTACACCTCTCCGGTTCACCGCTTTAGCCAAGCCATTTTTATTGCCTACCTCGTAATTTAGCCTCCTCATCGGTGTCTCATTGTAAAACATTGTAATGTTTTAGATAATGCACTTTAAATAGGAACTGAGAATAATTGTATTAAGCCTACATGAAAACCAAAGGCCGAAAAGAGTTAAACACAAACTAAAAGTCGAGTGAAATCTATGTTATTTAAGATTTTAAATTAATTAACATACCTTGATGTATTAAAGCTCCAAAAGATTAAATGAAGGTGTAGCGTGATCACACTCGAATGGGACTCGATAGCATGGCAGTCTGAATGACACCAACTGCCCGCAAAAAACTGATTAGATCCACCCAGGGGCGGTTTTAGCCCATTTTGGGGGGTGCTAAAAGCACCCCCAAAGATTTCTAAAGATTTCTGACTTATTTGACAGTTCATGCTGTTTATGTGAGACAGTATTAAAATATGAAAAATCATTCAGATGTAATATTTTAATAACTATAGCTCAATAACCCAGCCCCGAAAAATGGTTCGTTCCAGCTTCACTCTGCGCTACTCTGACTGGCTTCAGCGCTCCTGCCAGTGCAAAGGTGGCTGCTGAGACGCATTGGAGCGGTGGTGTGAGTACAGGCCCGTCGCCAATCTGGTATTCACTACATAAGGAAGACACATCTTACCTAATTCTGTTTTACAATAAATCACATTCATGCCAAAGATCTTTTATTTCCAAAATCCATCAGGCTCAGCCAAATGTGTTTCAAGGCAGGCTGAGAAAATAACTGAGCCAGAATTAAGCCAGAGGTGCCTAAAGTAAGCCAGACTTGGCCCACACTCTTTTGCATTCTGGGGAGTAGCCAACTGTACAGTACATTTTATGCACCTGAGTGTATAACAAAACAACAGCAATAACAACCCCCTGTACACAAATGAATAATTTAATTTTTAAAAAATTTTAAAATAAACGAACAAATCTAGTCGTTTGCTCATTTTACTTAAAAAAAGGTTAAAACAATAGACATCTTTAGATTTAGTTATTTTTATTACATTAGATGACATATATTAATAAATAAATAAAACGGTCCAAAAGATATATAGGATCTGTGTGACAGCTACTACAACCATGCAAAGTAACTAACATCATGAGGTCCAATAATGAAGAAATAACTGTTTATTGTCAGTCCATTGTAGGTCATGCTACGAATTTTCTAAATTTTGATAGGTTCCCTTACATTCACTCCACCCTTTGCGTCGTCGATAATCTCTTCTTATTGGCTGATTCCTCTAGAGCCCATCCTCGTTCGATTACCTCAACCAATGGACGTTCGCGATGTCATATGAGCTTTTGTGTACACGCCTCAGCGGATCATGCGCAAAGCATTTCGGTACTTGAAGTTTAAAATGTAGCCTTCAGGCTGAAACAAATGTACAAAAAAACTACAATATGAGGTACGCCTTCGAACTTATGGGCCGTCTTGACATTTCATACTGCAGGTGAAATAAAAGCACACAGAAATGTGTGTGACAGTAGTCTGAGCAAGAATACATTCGTGATGGTAAGTCAAAGTAAACAGCTTACATGATAAAAGTGTATCACGATCCGGTTAATCTTAAATGTTGTATACACAATGTTAATGCAGCTCTCTTAGCGAAGCTAGAAAGGTTTACGCTATCGTGTTTAACGTTAACGTTACCCTGTTTACATTAAGTTAACTTATGTGTGATTGTGCTAAGTAATATTATTCTTGTTAACGTTACTTACTAAAACTGAATATTTACATTCCTTATAAAGAAGGCTTTTAATCTAATAAATTATCAAGCTGCTATGTTTAGTGTGTATTTTCAATTTTGGACATAATATTAGTAGTGCGGTATGTCTAATGTTTGCCTGTTTCTGGTTTCTGTCTTTAAATCATATCTGTTTTTGTGTGCTCCGTCACTTCAGGGTGACAGCAGGAGCAGTAACGGTGTCCAGCAGAAAGGCAACATGTTGTCAGATACTCAGCTCTTTGATTCAGAGTTTGAAACGTTGGTGTCTGAACTTACAGAGCAGGACTTCACTGATCCAGTTCTTACTGATGCCATCAACAGACTCAGAGAGGTAGAGTAAACCTCTCACAGCTGTTTGGAGCGAGGAAATCTACATGAAGACAAATCAAAATCATTAAGATGGGGCACAATCTATTTGAAATATGAAACTCTAGAACAGATCTGAAACCATTCTGAAACAACACACTATCGAATTTATTAAGTATTTGTAAGTTGTTTTTTTTTTTGTTTTTTTTTTCATTTTTCCATTTTTCCAGGTACTTCAGTACAATGCTCCTGGAGGCAAGAGAAACAGAGGCCTGTCAGTGATTGGTTCACTACGCGAGCTGGTCTCTCCCTCTGAACTGCCGTCTGATGAAGTTCACAGAGCTCTTTTGGTTGGGTGGTGTATTGAACTGGTGTGTGAAATTGATACTTTTAAATTGAGGTAAACTGAACTGTTGCATAATTGACCTGATGACTGAAATCAGCTCACTCACTGGTGTACAAGATTATTTTGGAATAAATTACGTTAAATATATTTTATAATTGTTTGTAATCATGCAAATTTTAGAAATAAGTATGAAATAATCGACGTGAAGTCAACAGAAAAAGGAGTCAACACCTTTAAATATCCACTCTGGATACCTAGTAACCAGATTTTAAAGCTTTGTGGAGAAAAAGGCAGTAAGGCTTCTCAGTGCAGTGATTTGATTGGCTATTTGGGCTGCCAGTCCTTTATCTGTCATAAGGTCAATTGTAATGTAAACAAAAAAAGAGAGAAAGTTGTGCAGAGTAACATTTTTGTTTTTTTCTCCAGCTTCAGGCATTCTTCTTGGTGGCCGACGACATTATGGATGCATCCCTGACAAGAAGAGGTCAACCCTGTTGGTATAAGAAGGTCACTGATTGATTGATTTATGATTGGTTTAAGATTATGCTGATGATGGTGTATAAGGGCATTACAAGGAGTGTATATTGATGCATTTGGACATGTTATAATTATATTCCAGTCCATTTAGTTTTATCCAATAAAGGGGAACCTTTAAAAAAAATTGTTGTAGTCATCCCATCATATATATATATATATGTGTGTGTGTGTGTGTGTGTGTGTGTGTATATGTGTGTGTTATATTATACTAGTTTATATCAGTTGTGTACAACTTATTTAATATCTGTGCTGGTCTATGTTATTTTTGATTTGTCAGGAAGGTATTGGTCTCGATGCCATTAATGATGCTTTTCTCCTGGAGGGGGCGATCTACCGCCTTCTCCGCAGACATTGCAGAGGACAGCGTTACTATGTTCATCTGCTTGAGCTTTTTACTGAGGTAATATATCCAAAACTTCCATTACTCTGTTACAGCAATGTGCACACATTTTAACTTATAATTGCTCAGTGGCAGCTGGTGCAAAAGACTGTTAAGTAGCTTCTATCACACAAATAACTACATATTGTTTAATATGTACTGTATAATTTTTTTTATTTTTTTTTCAAGACCTCTTTCCAGACGGAGCTGGGTCAAGCTCTAGATTTGATGACGGCACCTCCACACAAAATTGATCTTGATCGCTTCACCATGGAGAGGTGAGAAGATGAGCATGTCTGTAATGGTCAGATCATTTATATTGCATGAAACCTGTTAAGACAAAATGTGCCAATTGACTTTCCTTGACTGATTTACAGTGTGTTTGCTTCAGGTACAAAGCCATTGTGAAATACAAGACCGCGTTCTACTCCTTTTATCTTCCTGTAGCTGCAGCCATGTACATGGTGGGTTTTGCATACAGTCCTTGTGTTTTATTTTATTTCTTAATGTTTCATAATTTATTTTTTTTATAATTTATTTGTTGTTGATTACAGGCAGGGATTGAAAATGAGACTGAACACACCAATGCTAAAATAATTTTACTTGAAATGGGAGAGTTCTTTCAGATACAGGTATTAGTAAAGTAAAGGTACAATTGTGAAGCCTCCGCGCTATGAAATACCAACTTTCAGTACATGTTTGTCAATGACAGGACGACTACTTGGATTGTTACGGTGACCCTGCAGTGACTGGAAAGATTGGCACGGATATCCAAGACAACAAATGCAGCTGGCTGGTTGTGACTGCACTGGGCATCATGACGCCTGAACAGAGGGCAGAACTAGAGGTGTGGGACAGTTTCTAAAGGGAAATAATTCCAGAAAGTAAAGTGGTCAAGTTAACAGATTTCCCGCTTTCTTCCAGGCATGTTACGGACGTACTGATGCTGAAAGTGTTGAACGGGTCAAGGCTTTGTATGATACTCTGGAAATGCCTATCCGATACCATCAACACGAGGAGGAGAGCTATCGTCGTCTTCAAAAACTCATCCAGCTACACGCCAAGAATCTGCCTCATGCTGTGTTTCTTAACTTTGCCAAGAAAATCTATAAGAGAAACAAATAAGGTGTGTTTCAGAGAAATGACTGGACTTCACTAATAGAGCATTTTTAGGCACGCAGACTTGGGTCAAATAAATATGCAGTGATGGATTTTAGAGTTTGAGTAAATATGGAAACGATTTTATCCGCACTTTAAATATACTGTCAGAAGTTTAGTTATCTGTCATAATTATTTGTGTTTTCCCCAGTTTTATTCTTGCGTAAAAAAACACAACAGTCTGAGGTCTACTATAAATAGCACAC
This sequence comes from Enteromius trimaculatus, assembly GCA_032361065.1. NCBI lineage: Eukaryota > Metazoa > Chordata > Actinopteri > Cypriniformes > Cyprinidae > Enteromius > Enteromius trimaculatus. The sequence continues at coordinate 6,822,282 of JAUMHP010000070.1, forward strand.
ATAAACAACACCTGCTAGTGTTTCACTTGGGGTATACATGTTTTCATCAGATTTTTGGACTGTATTTTCAATGTCTGTGCCTGTGAAATGAGATGTATAGATTGAAATAAATGAATATTTACAAAAGAAAATAATTCATATTCTGTAAATGAGAACCAAATTGATGACAAGCGGTGAATAGATGCATATAATCCTTAAAAACTGTTAATTTATTAAGTATTTAGTAAGTTAAATAAGCAAATAAATACCTAAATAAAATATCTGCCCACGCAGAGCACAGTCAGTGGCACTTTCAGGATCCTCCTGGGTTTGTTTTGTTTTGGGAAAACCGGTCACGTTATGATATAACGGTACATTTATACACTATACCTGTATAACGTATCCGGGCGTTCATACTGTACATTTGGATTGTAGAAAGACAAGCAATGTGCTTTTAATAAAGATATTTTATCAGCATTGTTTTATCATGCACTCGCCTTTGTGAAGACGTGTTAGAATGAGAAGTTTTGTGGGCTCGCTGCTCTCGATTTGTCTCGGGCGGAGGAGAGATGCTGCTGAGGGGTGTGGTCTCAGGATGGGATGAGAGAGAGGAGGAGAGGGAAGGAAGGGAGGGTCGATGACGGAGCGATAGACAGGAGGAAAGAGAAGAACGGCGTATAATAATTTCAGAGTCATGGCTTGTGCGATGGACTAGAGATCGAGATCAAGTAGAACGCGTGCTTTATACCCTTCTGGAAATGAGGTAATGCTTTCGTATTGAACTGTCTGATGAATTTTTTTGCGTTTTGATTCATTCCCAGATTTTGTTGATGAATCTGTTGTTCTGTATTATAAGGCAAGGTATTATAAGATATAACATAAACAGATACGTTATTATTCCGAAATTGTAGTCTCCTGTAGTGATACAGTACCATTACTGTCTACGGAGGTGTTATCACAACTCGTATGTCATCACATCTTATTAGACGTCATTTTAATACTCTCTATAAATATTTAATATATTAGACACCAACAAATAAATGATACGCAACGGTGTCTTAGGTTACGTGATGTTCGGATATTGTATTCTATTTATTTCCATCATGAGTTTATTCACTAAACAAGCGCTAGGCCTAGATTTACATCCTCTGTATCCAAGGACATTGGGCGCGAGCAGTGCATTGCCCACGGTGTTCATGAAGAGCGAAAACAGCGTTAGTCATTGCTATGATTTTCTGCTCCACATGCCTCACGCAGAGAAAAGGCACAGATTTTTTATTGTAGAACAGAGAGATTTCTGAATATGTTAAAGACATGTTGGTTAGCTTATATCTAGGATACACTATTTTTGTTTTCTCTTGTGGTCATGAGAATATGTTTAGAGTATTCTTCAAGTAATGTGCAAATTCTGCAAATGAACACAAACTTGTTTTATCTGAGGTCATCATGGCTTGGCTGAATGCAATGGAAGACAGAAAAGCTATTAATGTAATTAGTAGGCAATTTTATTTACTGTTAAAAACAATGTATTTTTTTGTAATATTGTTATAGTGTCCCTAAATGAAATACTATATATATATATATATATATAGCATTATTATTAAAATTATAAATAAAGTGATTATTATTATTCTAGAAATTATTGTCATTATTATAAAAAAATACATATTTTTAGACAAACAATTGAATATTAGTGCTGAGCAGGCAAGCAGTTTCTACAAAGCTGGTGTGTATGATGGGTACATGTGTTTTGGTGATATAATAGTGTGTACATTTTTATGCCCCAAGAAATTGGTAATAAAACTGGTGTATAATATCAGTCCAGGGGCAACAGAGAGGTGCTGCTTTTTCTATGACAATTACCAAGTGGAGCTAAATTGTATACAGTTTTTTTCCCATTGCTCAAGAAAGGTGGTAGATTTTTGTGTTTCTAAACAAGATCTGTCTTTTTTGATATTTCAGGTACTAACTAGATCCAAGATGTGACCCCATATGTTTACAAACAACTTAGAAAAACACCAGAATAATAATCAGGACATATTCAAACTATCCCACCATGCACCCTTCCTCTCGTCCCTCTGTGCCCCCACGTTCCCGCAGGTTTGACAATAGGCGCACAGAGGTAAAACCAAGCCAAGGGGCTAAGAGAGAGGACAAAAACATTAACACGGCATCTTCATCCCCTCGTCGTGGCACTCGGGGACCACCCGAGTCTTCCAGGTTTAAGGGCCCCAGTCAAGGTGCACGAGCCCCAGTGGTTCAATCCAAACTGGTGCGGCCACAGAAGAATGGTGCTCACGCAATACCAGCAAACTCAAAACCAAAAAGTGGACGCACTGTATCAAACCTAGTCCCAGCTGTGGATCCAAACTGCAATGAGCCCAGCCTACCTTGTCTGTGTTGTGATGACCATTCACCTCAGGATAGCAACAGCCTTTTTAATCACAACCATAACAACAATAACACTGTAAACATCAGGCAACAAATGAAGCTGCCTCCACCACCACCCCCACAGAAGGAACTGGTAGCTCCAAAACAAGACATAAAAGAAGATGAGAGTGAGCCAGAAGTTAAGCAACCTCATGTCATCCCAGTGGAGGAGAGAGAGGAGGACAATGGCAATGTAGATGAAAAGGAGGGTGGTCAGCTTAAAAATGATGACTGTAGTGTGAATGTGAATGCTAATGTTGATGAGAATGGCAATGGCAATTGTGATGGAGAAGATGATGAAGACGACGATGATGAAGATGATGATACACTTGTTCCTTCTTGCTGCAACTGTCCAGAATCCATGCTGGACTTCTCCCTCACATCTTCTACCTCATCTTCATCCACATCCATCAGCAGCTGCTCAGATCTGGAGTGTGACTGTCCTGAGACATTTTCATTGTCATCCCAGGACCAAGAGGCCACAGAATGCTATCCATCATCTCGATCCCCAGTCCCCAACTGTCCTGACTTTCAGTCCAATGTCTTACCACTGGATCTCAACACTTCTGCAAGGTCACCTTGCTCTTCTGATGAAGGCTATCCTTCAGCCCCTTGCTCCCCGTCCTCTGACTACATAGAAAGTAAGGGATCAGAAGGAAAATGTATTAAAGTGGATCTCCTTCATTTTTTAGACTCCATAGAAGAGTTGGGAAAAGTGGATCTGTTCTATCGCATTGTTAGGCTGGCACACTGGGAACTGGATGGTGAGCTGATTATCAAAGATAGATTGGATCACCAGCAGAAGCTTCAGAGGGTTAACAAAGAGATAAAGTTGGCTTTTCTTGTGAAACTTCAGGAGGAAGGGTTAGACTTTGACAATGAGGATATCAATGGAGTTTTGGATGAAATGGGCAACATTGACATTTCATGGAAGTTGTATAAAAGCAACAAATCAAGTGAATCCCAGGAATTTTCTGATGCAGGGGTAGATATGACAGCTCCGTCTGATCTTGATGAAACCCCTGCCTCCGATTCACTTGCTCCATCACCATTGGAGCCTCCTCCTCGGCCCCCAAAACCTCCGCTGAGGCATGTGAGTGCCCACCCAGAATTACACACTTACGAGAACATCAGTGGACATGTCTTTTCTGTCTCATCCACCAATGACATTACTAATATCTCTACAAGTGTCCCTGTTCCTACCTTGCCTGCATTGTCATCCTCACCCCCAGCTTTGAAACCTCCTGCCCTTCCACCTCCTCCATCACAGCCTGTGCCCTACTTTGCCCTAAATACAGACAGGTCTGCTCTCACCTCCACCACACCACCCATTCCTCCTCCGAGAAGACGTCATAAAGCCCGCCTAGAAGCTCAGAGACTTGCAGCACTTGAAAGAGAAAAGACTCCTCTGTCCCTTCCACCGCCGACATCCAGACCTCCTCCATTGCCACCTCCACCTGCGATGTCCTCGCCTCCAGCTATTCCACCTCCACCATCACTCCCACCGCCTCCATCTTTTCATGCTCTGGATGTGGAAATCAGAAAGTTGCTTGCACTTGCAGGCCTCACCCAAGCTGAATTGCTTAAACTTAGTCCTGAGTTGGGTGTCTGTGTAGATGTTGTCCTGGAGAATGAGCAACAGCCAATGTCTGATGTCTCTCAGACTGGAGAAATCAGCATAAACAGATCACACAAGGAAGAAGGAGTTGATAAGGGGTTGGACTCCAGATTGAAAGAAGAATCCAGGTTTGGGAAAGACAGGTCTTCAGGTATAAATGAATTAGATACTCTCAGTGAAAATGAAGTTTGTAAAGATGAACAGAAGGATGAAGCAAACAGGACAACTTCCTTCACAGAAATGGCAAGACGACGTAAGAGAAATGGTGGACACTGTAATCATAGCTGCAGCTGTGCTTTTGGATCTCCCAACTCATATTACAGCACTGATCTTAGCAATACAACCATCCCGAATGTTAGCTTTGGAAGCTTTGATTATGCTTCAGTGATTTCAGATACCCCTCCTCCTCCACCTCCACGACCATTGCCCCCTTGTCCACCAATTACCTCCAATCCTCCTGAACTTCCTCCCCTCAAGCCTTGCACTCTGCCTGCCAATGCATCTCGCCCAGATAGGTTTGACTGGCTGATAGCCTTCACCCCAGATACAGAGTCGCCACCTCTTGAGATACGAAAATCGTTGAACGATGGTGTTCTGCAAAAAGGCCCATCTTCAACTTCAGGCTCGAAAATCACAACCTTTAAAGAACTGCGCAACAGAAGCAAACAGAGCTCCCCGCCGGCTCCTGTTCAACCAGAACCTGATCCAACTGTAATCACCCCAGACCCTGATTTCCTGTACAACCTCAAATGGAGAAGAGAGAAGATTGATGGGGATGGCTGGGAATATACTTCCCAAGCACAAGCCTCGTTTATTCAGCCGCCACCCACTCCTGCCTCATTGTCTCTCTTTAGGGAAATGTGTCGTCTAAGTAAACAAGAAGATTGCCCAGCAGAACCCAAAGTGTCCCGACAAATTGGCTGTTCAGTAAGTGAAGACAGCCTTAGGACTATTTGTAATGAAAGAGATAAAGCTGTTCTCACCAAGAAGATGGATGATGAAGATAAAGTGGAAGTTAGGGGGATGGCAGATGGAGCATGGACTTTGGAAAACAGGACATCAGGTAACATTGCATTTCATAAATACAGTTCATGTTTTGTCTCAGAGAGTTCATCTAAACAATACATAGTGCAAATTCAGTGGAATAATAAGGAGAAAGTAAAAGAACAGTAGTCTGATGACATGGAAAGTGGTGAGCCAAGATGAGAGTCACACAGGCAGATGGGCAGATGAATCAGCAGAGCAAGACTGGAGGGAATTTCAGAATGCAGGAGGCTTAATGCTCTGTTGTTTCTCATGATGTCACAAAGCTTTTAATTATTCATCCTTCTCAGCAGTCTAATTCCTTTTTTCTCTTATCCTCTCTTCCTTTGCCCTGGCTGGCACACATTATGTATCACACTTTCCTCTGTCAACCATCCTGTTCTTCAGTCAGTAGTTTCTATTTTAGCTTAGCTAAAGTGTCAAACAAACTGGCATTTCAAAACTTGAAATGATATTACTATCACAAATATTGTCTCGTACAAAAGTCATGATGCACCCCACACCTCTCTGCCTCTCTCCTCAGCCTTGCTTTGTCATTTTTCTGACATGCCTCATTGTCTCCTGTTATTAAATTGATACTCCTGTGCTTGTTATTCTCTCATTACATTATTTTCAGTTTGCGATTTCTCTTTTGCTCTGCTCCTTTCTGTACTGTTTATCTGCCAAATGGAAAAGGCTAATTTGCTTGGATCAGGTTACTTCACTTTTGACTTCAGATATAAATGGCCTCTAATGTGCCTGTAAATTGAGCAGCAAATACATTTGAGGGAGCCCTCAATTTTGTTTACAAGGTTAGCACATCATACAACTCTGCTAAACCATGCTTTGGCAATATAAGCACTATTCATCTTATTCATGGGTATTAGTATTCATGAATTTAGCTTGGGTGTTTAGTTCTTCAACTTGCGTGCATTTGTTTTATTTTGTGCTTGTAAATCACGTTTGACTGAATCTTTACACCCTTCATGACTCATATTTCTGGCCGTGTAAGTCAGCTCAAGAAGAACATGACCTTATGCCTTTAAGTGTAGAAAAGGTGTGACTCAAACATTTACACCAATCACAATAGAGCAACAGGGAAACAGGAAGTGCTGAGTCAAACTGACTTCTTTTGAGAGAGGGACATATCTGGCGAGTAAAGGTAAAGTAGAATGTTTTTATGTGCATAAATCATATGTCTCTAGTGATATGTACTGTACGATGAAAATGTACTTTTTCTAGGAATTGCATGGTTAGATTTTATCACAAATAATCAGCATAATCCTTGGAAATACAATCTGCAGTCTACTGGTATAAATCAGAAGGTATTCTGGATCTAAAAGAGCTTATTTTAAAGACATTTAGGCCTTGTAGCTTGTCTTTCAAGGCAAAGTTGCCATTGCAGGTGAAATGTGATCCTAGTGCAGCTCGTAGTGAGATCCTAGATAGAGGCAGCTTTCCAGCACACGGTCGAATGTTTAGTGATCAGATAAAGTGCTATTAGGCTTTTGTATACCATATTCTGTAGTTTTCGTGTGTCTGTTTGTTTTAGTGAAAAAACAGCAGAGAAAAGATACTTAAGTGTGGGGCGCAGTGCCCTGTGCAGTTATAAGAAGCAAATTTGGGGAGATTCTAAAACGCTTAACGTGAAAAACGCTTAATGTGGCTTAAAGCACCTAAAAAACCGATGAGAGAAACCTTCCTTGTAATAATCTCTTAACTACTGTCAAAAGAACGAGCCCATATTCGACAGATAAAGTGAATAATATTAATGTACGTTAAGCCTTTTCTCTCACATAGAAGTCCATTATAAGGAAACAGCTTAACGTGGGTTAACGGACGCTACTGTACCTTAACAACGACAGAGAGAAACCAAACTTCTGTCAAAATTTATTTATAGTTAACACTTGCCACTGTCAAAAGAACAAGCTCTTATTCCGTGTATAAAGTGAATAATTTCACGTTTAAGTGTTCACCCCTATAGATCCATTAGGAAACAGCTTAACGTGGTTTAACATACTTTAACAACAACCAGGGAAAAACAAACTTCTTTCTTTTTTATTAATAACAAAAGACATGCCACTGTCAAAGAACAAGCTCTTATTCAGTTTATAAAGTGAATAATATTACGTTAAGCTGTTTTCTTATAATGGTTATGGGGTGAACACTTAACATGCTATTATTCACTTTTTAAACTAAATAAGAGCTTGTTCTTTTGACAGTGGAAAGTCTTTATTATGAATACAATTTGACAGAAGTTTGGTCTCTCTTGGTCGTTGTTAAAGTACATTTAGCCTCGTTAAGCTATTTCCTTATAATGGACTTCTATGGGGGAGAAAACGCTTAATGTGATATTATTCACTTTATCTGTCGAATATGGGCTCTTTCTTTTGACAGTAGTTAGTGATTATTACAAGAAAGCTTTGACAGAAATGTGGGTTTTCCTCGTCAGTTTTTATGTGCGTAAGCCACATTAAGCATTTTTCACGTTTTAGAATGTCCCCAAATTTGGAGTACTTGACTGATTAGCTTTTATGGATTTGTATTTACTATTAGATTTTTTGCTTGTGTCTAAAATATCTTTTTAATGTTCTGACCCGTGAAACAGCATAAAATGTGCAGTCCAGATAAAAAATGTCTTATTTTCTTACATACCTACATTTTCACATCTTTAGACAATGAGTTATATACATGGCATGTTGTGCTGTGTTCTACTGTTTGTATGATTATTAAAGCACAGAAAATACTCTTTACATACGACTGTTTGAAGGAGGTTCTTTTTCATCTGTTTCATCATAAGTGCATTCTCTCCTCTTCTAAATGACACTGACATTTTTTCCATTCTCTCTTTTTCTCCCTCTTTCTTCAATGTTTGCTGTTTTACCATTCTTCCCATCCTTTGGATTCTGAATCTCCTCCATTGCTATACTCTCATAATTCTTCACCCATAATAACTGTAAAAGTGTCCTCACCTCCCTTGTCCCTCTCCCTGACCTCACCTTACTACCTGCACTCCGCTCCCCTGTCCCAGTTTTACCACACTGACACTAACAGGGATCGTGGCGTGACCCATTGTGAAGGTTCTGTAAACATCTCAAACCTGTTTCCCACTTTTGACTGCAGCAAAGATGACTATACTGACTCCCTGTACTGTGCTGGTCCAGAAAACAATACGTTTTTGTTCTGTAAACAAGAAAATGATCTCAGTGGTAACATGGATTCTCTGTACCAGCGCTGTAATCATGCTGACAGCTTCCTAGACTCTTTATACATCTGTGGGCATGACCGTGACAGCACAAAAAACAGCTTCTGTCCACATAACAGTGGAGTCGATTCAATCAGAAATGATGATTCACTTTACAGGGATGCCAGATACACAAGAAGCAACCTAAAGCTGTTCACTGACCCCGAACCACCGTCTGACATTAACACTCTCACTGAGGGCGACATAACGCCGTACAAAAACATTGACATGCAGACTTACATAACTATGCGAAACCTCAAAAATCAGAGTTTTGCGAGCAAAAGCCATTATAAACATGTCGATTCGCTGTTTGATTTGAACTCAGACAACATTGATGACTCAAAACCACCAATCAACCAGTTTTTTGACCACAACAGCAATGAAAACACAACACAGAACAAACAGCAGCTTGTATCTTTCCCTGCTTACTACCTTTATCACCCCAAAAACTGTCCCTTGCATAAAGGCGCCCCCCCACGGCTTTCCCCCGTAGGAGCGATCTCTCCTCCCCACAGGTCCGGGCCTCCAGTTCCAGGCACCGATGTTGCCCGTCTCTGTTCACCCCTGTTCCCTCGCAGTCACACCCTTCCTGCCCTTGCCGCCCCTCTTTACTACCCTTATCTGTACACCCCCCCTGTCCAAACCCCTCTGCGGGAGCCATCGGTCCCCATACTTCACTCTCAGCAGAGTCCACCACCGCTCACTTTGAGTAAGAGATCAGTGCATTCTCATTTCTCTCACTTTCCTCCACTTCTTCCCACTTTCTTCGATTGTAAAGCACCGTGTCTATTTGTCGCTGTGTGTCCATTCATATCCTGTGGATATTGTAGCACTGTCTGTGTCTGTGACAGTGTGAATATGTGGTTGTCTGTTGCATGATGGCATCAGAACCTTAAAAAATGATAATATATGGCTTATATTTGTTATTTCTTTTACTGGTTAACTGTAAATGTTTTTGTTTGCTTGAAATATTTGATTGTAAGTTAATTATGTTATATGTTCTTATTGCTCTCATTAAAAATCTTTGTTTACAGCTGTACAATGTTTAATTAAAAAAATGTATTAAAATATTTTCTTTTATTTTCTTTCTTTATTTAAATTTGTTACCCCTGACATTTACTGTTGTTAATTTTAAAGGCATTGGTGTTTTTTAATGCTGCTCAGCATGTTTTGCTTTTGCATGTGACAAACCCAAAGATGTCAAATCAAATCCAAATATGAGTGAAATGAATAAATATCTTTCATAATTTATTCATTAATATTTGTATCAGATCTATACACGTTCCTCACGAGCTGCTGTCATGTACTGCACTGGATTGGCTCAAGATCAAGTGTAATACATTACCTTCCGTTAATCGAGTTTCTAACCCCACCCTGCTGTCTTTCCCTCCTAATAGCTGTTCGCAGCTTCTCATTTGCCGGCTCTGAGCAGAAGAACGCGGCCTGGATGGGAGAAGATGTGAGGCCCTCACTGAGTGCTGAAGGGCTGTCTTCTGCCTGCCTGCAAGAAAAGAAATGTAATACAGTATAGTATACCTCAGAAATGTTTGTCTTTATTTTGCTTTTGTAAATAATTGTTGCCATTATATGTTCTGTCTCTTGTCAGCTCTTGTCAATTCAGTCAGTGTGGCAGTGGAAGCCATTTTGGCTCAGTTCAGTTCGTCCAGGACTGTTGTACAGAAGGTCAGTGTTTATTCTCAAGCTTGGCATCTCCACGTTAGTTTAATAATAAACATTCCCTCAGAAAAGAAAATTGACCATTAATAGAATTAGTAAACCGTACCTGTTTTTCCTCTCTCTTCACGCCACCTCCATGCACTTGGCTTATCTCTTCCTTTTTCTTTGCCCAGTTTCGCTCAGTAGATAAGGTACATCAAAGTTCATAAACATGAGCTTTGCGAATAACTTATTTCCTCGTTTCCACCTTTCACCTCTTTCATATTCCCTCTGCCTACCTCTTTTATATTTATTTTTAACCCTTTTTTTCCCTCCATCTTTAATTTTTTAATCTTTTTCTCCATTGCTTTGCACATTTTTTTATTCATTCTCTCCATCTCTCTTTCTCCCTCTTGTCTGCCTGTCTTCCATTGCCCTTTTTTGACCTCTGTTGACAGACTCTTTCTGGAGACAGCAGTGTGAATCCCTGTCTGGGTCGTCTGGTACTGCAGTGCCTTTGCCCAGCCCTGCGCAGCCTGCTCTCTGATGGACTCAAGCCCCACCAGAGTGACCTCATTGCAGGCAGAAGGCCAAATTCACCCTGGGGATTGGTTCAGGCCTCCACCAAACCAGGTATAAGACATCTGGACCTGGCATACTAAACAATTACCTTCATATTTCTCTCTCTCCCCATCTCTCATTCTCACACTTGTTCGTTCCTATATTTTCTGGCACCGTGGATCCCTGCAGTATTGACTCATCTCCCATCTCTGTCATACTTCCAGTCTTTAAATATTCCTTGGTTTTCTCCCTCTGTATTCTTTATTTTTGCTGCTCATATTCATTGTTTTGTCTTCATAATTTCGATGCTTTGTTCTCCACGGTACACATTCATTCTGTTGTTTTTCCTAACGTTTCATAATCAATGGTTTGCTTGTGATAACTTGCGTGTATCTTAAAAAAAAAAAAATCATAATTTATTGTGGTTCCTCAGGCCCGAGCACACAGGCTTTGCACAACCTTCAGACTAAAGTAGCAGGGCTTCCTCAGCTTAAGCAGAGCAGACACAAGTTCAACGCATTCCTGTTTGGCCTTCTCAAGTAAGCCAGAACTTTCCTTGGCTTATCTAAAAACAAGATAGTCTCTCTCTTTTTTTATCCTCGATTGATTAATTCTTTTCTTCTAATCTGTCAAGTGTCAAGCTCCTGGATCACTGGCTTTCACATCTGCAGTCCTGCAGTGGTAAGTATATTTACTGCTAGAAAATCCATCTCAAGTTTAGTTTCTCAAGCTAGTTTTTGGAACAGTGGCAGCTTGTGGACCTTCTTCAACTGCCAACAAAACAATTACTAATATAACCTGCTAATGACAAGTTTAAATTAACTACCATGTTGCAAAACATTTTATTACCAGCCCAAACTAGACTTTAGAACATAAAATAATGTGTTAGTAAAGGCTGAAATTAGCATTAACTAAGATTAATAAATGCTGTAGAAGTATTGTTCATTCTTAGTGGATGTTTATGAGTGTTGGTAACTAATTAATCTTACTGTAAAGTGTTTCCAAAATATATATCGATATACATTTGTAATCATAATTTTTACCTTTGTATTTTTTCTTAATCATTCCCACAGATGTGTTGGAGACATATTACCGCCCCACTTCCTTTATGCGTCTCTCGCTAACTTCTTGCCAGCATCTTTTCGAGGAGCTTCTCCTCCTACTGCAGCCTCTCTCTCTTCTGACCTTTAACCTCGACCTGCTGTTTCAGCATCACCACCTTGACCCCTCCTCCCCGACTCTCACCCCAGCCAGTCACACATCTGAGATATACAGCCCACCAAACGAAGACTTCAGCTTCCACTTGTCACCCAAGAGGCTTTTCCAAGGAAGCGGCCATCATCTTGGAAGCGTATTAGAGCAAGGCCATGGCATTTCGGGTTTAGACACCAGTCATAATTCAGGTCTCACGAGCCACGTTCTTGATCTGTCAGCCTATCGGAATCCAATTTCAGGCACCAGCAAGGAGGAAGACAGTCCGCCATTATCATGGTTTAAAGGGAATGAGATCTCCATACCTCTTAATGCCGGAAGTCTTTCCCAGCAGGCAGGCCAGGCTCTTCAGCAAGGCTGGGGTGCAGTAATGCGTTTTGGGGAGCGTTTAGGACAGAACTTTGGTTTGGCCACCACCACAGAGGATGATAAAAGTCCAAGCTCACCTGTTGACTTCAAGAGTGGCTTCTCGCCGAATCCAAAAAGTCTAGATGAAAACAGGCAGCAACCACGAGACGACCTTTCCTTGAAGGATAGTGGAGCTGCTGTTCCCTGGGGTCTGGGGCGGCTCTTTGGAGCTTCTAAGAGCCCTAACAACCCACCAGCAAGCAGGTTTGATGTTGTTTTTTTTTACATGTCAGTTTAGTATATTTCAGATTTGTCAGGTTTATTTATGTGATCTATCTTTTCATCTTCTTTTATACTATAGGCGTCCATCTCAGTGGCTCTCCCCAGGTGTATCTGTCCTTTCCCGCATAGTGAATCTCAGCCAGGGTTCTCCCCCTGAGAAGAGAGAGCCCCAGAGAAGCAACGATAAGGAAGAAGTTGAGAAGGAAGAGATTAATGAAGCCAGAGATCAGCCAAAGCCCCTGAGGTAAAGTTTCTGTTAGGAATATGAATTATCTAACAGATTAACATTTATGAATTTTATGAGATAAGAACTTTTATGGCAAATAAATAAATAAAATAAGTGCTTTGAAGGGCTTGTGGTTATTTAGGTCAATGACACACACACACAAATTTCAACATACAGCAGCAGTCCTAATGTTAAGTTGAAGGAAAAAGCTTCATTAAAAGAATACTTCATTGAAAAGAAAATAATTTGGCAGTTTTTATTGTTTAATAGAAAAAAAAATGTTTTAAAGGAACTGCTTCATTGCTTATAATATTTGAAAATAGTTTGATAAACCTGATGCCAATAAATGTTTAAAAAGATGCAAAAAGAAAAAAGGAAGAAAAAAAACGTAAAGGAAATAATATTATAGAGTATCATAAAATATTATAATATCACCATGCTGTGTGTCAAGGTCAGTAAGTTCCTTAAAATATCAGGTAAATCTATTATTCTTATTTATTTATTTTATTTAAAGACAAGCCAAGGTTAGTTAAAACTGTAAAATGTGGTTTTAAAAATTTAATAATTTTTATACATTATAAATTCACAATATTACCAAAAAAATGCTTGTATTTGTTTGAATAATTAATGAGATGTATACACTTAAATATTTAGTGTGTAAGCAAAACATGCTATTACTTTATTTTTACCACATTTACATTTTTAAGATTAATCTTTGACGCTTCAAGCAGTCTCTAAAACGAGTCTCTGAAGCTTTTACTATCAACTATATTCTGAGTGTGGTGCTCTGATTCATCAGGATGGTCCGAACGCTGTGTGACCACACAGGCGCTGGAACAGAGCTGAGCTTCAGGAAGGGGGAGGAGCTTGTCCTGTTGGGAGGCGTGGATCACGACTGGATTCGATGTCGTCAAGGTCACAAGGAAGGCCTTGTTCCCATTGGTTATGCTTCACTTATCATGTGACTTATCTTTAATTTTGCCTGTTTGTTTGTGTGAAAGAATATCAGGGGATAACGTACAAGGAAAAAGACCATATATAGATGTAGTTATTAGTAGCCCGTGTTACGTGTTTATCTGTTTATCTCTGACCCTCGTTGCCTGGTTTGTGACGTCTGGAATATTTTCTGTGATATATAGGAAACTGTAAAAATCATAAATATATATATTTAGATTTTACAAGGATAGATAGACAGATAAACAAGAAATAGAAATGGGTAATGAATAAGTAAAAAAAAAAATAAAACCATCATGATGTATTTATTATTAGGTGTTGCCATGACAACAGCTCGGCCGGAGTCTTTTATTAAAAAACTCAGTGCAAAGTATATTCATAAAACAGCTTTTCATTATCATTTTAAGTCTAATAAGCAACTAATATGCATATTCAACCTATTTTTATCGGAAAATCGTGTGTTAAACCCCTTCAATTTCTTACCACATAGTCTTCATTATTGCAAAGGCATGAGTTTTGGTTATTTTGGGGCGGCATTAGTACATAAATGACAGATTTACTCAAATTACTTATTTAATATATTATACAATTAATGTTTAATAAGAAATGACTGGCTAATCAGTCTTAAAAATACAACTTCTTGACCATTTAAATAATAATAATAAATTCTCAAAATATGAATACTTTGTTGTCCTAATTTGTACACCAACAATTAATAGATGAACTCTTGGTATTGCCTGAAGTTGTCCTTATATACACCCTTTTATTATCTCCCCCGCCAGGAAAAAAGCATTCTGTTTGAAAAGCGACATTATTATTCTCTTATCTCTTGTTATTATTGTAACTCTCAATGGTAACAGTCAGATGTACGTATTAGAGTGGTAGTGTGTAGATGATTCTTTTCTATTTCTTACAGTGTGATGGCTACTGTGGTAAGATCTGTATCACCATGAGCTTGATAGTGACTATGCATACTCTGTACTGTACTGTTTATGAGGCTTGTCGCTGGAGAAACCGTATACGATTGATAGCATTCATGATTTTCTTTCGAATGGATATTCTGCATCCGTATAACGCTTTGAATCAGGGGTTTACGTACTAAACCTGCATGAATGTGTACGAATGTGTGTAGCAAACGTCAGGTATTCATCAATGCGACTTATTTGTGTGCACAAATACTTTGGATCAGACTATAAATGCTTAAGGACTAGGGCAGGATTGGAGTGGGAAAGGTGATTTGAGATCGAGCTTGCTTATTGTTCATTAAATAGCCCTCTGTTGTTTCCCACATGTATGAATTTTTGTCACACCTCTGACTTGGCACTGCTTATCTTACATATATTCGGACAAAATGAAAGAATAAACCAGTCACGTTAGTGTGCCAGTTCGCATGGAACACATAATGATATGCCTTCTGGATTCCAGCCAATAGCAAAAAAGCAGTGGGCTTTAGTAGCAGTAACCAGTTCACATTACTGTATTCATAAGTATGAATCTTACTACTGAAAATTAATGTATGTGTACGAGTATGTCAAGGGACAGCTGATACAGTTTGCAGGCGAAAACAAAGATTTAGTCAGCTTTGAAATTGGCTTGAGCTTTAATGTTCCTGTTTTGAAAACATAGAAAATCTTATGGTTTGAGAAGTAAGCAAGCAGCAGGGGTTCGGTAAAAAAAAGGGGGGGGTAAAAATCATATTTAGTGTAATAGTCTTACCTCACAGGGCAAACTGCAATGATGCATGAAATTCTTTTCTCTCTATCTTTTTTTTTTTTTTTTTTGGTAATGATTCTAAACATTGTTTATTATTATTTTTAGTTCTTGTAGTTGTCATTTTCAATATGACTGTGCATTTATAATTGTGACATTTGAATTTTGTTAACATGTTTTAAAGAAAGAAACAGCTACGTTGCATTATAAATATAGTGTGCTTATCGTTTGTGGTTAATATACCATACTATTGATCTGCTTTTTATCAGTTCCTCTTGTCTATCTCTCTATCTATCTCCTGTGTGTGTACCTTTGTGTGGTAATGAGTTGCGTAGCTCTGTGTGGTAATGCCCATCGCTGGTAGCACACTTAAAGCATATTATGTACTGTACCAACTCTTGAGTTCTGTAATTCCCTGTGGATCAGCTCTATGCATGTTGGTGTTTGTAAATATACCCAATAAAATATCAAAAGAAACAATGTGCAAAGAGTGTGTTGCTGAAGATCCGTGCCACCAGTGTAGGCTCAAGTGTTTATGTCTGCAATACCACAGATCACATTGAGATGGCACTAAATGAACCAATAAAGCTCACAGATATTAAACGACTCCTGCAGAGATACGACGGTTGTGATGTGTTTAATGTCAACTTCAGAACAAGCAATTTATAATATAAAAAAAGTTCAAATTAGTTGAGATCATATTGCAGTACAGATAAAATTTCACATGGCTTTATGCATTCACTTCTTATACTCACTTTATGAAACAAGTTTGTGATTCATAGAGATGGATTTGATTTCCATTATTAATATATTTTGATTCCACACCATGATTTGTAAATCCAGTCCAGTGTTCTCGCTGTACATTTAGAACACTGCCCTCTTATGGCACATGAAGAAACATTTATCTTTTGAATATACTGTACATACAGATATATATGAACATAGTTATATAATTATTTAAAAAAAAAAAAAAAAAACATGTATATTACTTGAGTGATAGTTATGACAGTCATTATGACATAACAATTATGACAAAACATAATTATGACATAAACATTCATTATGACAACATGACAATACAGTCACAATTATTTCATCTACAGCTATTACTAAATAAAATAATTATGACAAAGAATTCATAATTAATAAGCCTGAATTTATCCATAATTCCATATATTCATAATAGCATAAGCAGTCATTATGAGGGAATTCATTCTAAAAAGTAATGTGAAATTATAAAAATACATAAATATGCAATTATAGTTCACCAACGAAAGATTTGTTTCCTAAGGTACCATAAATGGCTCGAAAAGGACAGGGGAAAAAAAGTTTGTTTTTTAATGTGTTCTTAGAATGCATATAGTGTTCATCTTTATTTTGATAGTCCACTTTAGACATTCTACTAACTATGATTAAGTTTGTAAATACATGTCAACTAATTCTCATTCATTTGCAACGACATGCCTGCTGACTCCGAGTAGACTGTTAGGTTTAGGGTTAGTAGATATAATAAGCTGATATACTTGCGAAGTTTCAGTATGTCAGTCAGTATGTTGTATGTTCAAATAGTGTTAGAAGTTATTAAGCAGACCGTCTACTAATACTCTAATGACTGCTAGTTGACATGTAGTTGCAAAGTGACTTATAGAATATCTAAAGTGAACTATAAATAAAGTGTTACCAAAACAAAGCAAACCACCCATTAACAAACTATACAAGTAGCCAATAATGTTTCTCCCAGACAGATCAGTTCCAGGTCACTGTGAGCGGATCAGCATTCTTCCCTCCCAGATAAGCTCCTGGAGAGAGGCTGAGGGAGTAAGGGATGGATGAAGGGTATGTGGAGGTGTGCAGTAGAGTCATGTCATCAGCGTTATAGAAGCACACCTGACACCGGTCACAGTCCAGGTACAGCCCTATCCTGCGAGGTTTCACCGAAAGATCTATCTCGGTCACAGTCTCATACTCTTTGATGCAGTAGCCTTGGTCGTGCTTAAGGTGAAGCCCAATGTCCTTGTTTAAGTTGCTTATAGACCCACCATCGAAGCCCACGCTCCAGTCTATCTTTGCTCCTACGTCCACCTCCCAGTAGTGCTGTCCTGCCTGGAAGGTCTTGTGGGTCCTGGCCAGAGGCCTGTAGTCTTTTTGATGCAAGAAGATCCCCTTTTTAGATGTGCGGATGACACTGCGTCCATCAGAGGAGACCCTCAGGTACGGGTCATGACAGTCGTGTATGACATTGTGATCAGGGACTAAAAAGAAGATAAAGCTTAGTTTATCATACACTACTAGTCAAAAGTTGTAAATCATTTTCATTTCTTAAATGTTTTCAAAACAAGTCTCTCCGAGGTTGCATTTATTTAATTTTAATAAAATAGTAAAAAGCAGTCATATTGTGTAATATTATTACAATTAAAAATAAAAAGTCTAATAATAAGCCTCTTGTAATATTAACCCTCTATGGTATGGAGCTGCTATATGGCAATTTATTTTCTTATAAGAATATCTTATAAAAATGTGTTCCTCATTTATTCCTAATTTCTAGTTATTTATTCCTGGTGTGGTAAAGCTGCAATTTCATCAGTCTTCAGTCACACAGTCATTCAGAAATCATTCTAATGTGCTGTTTTGCTGCTTATTATAATGTCATATTTTATTATTATCATAATGCAAGATTTGTAATATTTAAAATACATTAAAAATATTTTGAAAGGACATTAATAATTTTATTCAGCTAAGATGCATTAATCAAAAGTGACAGTAAAGATATTTCTAATGTTACAAAACGTTCTGTTTCAAATAAATGCTGTTCAGCATTTTATTCATCAAAGAATTCAGCAAACATGCATGACAATTACTGTAATAAAATATTCAACAGCAAAAGCAGTTTTTTTTACATTGATGATAAGAACTATTATTAATAACTGAGCACCTACAATAATCCTAAAAACATGCATCACACTTTCCACAAAAATATTAAGCAACAACATGTATTATTAAGAACTGAGCATCGAATCAGCATGATTTCTGAGGGAAGTAATGGCTGATGACAATTCAGCTTTACCATCACAGCAATAAATGACATTTAAAAATGTATTTAAACTATTTTTGTAAATTGTAATACTTTTTCGTAATATGGCTGTTTTTACTGTATTTACAAACAAACAATGCAAGCTTGGTGACCGTTTAATACTTCTTACAAAAACACAATTATTCCAAACTTTTGATTATATACATTTTGATATTGTAAATTTGCTCAATATTTTTACATTAATTTGAGCACATGATCCACATATGGATGATATCTGATGTCCTCACCTGGTTTGATAAAGCTCAGCATCTCCTTCCACACAACAAACTGCAAGTGAGTCTCATGAAGGCCAAGGAACAGAGAATTAGGCGTCATGCTGACGCTTCTCACTGCTGATTTGAACCTACAACGCAGGAGATGAATGTAACTGACGGGACATTTACTGTACAGTGCGTGTTTTGTTTTAAAGCATTACAGTATACTATCTTACTTGGTTGTTTGAGAAGCACTGTCAGTATTTTCATAGCAGCTTTCTTTCTCTTTCATCTCCTCAACAAAGTCCAGCCCTTTCTCAGTCCACCACTACAGGAGAAGTAGAACCAGACAAAGAAAATAGTTCTCATTTTGAGAACTGCTTTGTTTTTTCTGCCTACTCCAAAAATCACATTCTTTTCTCTCTCAGTATTCAATGCTCTTGTACTAGTAGGGATCAGAAACACATTTATCAATCTGTGCTGAATGCAGTATTTTGTTTGAACCTGCAGAAAGCCGTCTGGCTGGTCAGTCTCGAAGACCGAGCGTAGAACCCCTTCCTTCTCTCTTCCATCATTCAGCTTCTCTTCTATTTCTGCTCTGTTTCTTTTCATCTTTTCTATCGTATCCTTCTCCTCTTTCTCCAGCGTTTTCTTCACTTCCTCTTCCTTTTTCCTCAGAAACTGGTGCATCTCCTCAAACTGAGCAGACATCTGAGCAGAGAGCTGCCGAGACCTTTCCTGAGAAACAAAATACATCACAGATAGTAATGAACCCTGCGACACTCCTTTATAGAGTTTTTAGATGGATTGTGTGATCTGAAGTGTATTTTTCACCTCCGTTTTAGAGATCTCATTCGTCTGTTTCTTGATAAGAGCCTGCAGCTCTTCATTCTCCTTCGACAGGAAGCTCAGAGGCTCTAACAATAAATTCTACAACACACAGGACAGACTTGTGGGCGTTTGTCGACATGAATATTTCAGACATTACCTTCAGGCAGCGAGGCTCAGGCCTGCTCTAGAGATCTGCAGCATCCTGCAGAGGAGCAGGGATGAGCACTTCTGACTTTATGTATTAAATGTACAAGTATGCATTTTGATATGTCTAATTATTCATCTACGACATGTTGGACTTTTAAAACCAAGTTTTAAAATCGTACTTTGTAAATGGTTTGAGACGAAAAACCTGGCATCATACTCTTACTACTAAAGTTCAGCACATAAACTTACACATATATACACAGAATCACGAAAACAAATGAAAATGAAAACAAAAATTTGTGGCCATCATACACTGTGATTTTCGGAGAAATCATTCATCTTAAAGGGTTAGTTCAACCAAAAAAATGTTGTCAAAAATGTCTGTCAGTAATTGCTCACCCATGTGTTGTTCCAAACTCATAAAACCTTTGTTCATCTTCAGAACAAAAATTAAGATATCTTTGATGATATCAGAGAGCCATCCGATCCTCCATAGACAGCAACACAACTGAAATGATCACAGATCCAGAAATGTAGCAAATACTGTACATTGGTAAAACAGTCCATGTGACATCCGTGGATCAACTTCAGTTTTGCGACGATAGGAGAATACTTTTTTGCGCAAATAAAACAAAAATAACATCATATACTCAACCATTCTTCTCCTATGACTTATGTCTTCCACTATTTTAGAGAACATTACTCTGTAAGCGTATGATTTCTTTCGAAGCGCAAGCAGCCGCAGATTTCTCACATCCCCGTGCTTTAAACAAGGCTGATTGCGTCAAATACGTTAAAACAGTGCATTGATCATCGTGGAAGATGTAAGTCAAGGGAGACGAGTAAATTATATTATTTTGTTTATTTGTGCAAAACGTATTCTCATAGCATCGCAACACAGAAGTTGATCCACTGATGTCACATAAACTGTTTTACCAGTGTTTTTGCTACGTTTCTGGATCTGAGATCATTTCTGTTGCATTGCTGTCTATGGAGGGACAGATGGCTCTCTGATATCATCCAAAATATCTTAATTTGTGTCCCCAAGATAGCGAAGGTCTTATTAGTTTGGAACAACATGAGGGTGAGTAATTCATGACAAAAATGTCATTTTTGGGGTGAACTAACCCTTCATATCTCTAAATGGCTTTGACTTTCTTAAATATTGTAGACTTATCCAGGCCATAAAGCTAAAATGTTGCATATTCCAGACTTAAGATTGTCAAAAATCACAAAGACCTAATGTGATGTTTCAATGTTGAACAGGTATGACAGTAAAATTACCCTGGCGTCTCTGAGACCCCAAACAGAACCCCAGTCAGTAGGCCTATTTGGAATTAGACACATCCAAAATAGCTTCTGCTTTCGTATGGCTGACCTGGATGTGACCTGAAAGTTGAGCACCGTCAAACTCAAAACATACGCATAAGTATCTATAGTTTGTCAGCCTCACTGACCTTTCTGGGCTCCGCTGCTTCCTCCACAGGTTTGAACGTGTGTCCCTGATGTCTCTCGCCGTCCCTGCAGACCAGACACACCAGTTTCTGATCCGTCTCACAGAACAGCTTGAGTCTCTCCTGATGATCTGAACACACCAGCTTCTCCGGCTCCTCAAACACTCTCGCTCCTGCTCCACAAGACGCTGCGTTCCCGTCCCTGAGGGCCTGTTGCTCGCTCAAGTGCTCCCTCACGGCGCTCACCATATTCCTCAGCACTCGGTTGGAGCGGAGG
Source organism: Enteromius trimaculatus (assembly GCA_032361065.1). NCBI lineage: Eukaryota > Metazoa > Chordata > Actinopteri > Cypriniformes > Cyprinidae > Enteromius > Enteromius trimaculatus. The sequence goes on from JAUMHP010000070.1 coordinate 6,843,519, forward strand.
TCCCACATGGTATAGGGTCGCCTGCATTCCGGACACAGTTTCAGGCGGCAGCTTTGGGAATGATTGCTGATACATTGTCGGCAGAACGTGTGGTCGCAAAGCAGGCTCACCGGATCTGTGAAGTCCCCCAAACACACCGAGCACTGGATCTGTTTCGACAGCCGGGAATCCATACTGCTTGTGTCTCCTTAATGTCCCCAACTCTCACTGGCACGGGGGTCAGGATATGAGGTGTTGTTCCAGCAGCTGCGGAGACAAATGACAACACATGTCGAGCATGTGTGCAGGGGCAGGAGTGCTTTTGGGAGATATTCCTCTGCCCTTACTTGACTAACACATGTTTGTCCTAGTGTGCTAAATAAAGGGAGCCATCTGACTCCCTGCACAGATGAACTTCCCTCTATAAATCGTATCGCTGCCCTCAAACACATTTAAATTACAGTCTGACTGATTTCTACCAACAGTACAGTACTTTGTTCATTTAGAATTAATCAAATAGTAGCTCATATTACCAAAGTCAGATTTGACCTTCTGTCTGATATGGAGGGAAACAACAGGTGGTTGGATGATCACATGAGCATATAATATAAACAGCCATACTGTTGTCATCACTATAATTAGTTACTGTGTCTTAGTTACTGTAATGGTCAACAGTGTAAACTCCCTATATTATTTTTATTCATTAGCTGAAATATTCTTGTGGCTTTTAATATTTTGGTATAATAACCGTATGATACTTGATAAAAACACATCATTGATTGTATAAATTTTGATATCGTAAATTTGCTAAACACTTTTACATTCATTCAAATACATGATCCACAAATGCATGATATCTGATGACCTCACCTGGTTTGATAAAGCTCAGCATCTCCTTCCAGACAATAAACTGCAAGTGAGTAAAACAATTATATTGTGAAGTTTTATTAGAATTAAAAAAAACACTTTTCTATTGTGAAAAAAACTCATTATCAACCGCCGTTACTCAAGTCTTCAGTGTCACATGATCCTCCAGAAACTGTTTTATTTGCTGATTTGCTGCTCAAGAAACATGTATTCCTATTTTGGTAACATTTTATGATTCATTTAAATGTAAGTACATAGTAGTTAAGGCCACCTAATTTTCAGGATTCTTTGATGATTATAATTACAGATCCCAAATATTTCAACAGTTGATATAAGAATTAATATAAAGTACATAAAGTATAACTAGAGTCAAGGGTCAAACGTTATCCAGAGCTCAGTGCTAAAATGCAGCAAAATAAATAAATAAAATCAGTCTTAAGAATTAAGATATCTTGTGCTATTTGCATTTTGGTACTGTTCCAAGTTCCCCTTCTGGATCTAAAAAGCTTGATCCAAACTGATCTCAGCACTACCAGTTGGCAGTCCAGCTGATCCTGCATCTAAACGCTTACATCAGCTATCAGCTAAAGACCATATATCAGCAGTCAGGTTCAGCTGGAAACCGTGTATAATCAGCTACCATCACAAAGACCTCTATATTTGTGCTACAGCAGAGATCCACTTACTGTATATCCATGCCATACACTGCTGTATCACAGCACATAACGATAAAAGATAGCATGTTTATACTATAATATTCCAAAAATCATGTTTTTTCCTTGTGCATTCCAGTTAATCTCAATCATACTGCAGTTGGGCTATTTTAAATGGGTTAATAATAAAATACAGCTAACTAAAACAATAAAACAAAATAAAAATTCTAACATAATAAAAAGAAAATTATTCACCAGGGGTTAATATGAGAATGTTTTGAGCGCAGATGTACTTCACTTCTCTGCTTCTCTTCTCTGAGTCCACTAGATGGAGCTATTATGCAAGTGTAATTCACCTATACTCCCACGGAAAATGTATCCATGTAAAATCCAATCCATAAAACCATTACTCCAGTCTTCACATGACCCTTCATAAACGTTGAAAACGGTTTTTGTTGCCTAATAAGCAGTGGAAACCATCATGCACTTTTTTTTAAAAATACACCTAATTTAGCAATAAATTAAGAAGAACTTAGAGAATTAATCAAAATTCACAGTGAAGGGATTTACAGTATAATGTCACATAAATAAATGTTGTCGATTAAAATGTCTATGAATTAAATTCCTAAAAAAATAAATAACACTGTTCTGAACATTAAATTTTAGATATACTGTATACAGGCCACCACACATACTTTATTAAAGAGTTTGCTGATTTTCTAACTGAGTTAGTACTGGCTACAGATAAAGTCTTAATTGTTGGTGATTTT
>JAUMHP010000070.1:6854800-6884694 GCA_032361065.1 Enteromius trimaculatus
ATTGGCCATCGGCGATGGACGATGACATCGTCTATCGACCCAACCCTAGTATGTATCGATACTCAGGGCTAAAAATCGATACTTTCTTTGGAAAAAAAAAATATCGATTTATATCGCAGAATCGATAAAATCCTCCAGCCGTAATATTCACCCAAAACTTAACTATTATCATCCGTCTCTGACTAGTAATACCAAGGAGCAAATCATGGCTCATCTGTGTGGCACCAACCGGCAAATAACTAAAATTGTTTTTTTTTTTGATAAATTTGTCAAATCAAAACCAGATGATGAATAAAATCAGATAACTTCCTGCTGTGTAATAAGTTGACTTTAAAGTTCCAAATAAAAAGTACTATCCAGAATATTTTACAATATTATTTGTATTTTCTATTATCATTCATTTTAACTATAATAAATGGTCAGTAAAACACATGAATTTACTAAACATAAAGCTATTGTTTTTGCTATGTTTTGAAAATGTTAATTCCTTAAATACATTGATTACATGTGCGCTGTTAACATTAATCAATCAATTTATATAATAGAAAAACAGACATCCCTAATTATAATCATCACCACATCACCACTTTCAGAACATTCTGCAATCTACTGTAGCTGTCAGTGTAAAAAGATTTTACTCCCAGGTTCCCTGAATCCCTAATCATCTGGAGACTGTGAAGAGAACAGCAGGAGAGCCACTGAACAAACAACACTGGTGAGTGGAAAAGCACACACACACACACACACACACAAACCTCTTTCTGGAGCACAGGTTTAGCAGAGGAGCGGCGAGGGTTTGTCCAGATGACCCTAAAAAACACAAATGACAGAAAGAGTGATCAGCTGTGCTGGTCTTCACACTGAGCCTTTTGTGACACCTCTCTATTAATAAAACCAACAGACGTACCCTTGTGACTGACAATGACGTCATAGATCCCCTGGAGTGTTAGTGTGAGGTTTTTGCTCTGTACGCTTCTCCCCTCCTCGTCTCCCTCTCTGTTTTCAGACTGTGGGCTTGACTGAGTCAGGCACTGGTCTGCAATGTGCAGAACACACATCCTCTTACACACACCGAATATTGTCTTATTACTAGTACATGATACACACCACATTTGAAAACACATAGAGCCGTCACTTCACAGACTATTCAAAGCACGTTCGGTAAAGAAGTGTAATCTGAAGTCCCCATCTTTCTTTTAAGCGCAATAATCAGAATGCACTTGAATACACTTTTTCCATGAACTCAACGGGACACGGTAGCTTGTACGTGCCAGCTGCGCTAGCCCTTAACCACATGTCCTCTTCTGCCCTTTTGACTAATGCTGAGTGGAAATAGAATTGAGGTGGTTTTGGGAGCTGCTCCAGAGCTATGACCCGCTGAGCGTGAAGGAGGGAGAGGAGAGGAGGAGGAATAGCTGATGCCATGTTCTTCATCAAAAAAACGCCTCGGGTCGCAAAAAGTTCTATAAACAGACTGTCCCACTTAATGTAAATGTACCTTGGTATCACTAGTACATACAGGTAGGTTAACGTGAGCCTCGCTGACAAACAAACACACTTCAGCCAAAAAACCTGGAATGTATAATATTAAATCATGCTACATTCAGAATTAAAAAAAAAGTAATTAAAAATTTAGCTAAAATTGCTATCCATTCATTTTCCAAAGAAGCTGGCAAGCATCTAGGGCCACAGGCAGGGAAACACCTAAGACAAATGGACACTATGCCAGGTTTTATCTATCTGTTATTCAGAAACTTGACCTATATTAAGGACAAATCTTGATAGATTCTTATTTTAATGTTCTTTGATCTTAACAGTTTTTGTGGAATTTCAAGATTTCAGCCCAAAGTGACTTCACACACAGATGAAGGGAACCTTTGTGGAAAAAGAAGTACACTTTACTTTAAGAGTACTTATCACAAAAATAATACACTTTATAACGTGTGCAAACTAACGCCACTTAACTAAATTAAAATGTATTGGAACACTTTATTTTAAGGTGTCCTTGTTCCAAACGTACTTACTATTATACTAACAATAAATTATACAGGCTGGGCCCTTTATATGGTTACAACTTAATAAAATGGCCACCATGGTCACCACGGTCACAACCCATCTTGAAAAGTCCCCCCCCCCCACACCTATACTAATGTGCCACAAACACGAAGTTAATATCACTAACCAGGTGTATCCATATAAATGGCCCACCCTGTACATAATTAGTTAGTAACCATAACTAAACTCAAATCTTAACCCTAACCATATAGTAAATACACTTAGTTAAATAATATTACTCAGGACATAAATGTATAATTGCACTGTAACAAGGACATCTTAAAATAAAGTGTAACAAAATGTATTATAGTAATATATGTTAATGTATTTAATTTAATGTGCTTTCGCCCTACTAATATAAGACATGTTTACAAGTTAACTACAAGTTTCTACTGTCTTTAAAATATAGTTAAAGTATACTGCTGAATAGAAATGCATATGATCAACTGAATAACATTAATGTCATTTCTATTCTTGTATAATCAGACATATGAGGATGAGGATGTTGCAATTCAGTACTTAACAGTACTTTAAATGATGTCAGTCAACATCCCAACAAATGATTATTAAAACAGTAAGTTAATGTACTTCAAAGTAAACATTTTAAAGCTGAAGTGCACTACAAGCGCACACTTGATACAATTAAGCACACTCCTTAAAAATGGCAGCAAAGCACTGTATGCCATTGGAAATGTGTCTTAAAGACACAGCAGGTTGAAATAAACTGAAAATGGTCATAAATACTGACTAAATCATTTTTTTCAGGTCATCTATCCCTTAGGAGCTAAGAACAATTTGACGACACACACACATACAGACATTTTACAGCTATACACACTGCTGGACCTGACTTAGTGCTGGTGTCTTCGAGATCCCCCTTCTGCTTGCTCCCTCTATCTTCTTTGTTTTCTTCCTCTTGCTCTGTCACCTCCTCCCTCAGGAGCAATGCCTGTCTGTCTCTCATTTTCTCATAGTTTCTCACCAGAAAAACGCCATGTTCCAAGACAAAGCTCCTAACAGGGGAAAAAGAGCAAGTTAAAGGTTAAAGGACAAACTGACAATGATAAGTATGAATACACAAGTAAAAGAAGAGCATAAAGAGCATGGGTAGAAACGCTATTGTCTGTGTTTATGTGTGTTCTTGCCTCTCCTCACAAGACAAGGGCATCATCAGGAGAGGGGAGGGGATATTTTCAGCATCATTGCCTTTCTCCTGGAAATAAAGTCATTCGCAAAGTGACCAAATTGACCATGCGCTTTAAATGATGCAGTCACTTTCAGGCATGTTGTAATGGAATTAGAAGTGAAGTAGTATCTAGATATGCCTCTTACCTGCGGTTTGGGAGAGTCAGGTTGATTGGGAAGATTATTTTCAATGCTTTCAATCTCTTCTGTATTAGATATAGGACTGACATTCCTAGTTAGGAAAAAAAAAGGTTATGAGACCTGATAAAATCAGGGGTTGGGACTGAACAATTGAAACCAAGACATCCTGAGAGAATTCATCTTCACTTTAAATTTAGCAATAGATGCTATGTATTATTTACCCATTAAGGCTGTCAGAAACGCAGTCGTGAGTCACACTGAGCTTCTGATGTTTACAGGAACCGTCTTCGGTCTGAGTGCGAGACATTACATCAACAGATCCATCTCAAAGAGACAGAACAAGAGACAAAGAAGAATATGTTTACACAATATTAACTGCTTCTGCACACTTGAGAGAACAAAGCCATTTTAAATGTAATATTGCACAGTAGTCGGTGCCAGTTATTCAATTTGATTGGCCAAATGGCAGCTCAAGAGTTTTACAGTTTGTGTTGATCGTGTTTGCAGTGTTTCAGGCGTATGGAAGCCCATACCACAAGAAAAAAAAACATGCTTTGGAAAATCATGACACAAAAACATTAGGAGATATAATACTTTATGTCATAATAATGACTTCTAAACTTTTAACGGCAACATTGGATCTCATAAGTAAGGTTTAGTATGTAATAATTTAGGATCAGAATTTACCATAGCATTTTTTATTTCTTATGTGGCACAAATGGGCATCCATACAGACTAAATGTGCAACTGAAATTGATAGTTTAGTTGATTAGGTCTTACATACACAAACAAACACATGCAGATACACACAAACAAGCTTACACAAATTAGCAGGTAAGTCTACTCACTGGATGGGGCCATCTTTTTTGAGGTTTTTCGTGACTTTTTTCGACGCTGTATTGAAACAAATTGTCACAATTATTGTATGACAGTGATAAAATGGAAATATTTGAAGGGATAATTATTTTTTTTATCATTTACTTGTCCTAACATCATTCAAAACATTTAAAAACCAATCACCCTTGACCCAATGATCATTGATTCTCACATGTCTTGCTATCAATTATAAATGTGTATTTATTGAATAATTAAGTAAAAAAAAATTCCACCTTAACTATTGGTGATTAAAGACATGCCGGTTTGGAATGACATGACATCTAAAAATCTAAAAATACCTTTTCCTTTGCACAGAGTCGATATATGTCATAGGGCAACTGAAAGTCAATCCGTTTCAGCCTCAGATACTTTCCTGTCACACACACATGGGTTATGAATGCATTGAAAAACAGTCGCTACAGTGATTTCTTTATCGCTCCATATTTGTATCTATTCTGAAAGGAGTAAAAATCTCAAAAGTTCACAATAACATGGCACACATAACTGCACACTTGATTAAAATAAAAAAGATAGCAAATTACAGAAGAGTTTAAAAGTTGGGGGTTTGTAACTGTTTTAAACAGTTTTTGAAAGGCTGCATTAATTTGATCAAAAATACAGTAAAAATAATAATACTATGATTTATAAATATAATATATAATATCAAATATAATTTTTTATTTATATATGTATATAAAATATATTATAAAGTTAATTTATTCCTGTGATGCAAAGTCAAATTTTCAGTAGTCATTACTCTAGTGTCACATGATCCTTCAGAAATCACTCCACACCCTAACCCAGACTTGAAAGTTGACAAAACTGACGATTTCCATTTTTTATATATATATATAATTTGTTTTATAATTGTATGATGAAGGCTTAGCTCATTAGAAATAGCTAACCTGAATGTAAGGTTATCTAAAAAAAATGTCAGCTCATTTAATAATTACTTATTCACTGATTATTTACTTATTAATACTTATTATTAATTAGCATATCATAACTAGTGGCCCCTCCCACTTCAAATACCACTTGTGTGGCAGTCATGAGTCACATTACATTCTTTCAATCAATATAAATCTAGTCGGAACCTCATTCCTGATCATTGACTGGCAAAAATGATTGTTCCCCTTTTAGTTCAACTTTTATAGTGACCTCCAAATGACTCTAATAAAAACACACACATACACAAACTCACCTACGTGTATAGGTGCAGGAAGTAGACCGTGCTCATGCTCTTCGGGGTCATAGTCAAGGCAGTCTGTGTGTACTGGAGAGGACAGACTGGTGGGGCTGTGCAGAGTAAACAAACAGAGGATTTGTCGAGCTCTTTGTTGAGAGCTCTGTAGCTGCATTTAAACAAATACTCTTAATACTTGTTTATAAATATATAAGAGCTCACTCACTTCTCGCTTTTATACACATTCGAGTAAAGCCCCGCCCACTCATAAATCTTTTCGGCTAGCACATCAGACCTCTTCTCTGATTGGCTGTATACAGACACTGATGGATCCTGGGAAGGCGAGGATGTGTCTATGTGGGACTGTGAAGGCTCTTGGCTCTTGTCTTTTCCTTCATCTACCTGCGCTTCAGTGCTCCTCGATTCATCTCTTTCTTTCCGCCTTTTCTTTTTCTCATGTTGAGCCGTGCACTCAGTCACACTGAGTACTGTGTAGTCATCTCTTTCACCTTTTTTACGTTTGGCAGGAGACTCTGTGGCTTCATGATGTAAAGGTGTAGCAGGTAAAAGTGGAGAAAAGCACGGTGCAGGGTTTTTTCTGGGTCGACCTCGTCCTCTTCTCTTCACCTCACTTCCTGTGACGTCTTGCCCTCTGGGAGCCTTTTTCTTGAGAGGCTTTTTGGCATGTTTCAGTTTACTTTTGTTCGGCGACGTATTTTTAGAATCGTTTAAATGAGAAAGGCTGATGTTGGAGGTGGTACAAGATGAAAAAGGCCTGATATGGTTGGTCTGGAAGTGTGTTTTGCTGATGTTGGGTCTTTTCTCTCTGCCTCCTCTCTCTTGACGTTCATTAAAAGAGTGACTGGCAGAGAAGTGCTCAGAGAAGAGTGAACTGCCAAGCTGGAAGCTCTCTGAAACAGAAAGGTAAAGATGTTAGCAATCACCTTGGGGAAAAGGATGTGCTGCACCCACTGATGGTGACTTTAATTTGCACAAGATGTCTGTTGTTTTCGAACCAGTTTCACCAAAGGAATTATGCAAATCAGGTAATACCCAAATGAGCAAAAAAGCTGTTATGAACTTAACTTACATGATGCAGCTTGGTTTTAAGTGCAGCACACTACAATCTGGCACATTTAACAGGGACTGTAGAGCATCACTGATTCAACTCTTTAAAATCAGCAGAATTTTGCACATAACAACTATAATGAGAGCCATTTACATAAAAGGGGATGTCAGGAAGGATAGAATAATTCCAAGGGCCCGGTAAGGAAGCTGGGGCCCAGGGGCCAGGATGCATTTTTTGTTCAGAGGGTTCCCATTCATATATGCATTTATGAGTTAACACTTCTCATAAATGTCACTTCTCACATGAGTTTCACATGTATGACAACTGGCTGGAAACGATGTACAAGTACAATGTACTTCATGTGTTCATACTATATTGCAAAACACTTGCTGCTATCGAGGTGGGATACAGGCTAGTGACATGTTTGGTGGTATGCACAGGTTTGAGGGAGGGTTAAGGTGTTAAAGGTCAACAGGTCAACTATAAATGTAATTATAGAAATGTATTATGATCAAGCTTGGACACCATCTTAACACAGACTACACAGGAACTGTAATTACAATTACCACAATGATTGCAATTACTGTTGGTACAAATGACAATTACAGTCTTATTCCTATTTGTCAAGAAGAGCAAGTCATCCTCATGAAGCATAGTTTCAACTAAACCAATACTAGAACATGGAGGATGCTCATGAAACAGTAGATGTTTTTGAGAAGCACTGTACCTACTGTAATCCTGACCGTGGGAATTATACTGCCAGCATTCACTCCTTTACTGCAAATTCCACTCTCCTTCACCAGTACAGCTAGTTTAGATACAACACTAAATCAATTTCACAGAGCTCCACTGGAGTGCATTCCACAGCGAGACATACCCCGAGTCCCCAGCCCAGCAATCGTGAGATGAAGCCGGGGTGTGTGCTTCAACAGACTTTACTAGAGTGAGAAAACCTCACATTTGACAGTATATAAGGACAGGCAGTGAGAATGAAGGCTGTGCAATACAATTTAAGACTACATAACATTTCTGTTATTCCTCTAAAAACTCTATGAGACGCAATGGAAAGTAAAAAAAGATAAGAGAAATGAAAAGAAAGAAAATGGCCCATGCAGTTGTATCCTCAAGCATCTACAAAGGAGCTATTTCTGGTCTTTGGATGACAGCCAAACCTAGACTACAAAAAACGTCCATCAGCTCCAAATGGAAGTGTGAGGACACATTAACGTCTGATATATCAGATATACTCAGTTTTAATAACATTTTAGGCAGAGTAAATACACAAGAGTGGCATTTTTAGAGCACATCTGGCTCTCATTACAAAACGTGTTATTGCCATATATTCGCTTTCGCTTACAAAAACATTCCTTCCTTTCCCCTATTCTTTCTGTCAATCATTTTTCACATTTCACTTGTAGATTTCCATGCTCAGATTTCATCCTTTCCACTAGCATCACCACATTTCCTTACCACTGCTGAATGCCTGCTTTTCCTTATTCACCCTTTCCAAATCAAACAGACCGTTTTGGCCACAGGCTGACAGAAGGTCTATGGCAGAGTCTTAAATGGAAATTCTTTGGCAGGAACATGACAGAATAAGCATATAATTCATAACGGTTAAATGTATAGCAGAAATCTGGGTGTTTCCATTTACAGAAATACTCAAATGTCAGCTACTAAGATTAAAGCATGTGTTTACTTATAAATAAGCACTTTCATACCTCGCTGAAATCTAAAAGCAATTTTGATACCCTATCTGATTCCATGCCCACTGAAAATACAAATACAGAGTCAGCATGACAGAAAAAGAACTAGAGTGAACTACAGCTCAGTTTATGCAGACATGAAAAAATCCCTGAGTCCTTGTTTAGGCATTTATATCCACAAAGTTGAAGTGAGGCATTTCATTTCCTAAACCTAAAATCTAAGACTATGTTTATGCAAATGTTAACACTATTCTTTTACTTGCTTCCAAGAACTGGTATTTCCTTAAGGAAATCAGGAAAGCAAATATTTTATTTGTTGAGAAGTTAACAGGCAGGAATGGCATGGGCTTCTGAAACAAGGAGGAAAACCCCTGTCTGGGTCTGGGTTTTTAGTACCACGCAAACTCATGATCCCAATCCTTACTTCCTTTAGGAACTATCATCAAGCAACCAGTAACATAATACTTGTTACTCACAGACTGCCATTTCAAGTTAACATTGATTAGGATGTGACCGAAAGTGGAGATGTGCAAGTAAATGAGCTTTTAACTTTGTAATTAGCGCATTGATTTGCATTAGTTTGATTTATCGAGTCCAGACTGGATGTGAACGTGATAGGCGGGAACTATTGCATAAACAGGGTAATTAGGCAATCGTAGTCATGATAATGATTATGGTGAGAAGGAATCATCCAATTGACAAGGGTACCAGTCAATCACAGTGACATGAACACATTGCTTCCTCATGGGACATTTGTTTGTATTTTGCACATTCACCACACCTCAGTGATGTGAACAAGGACTTTGTACTCTGAAGGATATTGGAAAATGTCTCTTCAGAAAAAATGAATGCTACTTTCTTTACAGAGAAAGTGCCCCTGATGGGCAGGTATACTTCATAAACAGTAAAAGCTGCATGCACAAAGACAAGCAGACACCACACACTACGCAACACCAAATGTCCCTGTCTTCCTGCTGTGAGAAGTTCTTCACATGCTGGTGTTTATTTCTTACCATATGTTTTCAGCAATACTAATTAGCCAAATATGCATTTCTTTTGATTCTAAAGGGGTGTGATTGCAGAGAAAAAGAGACTTAAGCATTGGTTCACACTTGGTTTTGTGTCAAAAAGTCAAAACACAAATATCTGTGGTATAAACAAATATCAAATTCTATTCAGCTTGGCTATAAATCACATTTTCCACTCATACTACTATGAGCCACAGTTACTGTACATGATAGTATGAGATAACATACATAGAGATGTTTCTATGTTCCTTCACTCATCACTCTATCTAAAACTATTTGAGAGTACATAAAACAAAACAAGAACATAATGATAGCAACATTAATGCCAGAATACCACATAATGCGTACAGCTAATGCATTACAATATTTACACACAAGAGAGACTGTATACCTCTCAGTGGACTTATAAACATATTCCCTGCCAAGGAAAATCTGTGTAGCCAATTACACGCAGAGCAAAATCAAGCTCCATTTTGGTACCCAACTAGTAAAACAGTGGGAGATAAATAAGACCATAGACTCTCAATCCTGTAATAAAACAGCCTTATTTCTCTGTTCAAAGTGTGCAATTATTTGTACAAGCATTCCAAGCATTTTCTCACCTAGTTAATAGGAACAAAAGGATACTGAATGTTACAACTGAAACTTTCGATGCCAAACATTGCATCTTTTGTAGAATTTCACCTGAGCAGTGGCAGTTGTTTGTTACACGCAAACACAAAATAATCTCATGCCATCTCACCTGGTGTTCTTATGCCTCCAGCTGAGCAATCGTTCATCGATGAGCCTCCAGGTCTCATTAAGTTCCTTGAAGCAGACTGAACTTCACCAGTCTTCCTTGGAGCTGTCATTCGACTGTACGAACTACTAGCAAGGTTGGGGTTCCTCAGGAAAGTGTGATGGTGGATGGCTCTGTCTGCTAGGGAAGGTGATGGTAGGTCTTGGTCACCTTCATCTTCGTCCTCCTGGTACCCAGCTCCTTGGTTTAAAACCCGGTTCCCCAGCTCTACCCGAGTGCTCTCTCTCCACCTCCATGGCTGCTGATGCTCTGCCCACCTAACTTTTGATACTGGCCTCAGATGTGCAGGTCCTATATACGAAAGTGGTGAAGTTTTGTGTTTGTCTGCTTGTTTTGAGTGTGTCGAGAAAGAACAGGGGGGATTTGAGGGCGTACCCCTTCTGAAATGGTCTTTTCTGAGCTTACTTTGTCCTTGCAAACCCTCTATTCCTTCTCTTTCTCTAAGCCTATCATCCACAAACCTTTTATCTCCAGCCACCTCTCTGTTGTCTTCTCTTTGCCAGCTATTTCTACTGAACCAGTCACTTGGGGAATGAGATGTTACATTAGCGTACGCCCCCTGTGGCTTCCCGCCACAAAGTAGAGAGTCACGTCTCAGAAACTTGTGCTTCCTTTTATGGAACTTTGATGGGCTTAAAATGGGATTTTTGGAGTAGGGGTGCACATAAGAGGGTAAAAAGGGTGATGAAGGGTATATAGTTGCAGATGGAGGGTATCCTCTATAAAGTCCAAAACCAAACGAAGTGCTAGAGAGTGGCATTTTGTATGGTGGATGGTAACAACCGCCTCCTGACAGTGGGAAGCCAAGTTTGTGCACTACAGGGCAATGTGTGACAATATGTTCACCTGGTTGAGAGGGACACCCATTATTCCTCTTAAAATCTGCCATTCCAACGTAATGCAGGGAGTCACGAGAAAATTCTGACTGAGGGGAGTAGTAACCACTGAAGTTGATTTGAAACATGGTTGGATGATGAAGGTTTTGTGGTAGACACTGAAGAACGTGAGGATGAGCTTTCCCTTTTCCACTCTTCCTCCCAGATTTTGCTTCATCCCCACACCCTCGTGATGAGATATGATGTACAATACGAATCTCACTAAGTCTGACCACTAACTCCTCAATCTCTGTCAGGAAGGATGGGTCTTGCCTTTTGGCCCTCAGTTGAAGATACTTCTTCTTACATTTGTGTTTATGTCTCCTAATATTATCATTACTCAAGCAATTATGACCTTTTCTATGGCACTTGTATTTGAGTCTTTCTTGCTCCATCAATACTGATCGTCCAAGGTGAGTGGTTCTGCGGTTTTGAATCCTTACAGAGCCTAACTGGGATGTGGCTGAATGGCGTGGTGCAGATTGCAAGGAGGAAGGAGGTTTCGATTTCTCTTCGTGCACTGTTTTAACCTTTTGGGAACTGGTTACCTTTGGAGCAGAATGTTGATCATATTCACGGTTGCCAAGATGAAGCTTTCTTCGGAAAGAACTAAGAGTGGGCGAAGGGGACTCAGGATGTTTAAATGAATAGGAAGAGCTGCACAAAGGAGACTGCCCATCAAATGAATGACTATGTTCACCAGAGGTGGGCCAAGAGTTCGACTGATTAGAAGATTCTGTCAAGACTTGCTGAGGTTTTTGACCTGGAACTTGTTCAGAGTCTTGACCAGAACTTTCTCTTTGAGCTTTAGGTTTACGACCTCTCCTTTTTCCTATGTATATAGTCCCACGTTTGCTGATATTAATTTGTGGACCAAGTTTCCCCCCAAAAGAATTAACAAGTGAGGATAAAGAATGCGTTCCATCTGAAACGGAACCATTTGCATCACCGCCATCGTCTTTCTGAGCAAAATCCGATTTGTTACTTTGGCTTTGCCCTGAAAGGAACTGTGTGAGTACTTTATCCTTCTTCTTCATTCGAATCTTATTGATATTTGTGATTATCGTCTTCATTATCAACCTTTTTCGTTTGCGGCTGATCTGAGCATCTTTAGCTTTAGACAAGGTAGGCTTGAGTTTTCCTTCAGCACCCTTCTTCCCCGATGCTGAGTCTAGTGATTTAGATCTCTTTTTCTGGACAGAGGTGGAACATTTGGGTTGACCTAGTGATTTGGGAGCTGGCTTTGGGAGTGTTAGGCTAGTCTCTGGATCAGGAGCATTTGCTTGTTGAAGTATAGGGAATTTAGTAGAGGGCTTTTGAGACTTACTTTCTTGAGGGGTCTCTTGCAACCTGACCATTTTTGGACGACCCCTTTTCTTAGGAGGGGGCTCAAAGGAAAAGGATTCTGATCTAGGTGATGAATTTTGCAGTTGTTTAGATTTAGAAGGCTGTCCAACTTGTCTTGATTTAAAGTGCTGTGTTGACAACACCTTTGATGACTTAATGGAAGGAATTTTTTTAAGGTTTGATTTTTGTGGAATCTTTTTACAGGCAGTGGAACTAATATTAGCACTCTTCAACAGCTCCATCTTCTCGGCCGGATTTTCTATCTTAGTCACCTGAATAGCTTTTTGTTTCCTCTGTGACATGATGTTTTTTTTTGGATGTGAAGGTGGCTCATCACTTTGAATGGAAGTGTTAAACTGAGAATCTGCACACCCAGGTGGTTGAGAGGAACACAGCACATCTTCGTCCTGGTTTGCCTCATGCCTAGATCTTTTCTTATTCTTGTCAATAGCAAGCCCCACCCTGCTGCCATCTTTTGGCTGCACAGCAACAGCTTCAGCAGGTTCCACAGTCATCTTTCTGGTGTCATCTATGAATTCACTTTCTGTATACTTCTTATTCCTTCCTCTGCTCTCCAGTAACTCTGGCGTACAAGTGCTGCTCTCAGGAGTTGCTGATTCTGCGAATTTGTCGCAAGCAGTAAGGAGCAATGGTGTCTTGATAGAGGGACTTTGCTGATGCAATAAACCATTTTCCTTACTCCTGCTGTTAGTTATGGTGTTACTTGTGTTTTTTGAACATGCAGAATTGCCATCTTCTTTCTTTTTTGCGTTTAAAACTTTGTCAATGTTCCTGATTCTAGTCTTTTTTGGAGGGCAGGGAGCTTGCTGTACTAAATTTTCACTACATGATACTGGAAGTAATGTGCTTTCACTGTCATTTTCAGTATTGGAAGAGGACTGCTGAGATGTCTGAGAACTCATGTCATTTGAACTGAGGGAGGAGGTCATTGCTTCTCCAGCTGGGAGATCTTCGCCCTTCTCTTTTTGAGCATTTAATACTTGGGTGCTGTCTTGTGGACTGGAGTTCTGTTGTAATGAGGAAGGTGGAGAAGGCGCAGCTGGAGGTGAATATGTCTGCTTCAGCAAGGTAGAGGAAGTTATCCTATCTGAAAGTGGTGCTTTGCTATCTGTCTGTGGTTGAACTGCATATGAAGGTCCATCTGATGCTAATAATGACTTTGAGTCAGTCTTCCTCGAGTGCTTTGATGGAGCCTGTTGGAAGAGAGGACATGTGCTGACCAGAATTCATCAGGAAATGTTTGAAGATATTCAGTCATTCAGGTCACTCAAGGACATCCGGTAAAATTAAATCAAAGGCAGTCTGGAGTAGCTATAAATTTGAGGAAATCTGAAAGGGTTCATTAGATGATGTCTCTGAGAGGATTGACCATAACATTTTTTAGTAACACGGCACTTAAAGTCATGGTAAATAAGGTTTTTATTTATTTACTTATTATTCTTTTTGTGTAACCACTACATGGTGCTATGATCTGAGGATTTTACAAGAATCTCATGAATGACATGAAGCAAAAAAAACAAAAAATAAAATGGGATGAATACATTTAGCTTTAGTCTTGTTTGCTGGTCATAAGAACGAATAACAGAGTGCAGATGAGGGACTTCTAACTACATATTTTTCAATGTTCAAAAGGATAAGCGAGAATGACAGTAACAAAGAGAACATAAGATCTGAGTGAGCCAAAAAGGCAGAGAAAGCATTTGATAAAATGAAGGAATGTAAAAATAGATTTAAAAAAAAAGTTAAACCACTGGTGGCTAAAAATGGCAAGATACAGACAGAAATAGTAACCATCATTTGTCACTATATTTTTTAAACCAGAGAAACAAAGAATGAAAGCAATAAAGAAAAGAAGTTAGAAAGTCTTACCTTTTTAGAGGCTGCAAGCACTGGTGTAGCATCAGCCTTTTTGGATGAAGTGGTAAGTGGGACACTTAGCTTTGTGGATGCTTTTGGATCTTTTTTCTGAACCTCACGATGCGACTGCTTGGCTACTCTGATCTCAGAACTGGAGACTTCACCTCCACATGAACCATGACCATCTCCGTGTGCAAGCCTCTGAGAGATTCTGATTGTGGGCCGGCATATGAAGTTCTCAAGGCTCTTTGGGGGCTTCTTTGTCCGTTTTGCTCCAACCCCTATTTTCATTCTCAAATTTCCATCTGACTGGTCAGACTTTGTATCTGTTAACTCCTCCAGACTAGGCTGCTGCTTCTTAACTTCACTGGTAACATTCTTTGAGGAAGCTTCTGGTTCAGCCCCTTTGGTTTTTCTCATCCTCTTCCTGTCTTCTGTCCTTTTACTTCGTTCTTCTTTCTCCAGTCTAGGTTTTGTCTTTTGCCTTATCTTATCCATTTGAACTTTCAGAGTAGCAGATGTGAATGGGAGAAGTACTCTGATGCTCAAAGTTTTATCAATAATTAATGTTTAGCTTATGAGAAACGGTAACGTTATGTTTTTCAGTCTTATTTAATATTCTTCTGTCATCTCACTTTACTTGAGAAAGTAATACTGTATTGGTACCATGGAAGGGGCTATAAAAAAGTAAAAACAGGAAAGAGAAAACATTAGTCACAGTTTACTCACAGTGCATCACATAATGTGACACAACATTAAAACATTTTTATAGGGAAAAAAATCACCACATGGTAAGAACATTAGATATGCAGACTGTACAATATAGGAAATTACACACATTTCAACATTTACCCAGATTAAAGGACATATCTTGCCTGCAACTTTACTCTCAACTGTCCAGTTACCTGAGCTATTGCTGTGACTGACTACTTCAAATACTTAGCGCTCAATTTAGAGGCATGGATTATCAAAGCATGTGCAGCTGGCTCTGAACATGCAGATTCAGATGCTAATGGAATCTGTTATTGAGTAGCTGGCATGAAATACTTTTAGAAAGTAGATGTTCAGTAGCGTGACATGTTATACTCTGTGACAAAATTGGTGACGATGCTAGATGTGTAGATGATTTCAGCTATGTTTGAAAAAAAAAAAATGTGTACTGTCATGTAAAATAATTTTTGCAAATTGTGCATTAAATTATTAATTAGAACAAACGGAGACTAAAGGACGCTAAATGTATTTAATTATCATTACTGTCAGACTTCTTACAGCCAGCTTTATAGTCTGCAGCTTTAGTGGTTCTCAACCGGGGTCAGGGCCCACTTGGGGCCTTCAGAAAACTTCTAAGGAGGGCGCAGGATGACTTAAAACAATTTAAAACAAGACAAAACAAGTATTAAAATAAGATATAACCTTTTAGAATATTTTATAATTTTTTTTTATTTAACACATTTTATTTTCTTTGCAGAATCAGGGTTCCCACAGTCTTAAAAATCCTGGATGCATGACATTTCTAAACCTAAAAAGGTGATAGAAATTCATAAAATCTTAAACTTTAGGGGGCATTTTTATGATTCATTTTATTTTTTTAATTATTCCAAGCATTTAATTAATCAGGTGAAGCTGTGAATAGGTTATCCTTTTATCTTTACCCTGTAAAATATGAACTGGAATAATCATACAAATTCACTGGCTAAAAAGAGCACTCCAGGGCTACTAAGGATTTTAAATCCTGTCATTTCATTTACAGAAACTAGAAGTCTCTGGCATTCCACAATTGTTGTGGACAATTGGAGGCCTTGGAGTCAAAAAGGCTGAGAACCACTGACGTATGGTCAAATCATTAGATTACATGAAAATGGAGTCAATCTTAAAGGAAATGGCTGACTGTTCTAGTTGTTAAAACCATGCAGTTGATCAAAATGAGATTTAAACCTCCAGCTACAATTCTGACAGTCATTTTCAACCGTAACCTGAAGTGGAAACCTTTTATTTTTAAAGTAGATAATTGAATGTAGAGGAATGTCCTGTTACTACTTTTAATTCAGGCGAAATGCAATAATCTCTCCTCTCCCCGAAGATATGCACATTTTCAGCTTGATTGTGGTTTCTCCATTTATTACCCTGTCGGAACAGTTCAGAATATTTCCAAATTTGGTGTAATGGAAGGGCAGCATGTTCTCATGCGTCATCGTGAGATGAAGACTTCAGCTTTAAAAAAATCCAGATAGCTTTATCTAACGAAGTTCAGTTCTTTAATATACAGAATCAATTAAGATTTGAACTCCATATGAAGATTTATGAGTTACTGTAAAGAAAAGTTGGTTGGCCAGATAGTGTCTACTTTCAAGTTAAATCTTAATTTACAATACAAATCTTTTAACCTACATCATATGCTGCACGAAGAGCATGATACATCTTAATCTCCTATAGACCAGTTCCCTCGGGACATACCCACATAAAAATCCCCAGCAACTGCGAAAAGCTGGCTGAAACTCTGTTCTGAGTTGTCTGAAAGGCAGGTGCTTTCCCACACAGAATGAGGTCATTCTATGGAAGATCCTGCACGATAACCTCAGTGTGTTAACTTGCACAGGGGACCCATAAAATCCAGCGGTTGACCTCCAGGCTACAGGGAGGAACACGCTAATAAAGCCCAGCTTCGGTAGCCCGAGCCATCTGACTGGACTTTGTCAAAGTCCTCAAACTTTCTGTCCACTCGTACAACCTTGCCCAACCGTAAGGTAAAAAGTTCCCACCCTGATCTCCTGCCCTGAATCATTTTGTGAAGTGCTTTAGCGACCGTTTCTAGCTAGTAAAAGTAACACCCATTGCAGGCTGTTTCAGTCTTCGCTAATTCTTATCAAGAAGAAAGAAATCCAGCAGCGTTTCACTTGCTGAGCGCAATCTTCTCAGCTTCTCCTTTAGGATTTGGTGCTAAGAAAACAACCCCAATGGAACACTTGAAAAGAAAAATGGCCCGAGGAAAGGAGAGAGAGCAAAGTACAATGATGCGTGTGTGTGTGGAGAGCAGAAGAGGGAGCTCTGTGGCTATTAGTAGCACAGTTCAGACACAAAGTGAGAAGGACGTTTGAGGGTCTTTCTCTCCCTGGGACATAAGCCTACTTTTCAACATTTACCATAATTATTCATTTTCTTGTACCGCTTCAGCGTTCCCTTCATCCGCAGGTTTTTTTCAATCCCCTCATTCTCTGCCTTTTTCCTGTCCTTGCATTCATTTACTTTTGTTCTTAATTTGCCCTTTTGGTATTCAATAATCTCTCTTATTTACAATATATCTCCAAAGCGTTTTTAAAGCAGACCACACTGAGCGGTTAAATAAGTTCCCTGTTAATCAAAACCATATGCTCTTCCTTAAAAATCTGTTTTGGTGTTGCTCATACAAATCTTTGCAAACACGCGAGAACCTACTAAAATAAATCCCTGTTCCCGTCATCTAGAAATAATTAGCATTTTCCTTTCCCCAAATTTTCTTCACGGTGTCAGTTTTATTGATCTTTACCCAAAGTAATCACAATCCAGCCCTTCAGCGTCAAGTGCAATGAGTCTCCAGGAAGTTATAAGGCTTCACTGTTTCAGTTCGTGTATGTGTTTCATTACAAAAGGCTATCTTATACTGTTGAACCCAATGGGGTCTTCTGTCCTCTTATGCATGTCGAGACAACAATACGCAGGTTAACACCAGCTTTTGTCAGTTAAGCAGACCTGTTAATCTCTTCCCCCGTTTCACTTGCCAAACAGATTCAGTCAAATATTGTTAATCGGTGCAATGTGAAAGTAGCATACAGTAGTCTGAAGTGCATTTGAGTAGCAAAACAAGATGACATCACCGAGCACTGCCCTTCATTCAGCAAAGCTTTTCTCCCTGACAAGATTTAAGCGTTCTCTGGGCAAACTCTGAGAATTGACCGTGATTTGCCCGCAAATCCTTCTGCCAAATGTGAAAATACAAAAGGGATAAAGCTGTTTCAATTCTACAGGCTCCTCTGTGACCTAGATATAGCGGGGTGCTCCAAAAATAGCAGAAAACCAGAGCATTATATGAAAATATGACAGCGATATGGGCGAATAATTGGGAGTCTATGATAATGCTTTAGTTGGCTCCAGCAAACAAGCACAGCATGTCAATGCAGAGTGAATACGACTTGATTGATGGGACATAACAAGTAAGCTGTAATAAGTTACAGTTCCCCTATAGACAGAATTTGAAAAACAGTTTTTCCAGTGAAATGTCAACACGATCCTGTTATCTACAGCGCGCGGGCAGAATCGATATAAAGTTGTCGGGAAAGTGACAAAATGAAAAACAGAGAGACCGAGACTCGGGTTTCTAATCTATAATCGCCTATTTTGAGATGTTTACTCCTATTCTAATTTGAATAGCTCAAATAGTATAAGCGACACTGCACGCGCGCATGTTTACGATAAAAAGTGTCGCTGCGTATTCACTCGCGAGGGCCTAACAGATGAATGTCCCGTTTCAAATTACATTTTTTATTAAGCCACGGGAGAAGTACATTCCGAAAATGTGCTGTAAAACTCGTCGGAGATTTGAGAAAACAACAAGAAGCATTCTTCGCGAAATGAAAAATGACTTACCCGAGCCGCGAAGAAGACGTATGGCAAGAAAAGGAGCAGCTAATTTACAAGCGTGCGCAACGAGCTGAAACGATAAATGGAGGGATGTTGCGTGTCCATTGCGCGAGGCGAAGGACCCGTGAAGATGAACATTGTGCAACACCACACGATACTCACGTCCCCCCTTCTTCTTCTCCTAGCCCCCCTGTTTCTATCCGTCTCTTGCGCAGTTGTTTTACATCAAAAGCATGGTCGTACATTGTGTACCCAATAGCCACAACCCAAGTTCACCGATGAGGGGAGACGGAGGAGAGGAATGACCATGCTGTGTATGTTCGGTTACTGAGCTGATGCCCGCAACTTGAGCTAAATTTACCAACCAATAACGCGAGGAAAGAGAAATGCAAACAGACTCGAGCATTTATCACCCTAGCGGATGGTGTTTTATCGACACTATCAAAAACAGGATCAAAGCAGTGATAATCATTGCAACCTCGCATGTGTGCGTTAGAAAATGATAATGAATAATCTAACCCGAGATGGCCGACTTTGAAATGATGAGCAATGATGTAATTGAATTGTGAGCCAACATGCGTCGCTCGGTTTAAAGATAATACGGTATTATATAGAGGTGATCATATTTTGTCATTTATCAATAATTGGCATTTTATTTTATATTATGCACGAAAATCACCACTAACTAGAAATCAGACATTTGGTTCTTAAATGACTTTTGCGATCTATTTTTTTTTCTTTAGGCTACTTGCATTGCGTTGTATTACAACATAATATTAAATGGCATAACTGCGCATTTATTACGAGTGACCTATAGGTGGTGGACGGTGCAGAGGTTACAGTATATCTATACTAACAAGCCGTAAAAGAATTTTTAAGATATACAAGTTATGTAATGTACATTTTAGACTAAGAGGTAGGAATTAAATGTATAATACACAACAATGATATATCACATCTGAAATGGATTTTCAATCAGGAGCAGACAAGAACAGCAGGTTTAATTTAAAGGTTATCAAAAATTCCTAATTATTAGGCAGGTTTGGGTCTCAGCTAAAACTCAGAAGCAGAAAGCATTTCATGTTTCAGAGGAAAGACTTTGTGCAGATTTACAGAGTGTGCTATATTTAGACTACAACCATGTTGTGCATTATATTTATCATTTCTCTCTTTGAGAGTCTACAGCACATGGATAATGCCATCTGTTTGCACTTCCAATAATCGCACTCCAAATATTTTTATTGCATTCCAAAACTACGAAGCAAAGTTCTCATGGCATTTAACAAATAAACACAAATAAGGCAGCTACATAAAAATAAAATGGAGTCACAAATATATTAAGAATTTCAGATTTTTCTTTATGAAAAGTTTATATATTCAAAATACATGAATAAAATAGTAAATGAGAGGAAATGGGGTTTTGAGTTACACTTATTCAGACAAATATAGCATTTTCCTTTAAAAGTAAGTAAAGGTGTTGATTGATTTCTTTGGTACGATGATTTCTAAACAAAAACATTAACTCTTGAACATTCAATTTCAGTGGAAGTTATTTGCCTGCTGTGTGTGAAGGCTGCCATCTTTGCTCTGAAAATCTGTGTTTCTGGATGAATCAGTTGAATTATTGAAACAATGACTTCATAATGCAGTCAATTGGCGCCATCTACTGCTGTAACTATATAAGCCTAAGAAAGGATCAATAAAACAAATGGACAAAAATACAACTTTAATTGTAAATTATACCAAATAAAAATATATAAACAAAGTGACATTTATCACATTATTTTCTTTATTTTATTCACTGTTGTCAAATGCACCTCAGGTGCAACTATCAACTATTTTTTTAAATTATTTAATTGCTTAATTTATTTTTTACTTTGTAAATTCCTATGTGTTTGTATCTTTTGACACCAACAGGAGCATCTTTTCAAATTTCGTTGTTAGTTTAAGTCAGCTGGGTAATGTTAAAAGATGCAAAAATAGTTTCTCAGAACACACAGCTACTTTTAAACGGTCGTCAGTGGAAAAACACGAAGCATAACGGCACAAGCTGGTAACAGGTAATAACAGATATTACGTATTCCGTATTAATTTAATTCACATAATTCCTATCTGTCGATTACCAGCCAAACCTTGACCTCTTTGTCATACGTCTCCGTCATTTACGTAATGACGTAACATCCGACGTAACTTTTGGAACAATGATGGCGACCTCCATCGGCCGTGGCCCGTGACAGTACGACCGTTCACACCAACCAACAATCCGTGGTTATCGCATCGCATGTAACTCTTGATTGATTCGTTGTTTTCTTCGCATCTGTCGACTTTCTGTCTAGAGGTGAGATTTTGTCTTATTGCGGTTTTTGTGCATCATGTCGTAGCCTCATCATGCCTCATGCACTTTCATGCTTTCAGCCAGCATATCTCTCGCAAGGTGACACATCCTGATCCCAGACACTCTGTCTGAGATTAACATTATAAAATAATTTTCTTTAGTTTTAAGGAATATACAACTCTCCATTAATAGACGCTTGTATAACCTGCTATTAGTTTAACAGTTTTATATGATGGTAGTAGTTGGGTCAACCTGACTAAATTAAGAGGAACTCTTTGGCCAAATGTACAGATTTGCTTTGTTTTTGTTTCAGAACATGAATCTGCACAAACTGTCCTCGAGACTGTGCCCCACAGTAAGTGTCATTCATCTTTATTTTATGGTTTTATTACTCATAAAGTATATTTACATTTTAATTTCACAGGATGTATCACTTATAATCATGTCATTATCAGGTAACTCAGAAGTTCAGGCAACTTCATCTCCAAAGCGGCCAGCAGCTGGAGGCAGTTGCTGTGGAAACTAAATCAGCTGAATCAAATCCACTGTCGGTCTTCAAAACTTCAGAGCAGGATCCTGTATGTAAATCACATAAATTGTTGTCTTATGTAGACATTTATCAGTGGTTTTCAAATATACTTTGAAGGGATAAAGGGATAAATCACTACTGACAAGATGTTTTTTATATATATAAACATTTTGTTCCTCTATACAGTTTCATGGTACATGGTTAGGAAGATGTCAAAAGTCCACCAGTTGATGCAAAACGAAGCGCTTCGCATTATTGAGCAGACATTTGCTAAAAGTAAATAAAAACATAAAATTAAGTGACAAAATAATAGTTTATTACAACTATACATTTGAAAAGAATAAATACATTTTCATCTGTTTTAATTTAAACTCTAAAATTCTGTTGTGCAGCCAAAAAAAAAAGTGTAAAATTAATTTGATTACATAAAAAAAGTTTAATTGTTAAAGGGTTACGCATGCATTTGATTACCACTTTTTTTTCATAAATTTGTAATAAATCATTAAATGTAATGGTTATAATTATAGTTGAAGTATTATGAATTCAATTGATTAGACATCCTTTTGATTTTTAAAATGTGATTAACAGAATGCAGAAAAATGTAAATAGAAAACAGTTTGTTTTTGGAATAATAAAATGGAGATAAAAATAAAACAGATTTTTATTAGATCGGAGCATTCTATCATTTTGCTATTTATGTATTACTTAAATATTTACCTGCTTTGACTGCGATTTAAAACTGCATGTAAATTGTTATGGTAATCTTACTATATTCTTATTACATTCAATCCTTCTTGCCCTCAGGCGTACCATTTAGAAAGACATACCGGGCAGTACTACACGCTCCCTCAGGCTCACATCCAAAAACTCTTCCCTCATGGACTGCCTCCACGCTTCCAGTTGCAGGTTTGGAAACCGTACTGTCATGTGTTCTTGTGTGGAGAACGTTAGCATTTATTTAATATAGTCCAAACAGAAATGCCATTGCCATGATTTGTGGTCGAAGTTGCCTAATGCATGTTTGTGCTCTTGTTTCAGATTAAAACGTTTAATGAAGGCTGCGTGATGGTGAGGCCGCCTGCGCTGGAGCTTATCTCATATCTTAAAAAAACTGATTTCAGCAAGCCTCCGCTGCGATATGTACTCTGTATCCTCAAACACAAAATTCCAATCCAGTGAGCTGCTTTACTCTGTGTGCATTATTCCACACTGATTCCTTGACAGCATGCTTTAGATGGAGATGTAGGCACTGGAAAGACCATGTGTCTGAGTCATGCCCTGCACTACTGCTACACTCAGGGCTGGCTGATCGTCCACATACCTGATGGTGAGCTGCACTGACACTCGTTCAATCAAAATGTAAGGCGATATGAAGTTTGGAGTCTGATGATGCTGTGATGATTTCTCTGTAGCTCATCTGTGGGTTAAGAACTGTAAAGAGCTGCTACCATCGTCTTCCCGCCCCTCACGCTTCGACCAGCCAGTCCAAGCATCCCATTGGCTGAAGAACTTCAAAATCACCAATGAACCCTTTTTATCCAAGGTACAGCTTTTTTGTGCATAAATCATTATCAATGTTTCCCTTTTTTTTTTGCCCACATAAATGTGTATTTAATTGTTATTCATTGAGTTTATTTCCAAAATGTATTTGCTGAAGTATTTTGAAAATAAATTTCAAAATTATAAAACTGTATAAATTACATTTTTACAATATATACTGCACTCCATTCTTTAGTATGTAAGGGGATGTTATTTAATGTTGTTAAATGTTTATTTTGATCAGTTTTATCATTTATTAAGCATTTATTAATCATTCTGATCAATTGACAGATAAAGACAACACAGCGGTATATGTGGACAAAGAGAGAAAGTACTGAAAAGGGGCAGACTTTAGGGGAGCTTGTTGATCAGGTGAGTTTTATTAATCATCATTATCATATTAAACATTCCTACTTTCAATACCTCAAAGTGAATATACTCCTTACTTGCCTAAAGCCCAGCACACACTGTGATTTTGGCAATGATTTTTGTAGTTACTCATCACCTTGTTCTGTTACTTTAGGATACAGTATACATACATGATTATTTTTTTTTATTTTATTAAATGTTGCTTGTATTTTTAATCATTGAACTTAAACTGAACAGGGTGTGAATCGTATGAAGAGCAGCAGTGATGTGGTGGGCGCAGTGCTGAGGGAGCTGAGGCTGCAGGCAGGGGGCGCCACAGAGGGCGAGGGGGCCTTTAAACTGGCCATGGCTGTGGATGGAGTAAATGCTCTGTGGGGCAAAACATCTCTTAAAAAGGAGGATAGAACCATGGTATGTTGGTACATTCGGTATGTCTGCGTAGCTTAAATAATAAATAATTTGTGCATTTGTTTGACGTCCTGCTTTCTTGTCCTTCTTATTTAGTGTGAGCCAGAGGAACTGACTTTGATTCATAATCTGAGGAAGATGATGAAAAACAATTGGGTAAAAAAAGAAACCTCGAAGGAATGGAGAATTTGCTAAAAATGTACTCGCCCTCAGACCTCCCAAGGTCTACCGAAATCGATTTAGTGCTTGTTTTAATCAGGCGAGAAATATGCAAAGTACAGTTTACCATTAAACAAAAAACAGAATTTGCAAACGAAAGATGGCATTGGAGGAAGCGTCAGTATCAATTAATCACTTTTATTTATATAGCGCTTTTAACAATGCAGAACATTGAACATTATCAAATAGGAGAACAGAGGGATAGTACTACCCAGTCTCACGGTATTTATTCGTGGCAGAGACGTTTTTTTAAACTAAGATGCATCCAATGGAATCTTGGTATAAAAACGTGCTGGACTTACGAAAATAATGAAATAAACCTGTTCCTGAAACGAATAAATAGATGAAATAAAATTTCGTGATTTAGTCACAAACTGCCATGAGACTATGTTGGATGGAAATGTATAATGACGAGATTAAACTGTTTATTTATCAAATGCAGAGATGATCTCTGTAATCAAAATGATGATAATCATTAGAAATTCGAATCACTAGAAATTCTTTTTACAATGTAACGAGTACATCGTGTGTTAAGGGCAGTGTTCCCGGTTCTGGCTGATCTAAATAATACAGCGTAACAATCCTATAATGGATTTGATTAATAGACATGTATTAGTGTGTTAAGTGTAAGCCAGAGTAAAGTTTAAATCTAGATTACTTTCTTTACTCTGGCTTACACTAATTGATCCAGAGTTTGGGTGTTAAATAGGAAAAAGATCTGCCACCCGCAGTATGGATTTTAGAATGGTATTTTAGCCATAAGTGACAGTTTATGAGGGATTGTTTCTTACGAACATGCAGCTTGTCAGTTCACAAGCCATGTATTGATAGACTCGATTGATTGATCGATAGATTGATAGTCGTGTGAGTTTTTCTTAACTGTTTGGATAGCACCCATGCACTGCAGAGGATGCACTGGTGAGCAAGTGATGTAATGCTAAATTTTTCCAAAAAGAAACAAACTCTTCTACATCTTGGATGCCCATTTTAGTAAATTTTTGAGTACATTTTAAACAAATTTGTATTTTTGTATAAAATATAACTATGATATTATAATACAGATTTAACTTCCAATGAGTTATTCACTCTCTATTTACTTTACATTGCTCTCTGTCATAGAGTGGAGGTGCCATTATCACAGCTTTGTCTCAGACCGGCTCTCTGTTCCATCCACGGTCTTCTTACCTTCCCACTGAGCTGCTAGGAGAGGTCAGCAGCCCTCGCACACAAAACAATCTCATTGTGCCTGTTTTCACAAAACTACAGAGCAAATGCTTTAACTTAACAAAGTGTAGTTTTCCTTTTTACATTGACAATAGACTTAATAGACTAAAAATAAAAAGAGGCACCTGGTATGATTTGTTATATAGATTTGTTAGAAAGGCTATATAACTGCGCACTTGTTCTTTCTTCCTCTCATTTTGTTTATGCTTTCTCCCTTTCAGGACGGGTTTGATAATATGGAACCGTTTGTGCCAATTTCTGTGTCCAACTACAATGAGAAGGAGTTTGAGAGCTGTTATCTTTACTATTTAGACCGCAACTGGCTGCAGCATCAACACAGTAAGTGCGTGTAGTTGTTTGCCTGGAGTCTGAGCGGTGGAGAATAATGAGACCATATAAAATGTAGGAGGTTCCTGTAAATAATCGTATTTATTTATTTTTTTAATTAATTACTTATTTATTATTGTAAAATAAATGAGTAAAAATAAATAAAGAACTGAATAGAAATACAGTACTACAGAATAAAAAAACAGTAAAAATACAGAACACAGTTTGTTCTTGAAGACAGAATAATCTTTCATGCATACGTAACTAGATACCCATTTTTTTATCATCTATCTTTTACAACAGGTCGATCTGAAGAAGGAAAGAAAGAGCTTATCTTTCTCAGCAACAAAAACCCGTCCATCCTGGAACGATTGTGCGCTTTCTTGTAATGCACATATGCTTACTCTTGCAACTGTGTTTCATGTGTATTCAATAAATGTACAAGCATGCGGCTTTTTTCATAATAAAGTACTTTAGAAAAACGTGGAAACTGTCTACAGCTTTTTTAAAAGTTGATTTTAAAAATTTGATTATTTGACCTGATTATAACAGCTGTATTTATCTTAAAAACATTGTTGTTGGATGTCACGTGGTGAATCAGGTGGTCATGTGATCTCTGTCACCGGAACTCAGGCGCATGGCGAGTGGTTTACCGTTTACAGTCCAGAAACTGTTCTAGATTAAAAATGACACCATTTAGAGGACAGTAATGATATAAGTAGTTTAAAACTTTATAACACAGAGAAGCGTTCGTCTGCTGAGAATAATAGTAAGAGCACGTTTAATATTTGAGCGAGCGTTATTGACGTTCAACAAGAATTCCCACATCATCTCATCGACAGAATGAGAGAGACGCTTCTTTTCATTCTGCTGACTGGAGTTACCGCTGTAGCGACAGGTGTGTTTATCAAGTCAATGTTATCAGATAAATAATATGTGAGATCTGCTGTTTTATGTGTATCTGTCTGCTTGTTTGTGTCACTTCGGTTCACATGTTTAGCTGACGACTGTCAAGCACTGAATTTCAGTCATGGTTCGGTTGTGTGCGTGTGCAACGCGACGTACTGCGACTCGGTGGGGCGGACTGAGTTGCCAGATCCCGGTCAGTTCTTGTCATATGTCAGCAGTAAAGCTGGCAGCAGACTCGTGAGGAGTCAGGGCGAGCTCCAGAAGAACAGCACAGGTGCAGGTAAGTTAAAAACAACAACTGTGCAACAAATACCGACGTTTGTCTAAAATACTCAAAGGGTTCATTTATCACCACAGTGAAAATCTTTATCATATACTCACCCTCAATATGAGTCATGTCAGTGCAAACCCATAAGAAGAATTTTCATCTTTTGCAACACAAATTACTGTATATTTTTTTTTGGTGAAAGCCAGCAAAACCTTTAAGCTGATAGCTAGATTTATGATTTTAATTTAGGCTTTACATATTGATATAGTAACACAAATTAAGATAAATCAAATATTTTTAACACCAAAGTTTTTTTGTACATGGAGAGATTGTGAAAAAAGGATCACAGTTTCAATTAAAAAAAGAATTTATTATAATAAATAAGAATAATATATAAAGCTTTGATAATAAGAAGCAATAATATTTAAAATAAAATATTTTCTTTCCCCAAATTGTAAGGTTATTTCTCAAAATTATTGTTTTTACCATTTTGTAATTTTACATGCTGTCATTACTACTATCATGCAAAGTGCGGAGAAAAATAAAGTAGTAAAAAATAATGATGATAATAATAATGTAATTAATATACAGTGCAACTCCTGAAGCGCTTTCTTTTTATTTCCTCAATCTCAGCTCTCAGAATCACTCTGAATCTCAGTCAGAAGTATCAGCGCATTAAAGGATTCGGGGGAGCCATGACAGATGCAGCAGCTATGAATATTCTGTCCCTGTCCTCTGGAGCGCAGGACCAGCTGCTCAGACAGTACTTCTCCCCAGATGGTGAGAGGGACAGAGATCGGGAAACAGAAAAGAAAATGGGTTCAGCAGCAGTCTGAGTTCTGAATGGTGTCTGTCACAGGTATAGAGTACCGTTTCGTGAGAGTGCCGATGGCCAGCTGTGATTTCTCAACTCGCCTCTACACATACGCTGACACTCCAGGAGACTACGATCTCCAGAACTTCACTCTGGCTGAAGAGGATATTCACATGAAGGTATCACACAAAAACACACCATCACAGCTACAGGTGTGCGATTTTAACCAAAACAATTGGGTTGCACTTTTTTTTACCGTACGTGAACATACTTACAGCGTACTTGTAGTGTATCTACCTAAGAAAGTACTGGTAATACAACATAACTACATGGGTAGGGTAGGTTAGTACCTAGTTATTACCTAGTAATTGCAGTTACTATATTACATAGTTACATAGTATGGACATGAATTCTCACATAATACAGTGCTATTAAAAATTGCGTCTTGATATTTTGGAGGATTTTATTGATAAAAAAATTTTCTTAGTGTCTTTTTATGCTGGGACTTTTGCTGGTTTAGGCCTGTTCTAGAGAGTTAAAGCTTTTCATAATGTTTTTATTCTGCACAGTTCACAGCAAATAACTTCTAAGTGACAGAAATAAGCCTTTCCATTAACGTTCCACTTTTATCTTTACAAATTTTATAAATTCCGATCAGTACAGTAAGAAGAAAAAAGATATGAATATGAAATTTAAAGTGCCAAGTGGTGGTGGCAAGTTCCTGTATATCTTTTTATCAGATTCTTACGTTTAATCAATAAATTAAACAATATAGAATAAAATTAGATATAGTACAAAACTTTGAATATTTAAATATTAAATTATTTAAAAAAATACTTTTATTTTTAAAACAAGAAACTAAATCTGTCAGTAAATTGCAGCACGAGTGATAACGGCTGATTAATTCAGAAAAGCATTTAATTCATGACTTTTTCATGAAAGGTCGTTGAATCATTTCCTCAGTCGATTCATTGATTCAAACACGCATTCATTCAATGAACACCACTGTGATAAGCAACAGTTTTGCTCCCGCTTTGTTTTCATTGGCATACTAAGTGTGTGGCTGCACCACAGTCAATGTGTTGGACTCTCAAAATGTGATTTTGGTTGGTTTTTTTGAAAAGTGAGCAACATACTCAATATCTGCTCACACACATGTTAAAACAACAATTGCGATATTGTCGCAGACCATGCATTTTGCGCACCCCTAATCACAGCACCACAGATGTCACGCTCAATGTCATCTTTCTCTCCCAGATTCCTCTGCTGCAGCGGGCGCAGGCTCTCTCTGCTCAGCCTCTCAATCTGTTCGCCAGTGCCTGGAGCGCCCCCGCCTGGCTGAAGACCAATGGTGCACTGATTGGCAAAGGTTCCCTCAAAGGCGAGCCAGGAGGCAAAGAGCACAAGACCTGGGCCAAGTACTACATCAGGTGCAGAAGAGAACCTAAACCTGTATTTATCAATATTTTAACTACAGCTAGCCATGAAAGAAATACATTTCCAGCTTTTTTACTCTTTTAATAAGGACTTTTACCTGTCCTGTTCAGATTTCTAGAAGAATATGGGAAATATAATCTTTCTTTCTGGGGGCTGACATCAGGAAATGAGCCCACTGCAGGCGAAATGACAAATTACAGTTTTCAGGCTTTGGGTTTTACTCCGGAGACACAGCGCGACTGGATCGCCCTGGATCTGGGTCCAGGACTGCATTCATCATCCTTTCTCCAGACCCGCCTTATGATCCTCGATGACAACCGGCTTCTGCTTCCACACTGGGCCAAAGTGGTGAGTGAGGAGAGCGGACTAAAAGAAGGATAGGAGGATGTTCATGAACACGCAGATGGTGGCAAAACGCCATTCATCTCTGTCTCTCTTCCCTGTTGTAGGTTCTGAGTGACATACAAGCAGCACGTTATGTCCATGGGATTGGTTTTCACTGGTATCTAAACAACATTGCGCCACCTGACATCACCCTGACAACCACGCACCACCTCTACCCAGAGTACTTCCTGTTTGGAACCGAGGCTTGTGCTGGGTGGAGTCCGCCGGATCATGGGGTGCTTCTGGGGAGCTGGGACAGAGCAGAAAGCTATGCACATGACATCATAGAGGTACACAGTGTGTGTATATGTATATATATATATTAAATTTATACAGTAGTGGCTAAAATTGTGAAAACAGTTGGGATATTGAAACG
>JAUMHP010000070.1:6884794-6902059 GCA_032361065.1 Enteromius trimaculatus
GGACAATATTTGGCAAAGATACAACTATTTGAAAATCTGGAATGTGAGGGAGCAAAAAATTTGAATAATCACCTTTAAAGTTGTCCAAATTAAGTTCTTAGCAATGCATATTACTAATCACAAATTAATTGTTAATATATTTACAGTAGGAATGTATATCTTCATGGAACATGATCTTTACTTAAGACCTAATCTTATAAATGAAAAAAGACATCCACAATGTGCATAATGCTGTACATCTAAGACCAGGATTGAGAACCCCTGATCTAAACCCTTTCCCCAATAAATGTCAACATGACCCAAACTAAACTGAGCTGAAACACATGTTCCTCCGGCAGAATGGTGGCACAGACCAAGAATGATCTTCAACTTAATGTTTCAAAATTAAAAGAAATTAAATACCAGCTCTGTGTTAACGACTTTTACTTCTCATGCCCATTTGGTGGTGCTACAAATCCAGGTGACACAATTGACTTAACGTACTCCAAAAGGTACTGAAAGAGCTGTAATGGTAATCTAGCAGTGCAGGAGTTGCAACATGCCACTGGAGGCAACGAATGAGGAAGTGCAGCCATTGAAAGTCTCACCTGGAGTCTTCTGTAACCTCCTCAATGAAGCCAGAGTCGCATCTGGGACAGATATACTCCTGAACACAAGCAAAAATCACAATTAGAATACAATATGGGGGGGGCGGGAATCACGTTGTTGACATCAAAAATGTAAACAAACCAACAACCAAAAAAAAAAAAAGGACTGACATTTGCATAGAACTACAATACACACTCATTTGAATTTGAAAACAAATAGTCCTGTGTGAGGAGAGACACTCCCTGTAATGTTTGTCATGACAATTGCTGGCTGATTCAAAAGGCTGCTTCCCTATTTTTTTTTCTCTGATTCAAACAGGTCAAGACAGGTCATCCTGTGGGTCTCCAACAAAAGTAGGACAAGGGCTGCTTCTCTTGACACGCAGCACAAATCGGGACACTGTTCTGCCTTATTCACTCTATATACACCAAGCATAGGCCAGTTATGATTCAACTTCTGTGTTAGTTTAATGGCTAGTAAACAAGGGATTACACACAACTCATCCTCACCAGGACAGCTCATGATGGATTGACTTACTGACACACTGACCAGCAAGTGCTTAAATGAAACAGTCATAGACAGATTTGCGATGCACGTCAAACGTCATGTTACAAATAACTAAAACAGAAACAAAAATACTTGGTATTCCGGTTTCGCTTTTGAGGAGAGTTCAGGACTGATCCCATTTAAAGGCGTTTTTGCAAATCTCTGAACGGTAACAGCTTGAACTGAATGCTTATTAAAGCCTAACCTGTCTTAAAATGTGAAAAAGCCTTCATTTTTTACAGTAAGACAATACGAAAACATAACAAAAACACTAGATTTTGAGTGTAGCATTTGTGCTAAAGATGAAATACGTCTGTTTTCTCCGTTTTTACGTGTCACGAGTAACAGTCTTACTTTTAAAAATGCCGATCATTGATAAATACCTTTGTTTTTAATGTGTAACGTTATATATAAACAACAAGGCACACAGGCCTTTCGCCCACATCAGGTTGATACACTGCTACTATGCTAACTTTAGCACAACAGCGGGAGCTGTGAGAGCGACAGCGGCAGTACAGAAACCGACGAAGATGAACCGGCTGTGCCTTACAAGCGACGCGGACTCACCGGCAGTTTGGGGCTCACTTCACCCTTACAACAGTGACAGAAGAAGCGATGCGGAGGGACCGCCGCAGCCTCCGCCATGTTTTCCGTGAGACTGTCTGTGTCCCGAACAGCAGCAGCGCTGGCCGTCGGTCCGCCCACTGCAGAGGGAGGCGCTCTGACATGAGCTTGGAGTTCCGGTTCAATGCCGCGAGTCGATTCACTCGGACGGATCTTTTTAAAGAACTGGTCAAGTTCATTTGCATCACAAACTTACCCGTAAAAAGTGAAGTGTGAATAATTGATTATTTTACAGCAATGAATACTTAAATCCTAATTAAATAAATAATCATAAATAAACAAATATAATATAACGTTAATTGATGAAATACCAATATTAGTACTTTGTCGCTCAAAAGTGTTCCTGTCTCAATACATTTTTCTAGCGAAATTAATATTTTGATGTAAACACTGATGTATATTAATTCTGTAAAAATATAGTTCATAGTCGAGTGATTCACATTCGGCTCTTCTAAATCATTAAAAGAATCAGTTCATTCAACGATTCATTCGTTGATCAGGCATTACACTGGAACTCCACCAAGGAAATGTGCTTTTAGTTAGACACAGACTGAACAACACACGTATAACTGAAAAATATAGAGATTATAACTAGAAACACGTACAGCTAGACACTTTTTAAAGGTATGTTCCTTTCGGTTCATGCGCATGATTTAGTGTTTTTTGCCGTGTTATGCTAAATGAGAGGTTTGATTAGCAGAAAGGCCAGAGAGCAGCTAATGCTGCTTTCATGTGCAAGTTTGTGTAATGAGTATCATTTAGAACATACGTAGTAAATTAATATTACTGTACGTTTTGAAAAGGATACTCTTTTGGTGCTTTTAAATGCTGCTTTTACAGTCCACAACACTGTGATGTGACAGCATGTTAAAAAGTGTTTGTGTTCTGGTCAGAATGTTAATGTGTTTGTGATGATGGTTACAGGAATAACAGGAAAATGCGTGCTAGAAGAAGTTATGTTTTACAAATGGTGCAATAAAATGAAAAAGGCTATTCAGATTTTGTACTCACAGACATTGATCATATTTATAAAAATATATTAAAGTTTATTTAGTTGCATTTATTTAGATTTGATTAAATATTACTATTTTTTAGCTTATTTATTGTAAAATATTAAAATACATACCAGTGGTTGAGAGTAAAGGGATGCATCAATTATGTCATTCCTAATGGTAGTTTTTGTTTCTTTAGTAAGTTAGTGACTTCTCATTGGTGGATCTTTCTTCAGGATTATGGGTAGTGTAGTTGTTCAATGGAAACTCGTCAAAAAGATGAGCTAAAAAAAATTGAAACTGCAATGACTCTGGGCTTCAGAGCTTATGCTGTCTTGAAAGCTTTATATGTTTTCACAAAAAAATTGTTTATAACCATGTTATTTCATCAGGTGTTTTTGAAGTGATTGGTTGTTTCCCTCTTTTCTGCAGATGACAGCGCAGGAGGTGCGTCTGTGTGGGCTGCTGCTGCAGGAGCACTTCGGAGATGTGGTGGAGAAAGTGGGCACCCATCTGATCCGCAGTGGAGTTCTGACATTGCGAGCGCTTGCCCATGAGACCAAACTTCCTCTTGACCTGGTAATGTCAAGCTTTCTTACTTAAACTTCTCTTTCTCTTCTCCTCTGTCTTCCTTTTGCAGAGCCAGTAAATACATCGTGTTCTCTTTAACACGCTCTTCTCCTGCCAGGTCAAGAAGTCCCTGTGTGTGCTGATGCAGCATGGGATGTGTTTGTTCGGTGCTGGGCGTCGTGGTCCAGCGGGACCCGTGGAATATCGCATCATCTGTGAGCGCATCCTACACATGCTCCGTTATCCACGCTACATCTACACCGCCAAGAGTCTTTATGGAGACACGGGCGAGCTCATTGTTGAGGAGATTCTGCAGAGAGGGCAGATGACTATGAGCAGCACAGTCAAGACTGTAGCAGACCGGCTGACACACAATATGCCAGGTGAGAAGTACAAGAATTCATTTGAACGAAACAGGACTTGAAAATACAGGAGTTTTAGGAGTTTTTGTAAGGCTTTTGGCTTGCAGTATATATGATATTCTCAAAGTTAACTGAGAATATCTTGGTATGGGTAAAGTTTGCTTATAAACCAAGTTTGCATTATTAGTGTTCACTTTATTTTCAGGATTGCATAATGGCAAAACATTCTAAAAAAAATAGCTTAATAGCAAATATTTTGTAAGCTATTTTGCCATACAGAGTGAATGTTGGCAGACAGAGGAGGAAATGAGTTTTTTTTTTTTTTTATTAAAAATTATTGTAAATTTTAAAGACTTAAACTTTTAGGGCAGGTTTCCCAAATAGGGATTAGAGATTAAGCCAGGACTAGACCTTTGCTAATTTAGAACATTTAAGAATTTTAGGAAGCATGTCTTACAAAAATGCATTATCTGTGAGCATTTTAAGACCAAACTATGACAATAATGTAGTTTAAGATATCTCAGTGCAAGCTTTTTCCAGTTTAGACAGCTCTTAACATTTATTTTAGTCTAGGACTAGTCTTAAACCCTGTTCGGGGAAACTGCCCCTAAGGGTTTTTAATGTAAAGTTAAATATGGTAATATGCGTTACATAGATACTATTCTAAGCAGTTTAGTTATGTATTTATTAATTACTTTTACTACAAGTTTCTGACTTCTATTTTGATGGTAAAATATATCCTGCATCTAAGACTGATATATCAGCGGATATTTGCCATATTTGAAATAATCTTTTATTTACCTTTATTTAAAAAATATATATATTTTGTATTTGTGAAAAATACTTTTATAGGATTAAAGATGCAAGAAGTTGTTTAAATATGTTTATCTGATGCATTTATATGTTAATTAATTTTCAAATTATTCCTAATCTCTTAAATATTAATTAAAATAAATACATTCTCTCTCTCTCTCTCTCTCTGCTATCAGCTACCCTTCTCTTCATGGTTTCGGCTGTCAAAAAAACAATATCAGTTGGCCGCTAATAATGATTATTTTCAATATTATTATATTATATTAGTATTAAAGTTGGCTGGGTTTCACAAAAATGGCACATGAAAAGCCGACTCTGAGTCTGTTTTTAACATCAGTGTAAATGTAAACATCTTATGTCTTGGTTTTTATGTTAAATGTTTCTGCACCAGAGGGCCAGAGTATGGACTACAGTGAGGTTGTCTCCACGTTTTCCCGGTTGGTGGAGACTCATTTCCTGCAGCGTTGTCCTCCTTCGGCCTCATCAGGACCATCAAACTCAGGAGGAGTCGATACTCCCCTTCCAGCTGCATCACAGCCCACAGAACCAGAGGAACACCCAGAATGCTACAAATTACCCTATATTAATCTCACCGGTCAGTTACTTCCATCAAAACTCATCACGTACGGTTGAACTCTTCAGAGGTCCACTCACATAGCGTATACAGTACCAGTGAAAGTATGAGTGCTTACAATTATTTTAGTGTTCATTGTAAAATACAACAGGTTAAAGTTTTGAATATGCATGTTATTGTTCACCATATGAATACAGTTTCATGTGGATAGAAAGGAGGTGTCTGAATTGTGTTCACTCAGGTAAAGGAAAGCGCAGACGCTCGAGTGAGGATGGTGAAGCTGACCAGCGTGTGGCAAAGAAAGCCAAAACAGACAATAGTGAGGTACTACAATTGAGGTGATGACATCACCCATCCACATGTTGAGTTTTTCCTGCATTGCACATGTGTTTTCTCTGTCTCTCTCTCTTCAGTGTGGTGATGAAGGGATCTATTGGCAGGTGAATTTTCAACGCTTTCATCTGCACTTCAGGGATCAGGCCATTATTAGTGCTGTTTCCTGCAAACTTGATCAGGTGACAATAACCGCTCCTCTATATATCAAATAATCTAAGATGTGCTGCGAGATATAATTAGGTTGTGGACTGAATATTCTTTCACGGCAGTATCAGAGACAGAATGTTCTGGATTCTCACATTTAGTCTTTCTCCTCCAGGGAAATAGTAAGTCGGTAGAATGTAGGTCTTTAATTTCTCTGTTTCTCCCTTGTAGACTAGCAGTGAGATTGTTAGAACCATGTTGCGGATGAGTGAAGTTACGACGCCGGCTCACGCTGTTTTCACACAAGCCCTTTCAGCCAATGAGGTAATGCATGTTTTTGTTTGATAAGTCCCTTACTGAAAACATTTAAAGAGACGGGTCTAATTGGTTCATCTGAGTTTAAAATGATCATCTTAGAACAGATTAGTTTAGAAAACCATACCAGATTGGAATGAAGTGTCTTATTGTTTTCCGTCAGATTTTCAGATCTCTTCCATCCAATTACAACATCGCCAGACCCATTTTAGACCAATACCTCACTCTCCTTGTGGATGATCCGGTAAAGCAATGCATCCACATATACACATTACTTTATAGTTGCTATTTGTACAAGATTGAATGACTTTGAAATATTTTAAATGACTTAAAAATGAATATATGTATTTTGTTTTACTAGATGGAATTTGTGGGGAAGACAGGTGACAGTGGAGGAGGAATGTATGTCGTCAGTATCCCTTCAAAACACCATTTAAAAAGAAAAAGGAAATTTTCCATTTCTGACTGTTTTTATTCATTTATTTATTAATGAAACGTTCGGGGTTGGGCTGCTTTAAATAAATGCTGTTCTTTCTTTTCTATTAAGGAATTTAAAAAAAAATGTATCACGGTTTCCACAAAAATTATTAGCGGCACAGTTGTTTTCAAAATTTAATATAAGAAATTTCTTAAGCAACAAAGCAGCACATTAGAATAATTTCTGGAATGTGGAGTTGATAAAATAAAAAAAAAGTACAAAATGAATGCCTTATGATTAATCGCGATTAATCTCATCCAAAATAAGTGTTTTACGTGTGTATGTGTGTCCTGTGCATATTTATTACGTAAATGTGTGTATTTACACATGCATGTCTATATTTCATAACACATATATAAATATATTTAATATATAAATAAAATATATATAAATATAAGTTATGTGAATAAAATTTATACATGTAAATAAATATACATATTTTCAAAATATATACTGTGTACTTTATATATACATAATAAATATACAAAGTACACTCATACATATTATATCATGATTAATCATTTGACAGCACCAATAAAAATATGAAAATATATGAAATATATTACTTCTGATAGTAAATGACTTTTATTTCTGATTTTGCTGTATTTTGGATTAATGAAATGCAGCATTGGTGAACAAAATGCTTTCAAAAGCATTAAGGTTTTACGTTATGTATCCAATTTCTCTGCAACATAGTGTACAACTAATAATGAATTGTTGACCCTTGACCCTGTGGTCAGATTTACACCGTGCACTGGCTAACCTGGCCAGAGCTACCCTAGAGTCTGTGGTCCAAGAGAGGTAAGTAGACCCGGAACGATTTAGCCTCCTGAAATCTTTTGGTGTTGTTCTTAGTTTCATGATGCGGTCGTGCTTTATGTCAGGTTTGGTTCCCGCTCGGCTCGAATCTTTCGTCTGTTACTGCGAAAACGGCACCTGGAACAGAAGCAGGTGGAGGATTTTGCCATGGTTCCTGCCAAAGAGGCCAAAGACATGCTGTACACACTCCTGTCCGAGAACCTGGTTCAGCTACAGGTAACACTCTCACAGGTTCTGTTCATAGTAGATTTAACTCTAATAACCCTAGATCATGCTTCACAGCACTCTTTGTCCTGTATTTCCAGGAAATCCCTAAAACCCCGGACTACGCCCCTTCTCGCACCTTTTACCTGTACACCGTCAACCAGCTGCCCACCGCCAGACTATTTCTGCAACACTGCTACAAGGTACACAGCTCATATGAAACCTTTGTTTAATGTTATTCATGATATTCTGACGTATTTGTATGTGGACTCCATACAGACCATTGGCAACCTGATCGAGAGGCGGTTGTATGAGACCAAAGAGAACAAGCAAGTCCCTTCTTTTTTCTCCATGAGACACTTAAGCTAAGTATTAGTCTTCAATTATGCCTGTTAATTGATTTTGACAGACGTCTTTTGGAAAAGTCTCAGCGAATTGAGGCCATCCTGGCATCCCTGCAGGCCACAGGGGCCGAGGCGACCCAGCTGACGGAGGTGGAGGAGATGATCACCGCTCCAGAACGACAGCAGCTCGAGTCTCTACGACACCACATTAACAAGTACTACACCAACCAGTCACATGAAACAGTCACATGATTCACGCTCCTCCAATCGCTAATCTCTTCTTTTCTCTTGGTGCTTATGGTGGCAGGTTGGATTCCAGTGAAAACCAGGTGGATGAGACCATATTTCTCCTGGAATCCTACATTAACTCTACACAGGCCTCTCGCTGATGTTTGTTTGAAAAGAAATAGGTGGTTTAAGAAGAGATGTTCATTTCCTTTGCGACACAGAGTGACTGATTTGTATTTAATGGTTGAGTTTTTTGTGTAGCCTTGAACTATTTTATTTTCCACAGGAAATAAATAAAGATGTAATTCTTTTATTTAATGGTTTACTTTTTTTTTTTAATAATCTGAATGTAAAAAAAGCAATACAATTTACAAACCTATGCAATGAACATGAAGACTGAAACAGACATTATTTCTGTTAAGAAAAAAATTAAATAAACACACAGCTTGGTATTATACCATATGTTTTCGACTTAAATACAAATTTCATTATTTTCTTTTTCACAAATAGTGCATTTGCTTGTTTTCCTGCTTGGTCTTTCAATGCAATGCTCTCTGTGAGGCCAGAGAGTCTCTTCTTTGGAACAATTGATGCCGCCACTGAATCCAAATAAAATGTTAGATGTGAGACCCTTATCACTAAATACACCTGTCGTTCACAAAGTTCTACACATCGTGCACTCCTTTCCATGTTCATTTATTACACATGTTGGTACATTTTTACTTTCGGCTCCATGTGAAATATTGTATCACGTTTAAATCCATTCTGCAGAATTTGAAGAAAATGAAGAATAATTCTGTAGATTCCACCTGGATTTGATAATGGATTGTTTGTGGTCCTGGAGCAGAAGTGTCTCAAAAGGGAAGTAATGGCTACAAAAGGCATATTTCCTGGTTGTAAAGGAAACTCTGTTCAGTTGTCATCGTTCTCATCCTCATCCTTCCTCTGTTTCCGTGTGAAAAACCCCAACTGTGAAGAAACGTCAACACATGGCTGCTGAGTGCTAGTAGTTTTAGTACATGTATAGAGCTTTTGGGGTATTAAACGTTACACCTGTTTATGTGTTATGTTCAGTACCTTCCAAAGGATGAATACTAAGAGTGCAAGAAGCAGCAGTCCTCCAATGATGCTGCCGATCAGAATCCAGAGAGAGATCGGTATTGAACGTCCCTTCAGCACTTCCAAAACCGTCTACACATATAGAGACCGAAAGAGAGTTTATAGTAACAAAGTCGATTTAAAGGGTTTACCTCAAAATGAAAATTCTGTCATTAACTCCTCCCTCATGTTTTCGTGTTACTGTCTATTGAGGGTCAGACAGCTCTCTGATTTCATTAAAAATCTCTTAAATTGCGTTCTTACAAGTGACATTCAAACGTTTCAAACCTCATGCACAAACTGTAAATATATGGATGAATGAATAAACAAACAGGTCACTAATCAAATAAGTACACCCCAGGTTTACAAGTTCATGTCTTGTCAGTTTTCTCACCTCCCTCAGGATGGCAGCATTTCCCATCGTAATCAGACTGGACTCCCGCGCAGACAGCTGGTAAGAGCCCACTATAGTCACTGCTTTAAACTTGGCCTTACAGAGGCACACAGTGGTTAGAGGTTAGAGACTCAAACACATCCCAGTAAATACATCTGACCTCTGTAGCCATCTGCTTGTGTCACCTGTCTGAAGAAGTTGTCGTGTATCCTCCTGGTGATGCGGATCAAGGCTGTCTGTCCTTTCAGTAGCTGTTGGATGTGACACACGACCTCCACACACCATGAGGAAGTGCAGTTCTGAAAATGAAAAGAAGATTCACAGCAGGACTTTGGGTCAGGGCAGGACGATGTTAAATTAACATTTTGTACATTTAGATTAAAATAAGTAAATAATTTAGAAAATGAATACAAGTGAACTATATATGAAATGTAAAAAATATTTATTTTTCATAAATTGTGTCTTTACACAAACAACTAAAAATAAATACATTTTAGTGTTTAGTATTCCTCTCAACTCTCTGCTTTCATTCTCATAGATATGCAGCCGAAATTCAGTTTGTTTTCATTTTATTTTCTCCTCCACCCAAATACTTAATAATTAATAGTTGTTAATAGCAAGTATGTTGTAATTAAATCAGCAAATCCAAATTCAAATGCATTTACTTCCGTTGCAGAACGCAGTTGTCAAGTTCCCTTCAGTGAACATAAACTCTCACCAATAGTTCAGCTTTCTTCATGTCTTCTGGATGAAGAGGACGCACATCTCTCTGGCTGGACTTCAACTTTGAAAGGTCACTGACTATACTGCAGTTCACACCTGAAGACTGCAAATAAACAGAAAAAAACATTAACGCCAACAACTACATGAACACAAAGACGCATATGCATTACAGTAAGACTGCATAGCGCACACACGATACTAACATTATGAGAGAATGCGTCAACCACAGTCGCAAAAACTCTGTCTCCTGAAGCCACGGCGGGCAAATTGACAGTCAGCTCCAGATTACTGACGGCGTAACAGCCTAGATTCTGCACCTGATTTCCAAAAACAAACATGTACTTATA
The DNA here is from genome assembly GCA_032361065.1 of Enteromius trimaculatus. Taxonomy (NCBI): domain Eukaryota; kingdom Metazoa; phylum Chordata; class Actinopteri; order Cypriniformes; family Cyprinidae; genus Enteromius; species Enteromius trimaculatus. The sequence goes on from JAUMHP010000070.1 coordinate 6,895,294, forward strand.
AGCTTTCAGATTTTTAAATATAAACCAATGAGCCTATCGTGTTTACTTTGACCCACCCTGAAATGTGTGTAGAACTCGGGTCCTGTCCCCTCAGACATGGTTCTGGTTGGGTGAACCTCATAGCGGTTTAAGTTTGAGTCACTGTAGTGAAAGAAACCAAAATAAGACAACCGCATATGAACTTGCATGCATTTTTAAGGTGGCAAAATAGAAAGTGATGATAGGAACTGACCTGGTGATGAAGAGATCTGGTTCATACTGTACAATGCTCTGTAACTGTACGCTGTTGTCAGAAAGTGTGCCTGCACTCTCCACACTGTCACTGCGGCAACACACACGTTTTAGACATAGATCTTAACATAACATGGTTATTTATTTGTTGTGTTAGGTCAGGTGTACACAGAAGTGTCATGCCACAATGTGAAACAGTGCTTTAAATGCCATCTTGCCAAAAAATGTCATAATTTAAAATAACTGGCCATGACATCCTTGAGCAGTACCATTTGCTAATGTTTTCAGTTGTGTGCGCATGTGTGTGTGTCTGTGTGTGTGTGTGTGTACCTTGAAGCAACAAGCTTCATCTGAAGCTTACTGATGAGAGACGTACAACTGAACTCAAATTCCAACATGAAGTTCACCTGAGAAAAATGAGGCAGTTGGGAGGATCACTGGTCAGTCAACCAAAACGGTTTCAATGACTCAAGATGATAAACCCTCATCCTTTCAGAGGCTCACCTTTGACTGAGAGCGGAACACTGGGTAACTGACATTACAGGAGTGACTGTTTGAGCTGAGAGCCGTGCATTCAATCTTAAACTGAGCATCTTCCTATAGACAGAAAGAGAGAAAGACAGACATAAATGAGGCAGAAAGAGAAGCAAGAAGTTTGATTCATGAAACAGTGGAAAATACTGTACTATTGTATAAATTATGTGTATAAGTAAGAATAATTCTCTTTGAAGACTTTTTTAATTGCTCTAAGATAATTCATATTTTTGGTTGAAACCATAATAATGTTGTTTTTTTTTCATTTCTTTAATAAATAGAACAGCATTTGTTAGAAAACTCTCAACGCTTTCAGAGGAGAGATTGTGCTGGTACCCTTATACTCAGACTGCTGAAGTGCAGGTTTTTAGAGTAATGAAGTGCGAGGCTCGTGTTGTAGGCGTTTTCAAGACGGTTTTGTAGCTGCACTTCTACTGCGAGTCGTCGCCGAGGGCTGCGTATAACATATGGTTGCTGCCTGCAAGAAAAATAAAAGCAAGATTGACGTTACAATTAAATGTTACATTATCATAACACATGCTATTTCAATCACGGTTTCAGGTTTAGTAGTCATGAACTGGTTAAATCCTTAAAAAACGTTACTCTTAATACTTCTATTTGAACTATTAGCATAACACTAGGGGTTAAAGCAACCAGTTCTTCCAATGCACTAGCTGTGGATCATCTGGGGCCTGTTCCATAAACCAAGATTAGAGTATAAACCAGGCTTATTTCAGTTAGTCTGACTTATTGCCAGTTATTTTGTATTAAAATAAGTCAGACTGTCTGCCATAAGCCTGGCTTAATTGTTACACTTGTTTTATGGAACAGGCCCCAGGTGTGCTTATTCTATGCATGCCAGCATCAGGAGGAAGATTTCTCTGTTACCTTGTCACAGAAATGTCCATATGGGCCTGTAAAACCAGATCAGTTACACAAACATCATCCTCCCCACAGTCTTTGAAGAAGGGGATCTTAAGGCAATAAAAGAGATCAAAGTTCACGTTAGCCAGCAGTATAAAAGGGAAAAAAGCATTTATTTATATTCCTATTTTTCAAAGGAATAGGTTATTAGCACTCACAGACTTCTTGAATGTTGTCGGCCAGCCCTCATCTAGTACCGGGCCGCTTTCTGTGTCATTGATTTTGAAGCGCAAAGTGAAGCTGATTGGTCGGATGTAATCAGCTGTATCCTAGACATATAAAAGAAGATGTTTTCTTGAAAACAATCAGTAAGTGCTCATGTAATAAGAAGGATAATGTACAGTACGTCGACCATTAGGCCAAAACAACCCCTTTATGAGATATTGACCGGATAAATGTACATTCTCCTCTACTTCATTGATTTTTTAAGTTGTTTCGACTTACAAAAACGTGAAATGGTAGCGTGTAGCACATGGTCTGCCCTATACGAACAGTGACGCCCATTAGGGTCTGCCGCTGGGAGTTGTAGTCAAACAGAGCACGAGCCAAGATCTTTCTGTCATCCAACATGGCCCCTATCTGCATATCTATACAAATGAACAGATGCGGTGTTAGTTTAGGAAGTGTATGTAGTATAGCAATGGAAGGAAATATTTTTGGTTGCATGACACTTTACCAAAATATGTGCCATAAGAGCCAGGAGAGCGAGACAAGGCCAGAAAGCAAACTGTGGTGTTAAGGCATGCGGAGTCCCGTCCAGCTCTGTGGCAGTTCTTCTGTATCACATTTATGGAGTGAGGCTGGAAGGACAGGCTGACGTTGATCTGCACTATACTGCGTGACCTGTAGAGAACAGAGAGAGAGTTCAGGAGTCGAGCAAAGTTGTTACCATGGGTCATATAATATGTGGCTTTACTACTGACTGACACACAATTTAAAGTGAGGAATTGGTGGCTTTGATGGCAGGGTTTAGATGACGCATAAAAAAACAAGAGTGTAATGAGGCATAGAGTACTTGAGTAGGACGGCAGTGCCCTGTGCTCCCACAGCAAGATCCAGTAACTCATCCCCATCCAGATCCAGCAGAGCGCTCAGGCTACGGCCAAAATACTGCAGCCCTGTAGAGAGAGAGGACCCTGGGATACGCTACAGAGAGAAAAAGACGAATGTATTAGTATGTGAAGTACACCTTACAGGTACAATAGGGTGTAAGAGTTAAAGACCAAGTGGTCACCCTTGTAAAAAATGCATATATTTAAAAATAAACATATTAACTAAATAAAAAAATTATAATTAAACTTAATTTGGAGTACTATTTGGGTACAATGCACATTTTTTATATTAGGTTTTGACTTTAAAAATGTTTTGATGAGGAGATGATATTTTGAATAATATCAGTCTGCAATGCTAAATATTTAAAGTGTACCTAAATTATACTTTCAATAGTCACACTTTAGCGCCATCCAATATACTTCAGTATATATTTAGCTGAACTTCAGAATTACCGTCACACAATTAAAGTGCATTGAGTACAGAATTAATTGCTCCATTTTAACAGATTTTAAGTATAGCGGTTCTAAAAGTGGTACTAAAAGTACATTTGCGAGTTACTTTTTACATAAATATGTAAATGTATTTGTGCATTAAAGACCAGTTTACAAGTTGTCACTAGTTTTACAGTGAGTTGGTTTCAGGAATTTTTCTAAAGAAATGAATCTCATTCAGCAAGAATGCAATATTTTGACTAGAAGATAGTAAATGTTAGTAAAAAACAAACAAACAAACAAAAATATGTATACTGTTACAGAAAGATTTTGTTTTCAAATAAATCCAGCTTTCAAAAATAATAATTATTTAAAAAAAATTATATATATATATACACACACTATATATTTTTTTAAATGTAAGTGTAAAAACAATAAATAAATTAACAATAGTTTACATTCTCAAAACTACAATTAAATAATTTTCTGAATATAATACATTTTGTGATAAATATAAACAATATTTTAAAATGACTAATAAACATATTCCTTCATTTTCATCATAACATATATTTTAATTAATTAATTAATTAATTACATAATTTTTGGTGATGTCTGTTGTCTGGTCTCAGTGGAATCACACTTGTGGTTGGGTTGCACACATGAACTAGTAATATACTGTATTTACTTGTTTATACTGAGGTATAATGTAGTATTCGTCGCCGTGGTAGATGTAAAGAGCTCCCTGGTGGTCATCCTCTAGCGGAGCTCCCACTAGCAGGTCAGCGTATCCGTCATGGTTTAGGTCAGGAGCTACAGCCATAGCATAACCAAAGCGTGCATCCTGGGCTTTCTTCTGAGAATGTAGCGTACCGTTAGGAACAAAACCATCCTGGTAGAGTGACAGACAGATATGGAGTCAGAAAATACAACTTACTGATAAAATGTTCATTCAATTACCCATTAATTTACTGAAATGGCATCCATTTAAGTCTAGAGGAATATGTTGTTTGGAGTCGTAGAATGAATCAATCTCTGTCTCTCACATATACATCACACAAACAGTAGTGCCACTGTGGTTCTCACCCCATCCAGACAGTAGACATAGACTTTGCCTGCTTCTTTGTTCCCTGCTCCCAGAAACATTGGAGCAGCTATGAGCAGGATGTCTGTTATTCCGTCCTGATCCACATCCACCACGCACACCTCACTGCCAAAATATGAGCCAATCTGCAGAGAGAGAATAAAGATGTTAAGCAATCTGAAAGTTCCCATGCTTTTTAACCAATGTGTTTCTATTGGGGAAATAAGCCTATAAAATTGATGCTATGGCAAATAAATGACCAATTCTGAAAAATATGCATTAATTTGTCATATATATATAAATTTGAAGTGGATAAAAAAGAGACAGAGTGTGTGAAAGCGAAGGGTGTCAGTATAAATAAACATAAGAATGAAGGAGAAATCTCCACCTGCTCTCCATTTAGGGCTTGTGTGATTATGACATCTCCTTCAGGGGTGAGGTCAAACAGGATGACCTTTCCTTTGTGCTTGAATCTAGGTGCACCAGCAACATATAACCTCATCCAGTCACCAACAGTCACTGATGACACTGTGTAACCTGCAGAAGTTTGAATTAATAAATAACTGTAAATGTTATGTTAACATACCAACATGACCCTTGAAGAACTGTTTATTTAATGGTTGGTTTTACAATGTGATATGTTACCTAGGTAGGCTGCGTGCTTCTTCAGCTCCAATGGGAACTCTTTCTCGAAGGCCTCTCTGGAGGGCTTGAGCTGCCCTTCTTTGCTCTCCTTCAGGATGCCTCCCTCCCAGTCGTATGCACCCACCATACCAAACAAGATGCCATCCTACAGTATGGTCCAAAGTAATAATTGCATGTTTTATGCCAGCTTTTATACATACTACAGTATATCTCAGGTTAATTACAAATATTTAAATAGGCATGTGGACATAAAGTACATTGAAACTCACATCTAAAATGTGTGTCGAAAAACCAATCTGAGACATCTCCATGAGAAAGGCACTTTCATTGTATCCCAGTGTCCCTGCAACAGCAGAACACATTACCAATGCATTAATGAATAGCATAGAAGTGCTGTAATCAAGTTACAATGCAAATGTCAAATTACATTTCTTAAAAACAAGACATTTATAATGTTACAAAATATATAGATGCTGGTCTTTTGAACTTTTTTGAAATTTTGAAAAGTACACTCATTATACTGTATCTTTTACCAATGCACCTTTCTTACTGTACAACAACTAAATAAAACAATTACCATATGCTACTGTATATTTGACTGCCCATTAGGCTACATAAAATGTGAATTCAAGTTAGTGCACAGCATTGGCTAATCAGATTTCTTTCTGTGTTTCTAACCTATGTATCTTGTGAATGCACAGCTGTGCCCACTTTAATGTCACCCATCTCCTCCCTTCCATCCTTCCTGCCTGGCTTTCCTCAGAATCAAGATGGCACAAGCATCACGCCCTGTTCTCATGGGAATGATTTTCCTGAAGTGATAATGTATTTTTTGGTCTATGGTCATTAACGATGAATGTCGGTCCTCTTACCCTCTAGACTAAAAATGCGATCCCCCAATGCATCTACAATGTCATTTAGAGCAGCCTCATCCGTCACATTGAAGAAGTATTTCTCATCGGGGTCACTGGCAATGTATTTAATCTCATTGATAAAGGTCTCTGGATCTTGCTGTCTGCGGATGTAGTGACCTAATACCTGTGAAAGAGAAAGAGCAAATTGTTTCAAGTATACACTGATCGAATTTATTCAGAAATGCCGATTTTTCAGGCTTTCGTTCACTAGTCACAGATAGTAGAAGAAGAATAACATAGATGTTCTCATCCAGAGAGCCAACACCTCCTCCATTCCATTAGAGTGAAAGCAGATGATCTGATATATCAATTAATGATGGGATAAAGGGCTCAGAGGAAACTTATCCTAGAAACACCTACACAGAGAATTTCACTCAGTCACTGGCAACACACCACTAATGACAAGCCCTGAAAACCATCGGTGCCAGGTCATGAGTTCACTCTCCAATGACCTGCACCTATGTCCCTTTCCCAGACTTCAGTTGGTGGTTGGACATAATAACTGGATAAACTACTTCCAGACAACATAAGAAACATATGTTTGTCCATTCGTAGTTATTTGTCCTCATCTTTCAAATTTATGAAAATCCAATCACTTAAAGGAGTCATACGAAGCCAATTTTCCACTAGCTTATATGATTCTTTAGGGTCTTAATGAAAAGTTTGTAACATAGTTTGTTTTGAAGTTTCACAAAGATAGTGAAAAAGGCAGTCTCGGAGGATCTTTTTTTAGCAGTATTCATAGTGAAACTTGCTAATTAGCACATTATTAGGACAGGCGATTTGAAAAGATTTATTAAAAGACATTATACTCCCTGCTTCTGTAGGTGAGGCTGGATCATGAATGATTAGCACAAACATAAACGCATTTCGGTGTGTTTGCCTTCAGAACCAAACGTAACGTTACTCCTCTGCGTCTTCAGTCACTCAGATGTCGGGAGTAAATCACT
>JAUMHP010000070.1:6902159-6930343 GCA_032361065.1 Enteromius trimaculatus
TTATCATTGTAGGGTGGTTGTGTACACACACTCCCAACACACATTTCAGTCCAAACAGCTTGTAAAAGTGCATGTAGTACCGGATGACCCCTTAAAGCCTTCTAGAGACTGCCCGGTTTTAGCATCGTAAATCAAAAAACAAAAAAAAACACGTTGGCATTTGGAATGTTACTTTGTGCTGTACAAATGGATAAGAGCTTGCGGTAAGCAGTTTTTTAGTACCTGTGTTAAGTTCATGTGGCATTTTTATTGGATGGTCCAGCCCGATCTCACAACAATTTCGTAAATTTTGTACAATGTGACTAATTAATACGAAAAGTTGCCAATTCGGATGAATTTGTATGAATGATCTACACCCAACCCCTCCCTAAACCTACCCATCACTGAGGTTTTAGACAAATCGTACAAAATCATATGAGTGAGATTGTACAAAATTTATACGAATTAGCCACCTCTTAAAATACGTACGAATTGTTTTTAAGACTGTGGTGGTTGGTCAGTAAACGTGGATCGTAGCAGAAAACACGCTGTGTGATGATGATGCTGAATTTCTGACATTACCAGAAAATGTTTGTTTTATGTTTTATCTTTGGTCGCAAGACTGTGACAATAGCTGTCTTTGAACCTTTCTCACTGTATGGCATAAGAGCACCGATTAGGAACCACAATCACAGAAATCCCCACGATTGTTTCACGATGCCAGTCTTTCACCTGGGACAGCCGAAAATCATGCAGTGTGTCTCGGGCTTAAAAGCAATGGGAGTGGAACATAACAACATATATGTCTCTTGCAGTTTACAGTTTCCTCGTTGGAAAATCTGCTAGTGAACTGGTTTAAGCTGGTCATGTGCAGGGCATGAGCTGGTTTAAGCTAGTCCTGAGCAAGAGCTAGTTGCTTAGAACCAGCTTATGACCAGCACATGACCAGCCTAAACCAGCAGCCATGCTTCAAAACATACCTAACCAGCAGATGCTGCTTTTTTTAAGTTCTCAAAATATTCGCCACATGGATAGTGCTATGGTTGAGTCCTGACTGATGAATCCTGATCCTCCTAATTTTGCTTGCTGTCAATTTTCTATACTGCTCTGTTCTTATTGAGTGTATGGTGTGTCCATGAGGATTTATTACTAGGTCTCATCTGAGACTGAGACGGATTTCTTCTCTCAAAAATGATCAGAGAGCAACTGAAAACCTCCCAAACATGTTCCCATATAGCAGCAAGGTAGCCACACACAGGAGTGTAATTAAGTTCATAAGTAATTATTAAGCAATCAAATCTACAATACTCAGTCTATTTTAGTTCATATCTATTTGCAGTTGTAATTTCTGCAAATTCCAACTATCTTGTTCTGAACTCCCACCCACTTCCCCACCAACCATGTTCACATTCCCAGCATCTCTATCCTGTAATGTCTAAAACATATCCTGGCTGCACCACACGACCAATACAGAAATTCATCTGAGGTTGTTTCTCTTCTCTCCCGCGAGTGTTTTACTTTTCCATCCGTTCTCTTGTTCTGAGCTGGAGGAAGAGAACGAGAAAGGAGAGAGAGAGAACATAAAACACATCAAAACATGAAAGCTATGCTTTGGCTGGCGGGGCATTAAAACCAGCTGTCATAATTTTATTCCACAGTTCCCCAGAGGAGACGCAGAGAGACATATTACCCAGATGACTCTGCAAATCCGGACACCATTCTGGAACTGTTTGTCTAATAGAGCAAAACACGGGCTCACTCAGGAGCAGGTTTACATGCAGTCCTCCGTTCCAATAAGTGTAGTTCAGAAGAACTGTCAAACCACCCAGGACAGCAGTGAGAGGCAGTTAAAATTGAAAAGTAAATGACTTTCAGATGGTTTGACATTTATTCTGGTTCTTTTTAATACTTTAGACTATTTCTTGTGGTTAAGCTGCACTGTATAACCAATGGGCTTATATTAAATTTTGTTAGAGATTGCACTGGGGAAAATTTTAAACTGCACCACTCATTTTGATTACCTCTGCTGCTTATGAGAAAAACTAAAACAGCATAACCCTCTAGCTGCACTGCCAAATGATCACTGTTAAAAGGCTTAAACTCTATTATATATCATTTATTATAGAATTGAGTGAAAACGAGTTCATACATTCAACTAAAACTAAAATGGTAACACTTTACAATAAGGTTTCATTTGTTAACATTAGTTAATGTATTAACTAACAAGAACAAATAATCAACAATGCATTTATTACAGTATTTATTCATCTTTGCTTATGTTAGTTTATAAAAATACAATCATTCATTGTTAGCTCACAGTGCATTAACTAATGTTAACATTAACATGAACTACTCATTTTTTGTGAAGTGAAATAAAGCTAAAATTTTATAAAACAAAATTAATTAGATAATTAGAAATTGGATTGGAACTTGGAATCTCACTGAAATAAAATAAGTACTAAAGTACTAAAACTACTGAAATAAATTAAAATGAAATAAAATGAAAAACTACAATAAAATGGCAAAAGCACAATTACAGTAATATATTTTTTTATAAACAATATTATATAATATTGTTTTTGTAATTTAATTAGATTTTATTTTATTCTAATTTTGTTAGACGTAACCGCGGCTTTTGATACAGTTGATCATAAAATTATTTTATCTTGATTAGAACATCTGGTGGGCTTCCAGGGAACTGTTCTCAGCCGGTTCAAATCACATTTAACAAATAGATGCATCTCTGTCAGGTAATTTTTCCTCATTGCCTGCTAAACTCTCCTGTGGTGTACCGCAGGGTTCTATTCTTGCACCCATTCTTTTTTCTTTGTATTTACTTCCTCTGGCCTCTATTTTCAGAAAGCATGGTGTATTATTTCACTGCTATGCAGATGATACCCAAATGTATCTACCTCTGAAACAAAATAAGCACGTTGCTCTGGAATCTCGCTCGCCTTGATGAAGTGAAAATATGGTTCTCTTAAAATGTTTTAATTCTAAATGAGTCAAAAACTGAGGTTATAGTCTTTGGCCCTAGTCAGAATCCAGGGAGCAGAAGTATTGATTTGTACTTTCTTTCTAAAATCTAGGTGTTTTCTGGGATCTGAGTTTAAAATTTGATCAGCAGGTAAACGTGATTATTGGTTCCTGCTTTTTTTAGTTATGTCTCCTTTCTAAAGTTAAATTTTCTTTCTGTTAAAACTTTGGAGATTGCTATCCTTGTGCTTATTACATCTCGTTTGGATTATTGCAACTCTCTTTATTTTGGCATTTCTAAATCTTCCATTGCTCGACTTTTGCTAAACTTCTCAAAGGGCAATGTAAATTTGATCACGTCACTTCAATTCTGAAATCATTGCATTAGTTACCTGTACATTTTAGAATTGAGTTTAAAATTCTTCTGGCACAATCTGGCACCAAGTTATCTGTCTGACCAATTTTATCCATTTAAACCTACACTAAACTTGAGGTCTGGTGATCAAAGACGTCTCTCTGTCCCCAGATCAAGGTTAAAGCAAAGTGGGGATAGAGCTTTTGTGGTTGCTGGCCCTAGGCTTTGGAATAGCCTTCCAGCCTACGTATATTAGATCGGCATAGTCTTTAACTGTTTTTAAATCATCTCCTTAAAACTTATTTCTCTTCTTTGGCTTTTAATTCTTCGTGAGTTTATGGTTTATATCTGCGGTTTGGTATTTGTGTTCTGTTTTTATCTGTTCAGCACTTTGGTCAGCCATGCATGCTGTTTGTAAATGGACTATACAAAAACTTGAACTTGAAACTGTATTTTACTTTAATGATAAATTACATAAACAATACCTGATTTTATATATAAAAATACTATAACAGTATATAAATAATAATAGAATAATAGAACAGAATTAATTTATTGGCTGTAGTACTCATTGTTTCTCAACATCTATGTAACAAATGTCATAGTTTGTTTTATAAAAACTATAACCACATCCAGTCAGGGTAATGAGAGATCATGGATGGTTTTACCTGTGGTTACCATGGCCTTATTATAAATGCCAAAATTAAAATACGCAAGAGCTCTCTCTAAATCCTCTATGAATTAGAAGAAGCTATCAGTTTCCTCTTGTGTAAAATCTCTTCTGTTGGAACGGCCAAAATAAGACCAAGAAAATAAATAAATAAATACTTGTTTGCCTTTAGACATTATAATACATGACTGTAATTATGAATAGCCTGATGAAAGGAAACTATATCTGATGAGGAGTTCATGCTCAGTTCACTGTCAGAATGTTTTAAAAGTCAAGTGTGTAACTTCTGCGCCACTAGCGGCACCAAACAGAAATGCTAAAATAAAGACTGCTTTCAAGTTTTCAAGTTTTAAGCTTAAAATAACCATTGGTTAGACAGGCAGCAAATTTACTAAATTGGCTGAGCCGATTTGAACACTATGTAAATCCAGCCCATACCTAACATAAATGTTGATGTCAGCTTTATGCACAAATTTGAATAAGAATAAAAAAGACTAGCTATAGACAGAAAATTAAGCTAACCAATACCTTTTAAAATATATACTGTATATAGCCTATATACAGGTACAACTTTAAAAAAGTTAAATATCGTTAAAAACGTTCATATATATTTTAGATACATTACATGTAAATTAAAGCATTTGAAAAGTTTTTTGGTTTTAATTTTGATGATTAGAGCTTACAGCTCATTAAAATCTAAATCCAGTTATCTCAAAATATTAGAATATTTCCTAAAATCAATCAAAACAAAGTATATTCAAGTTCTTCAAAGCATGTTCATTTCTGCACTCAATAATTGGTTGGGGTTCCTTTAGCACAAACTCCAGCATCAGTGAGGACTGGCATGGAAGCGATCAGTCTGTGGCTCTGCTGAGACACTATTGAGCCTTCAGCTCGTCTGTGTTGTAGGAATGAGTGTTTCTCATCTTTCTCTTGAAAGTATGCCATACATACCACATGGGCTTCAGGCCAGGCATGTTGGCTGACTAATCAAGCACAGTAATATTATGGTCAGCAAAGCACTTGGAAGTGGTTTTGTGACTGTGGGCAGGTGCTAAGATACGGTGGCCCAGCAGTGCACAACACAATTTAAAAAGCAAACATATGCACACAACACAGCAGAATTAAAAAAGCCAACACAACGCACAACACAACGAATTTAAAAAGCAAACATAAACTCAAAGCACAACAACATTAAGCCACAACACAACGGAAATGCTCCCGAGCACTAGGGGGCAGTTGGTCCACAGAAACGGCTATTGTGCGCATGTCACGAGTGTTCGTGGGCAGTCTGTAGCTGTTTTGATAGTTTTAACGCTGAAATTAACACCAACCCTTTTCCTACCCAATTTCCTCCTTCCACTAAACTTTATATTTAATGTGCTTTGATACAGCACTCTGTGAACAGCCACTCCTTTCAGTGATGACCTTCATTTGGCTTAACCTTTTTGTGGAGGGTGTCAATGATCGTCTTCTGGACCATTGTCCAGTTAGCAGTCTTCCCCATTTTTGTGGAATCAAAGAACAAAGAGAAAGAAAGGTCATTTAATGAAACTCAAAAATAAATACTATAATATTATGAGAAAACAAGAGTTTGATTTTTATGATCAAAATGAAAGCAAACAACATTTTTAAAATGTTTTACTTTACATATAATGAATCTAAAATATATATGAAAGTCTAACTTTTTGAAATAAAAGTTTTTCACAATATTCTAATTTTTTTAGATGTACCTGTAAATATAAGCAACTATACAGTCTAGTTGGAAAGACTTTTTTGGCTACACTGACACTCCAGGCTCTGATGGTGGCATCTTGACTTGTCTTTAACTTGGGCTGTTGTAGTTTAGAGTGCCAGTGAAGAAGTGCTACCCGTCCCTGACCCACCCAGATGGACAGGATGTCAGTTTCGAGAGGGTTTAGGGTGTGGATCATTCCTCTGATGGCAAGGAACCCCGTTTAAGTCTATTTCTGAACAGCAATAATGTGGTTATGATTGTTTAAAGAATGAGGAAAGACAGTTTTATCATTCAAACGCAGACAGAGAGAGCGAGAGAACCGGGTGGAGCTGAGCAGAGACACTGAAAATAGAGCAGTGCCAATTATGGTCAGTTTAAGTGGAGATCTGATATTCAGGCATACACTCTGCTGCTCGCTAGTTTTCTTAGGAGGGGTTGTAGGATTTTCCAAGGGTCAGGTTTAATTATGGTAGGAATGTGTATTTGGACTTACAGCGATGGCGTATCTGGTGATGTTACGTTTCTCACATTCAGCCAAGGAATCAGGAAGGTCTTCTCCATCATGGGACTCTCCATCTGTCACAACTATCATCACTTTAGTGGCCCCTTCCCTCGCTCCTCTGTCTGGGCTAAAGGCCTCAGTGCTAGACATGGGTGAGAAAAACAAAGCAGTTAAACATCTGAGTGTTTTTTTATAGGCACAGTTGATCAAAGTACGAAAAATAAGAAGAAATATCCAATAAACACATATCCATTGACTTTCTATTTATCAAATGATTCTAAAAAATAGCATTACAGTGTTCTGCACAACTGCTTGATAACAATAAGAAATGTTTATTGACCAAATCAACATTTGACTAGATTAATGCCTGCTGAAAATCACAGAAATAAATTACATTTAATACTGTAATATATTTAAATACAGAAAACTATACAAAAATACATTTCCATACGGGTTTATAGTTTGTTAAATAGCTATATGTTATATATATTTTATGGGGAGACACTGCAGGCAAAAACACATTGTTTTCTGTTCATTCCAAGCATTTTCTGAATTATGGAGTGACAAAAATGAGATAAGCAAAAGTGAAAATCCAATGTTTTTCGATTTTTGTGCTAGAAATGTATCCAAATTAGTGCATTAAACAATGACTCATTTGTATAACGATGGATATATCCGGTTTCTGGAGTTTTCAAAATAATGGCCACTATCCTACAGCATTACCAAGCCTGGATACATTTTTTAAAAAAACTACGACTGTGTTTATCTGAAAGAAGAAAGGATGGCTTGGAGGTGAGTAAAATATGGGGTAATTTTCATTTTTGAATGAACTATTCCTTTAAGTGTGGCTTAAGTTTATATTTTTGAGACTGTGTATAATTTCTGTAATTTCAAGACCTAAATCAGTCTGAAAACTGTAAATATTTCATATTTAAAATTCACTCAAAGGCAAACGAATCCAGATAACTTATATGTTAGAAGCAGCGATACATGCAGCAGGTTTCTGTGCTGATTGTGTGAGGGAGAAATGCAAGATGTAAGTTTCGTGGCACAGACAGTGTTAGTCAACTTAGTGATTTTCAGGCGCTCGTCCAGACTCTAGCTAAATATAACTATGTGGCTGCCCGCAAGAGTGCAGAGTTTAAAAACAACCAGCAGCCTTACGCCTAATCACATCCAGTGAAAGCAGGGCAGGAGAGGTGAATAACGGTAGATGTACTGTAGTAATGAAGGAAAGAATAGTGAAAACACAAAAACAGTAACTTTGAATATACTATCTGTGCTTGAGATGAAACCGAAATCATGTGAGAAAGAAAATCAAACTCCAATTTTCCACACAGAGGGACGAAAGTTTTGATGTGGTATGTGAAAAATAGAGGGCAGGTTTTTATGCTGTAGAAGAATGTTTGTTCCATTAAGATATTTATACACAGGATCTTGTGAGGGAGAAAACAAATCTTTTTAAAAATCTTGAGAATAAGATACAGATTTTGTTACGCAGATGTTTCAGTGGGGTTTTAGTGATTATGAATATTTTTTTTGTAAAGATTTAAAGGGAAAGCAAGCAAGAACTCTTGAACAAGAACAAAGTGTGCTTAATTGCATTGAATATATATAGAAATATAATATTACAAATTATGCTGTAAGTACTTGATTGAAAGTTAATATGTTTTACTAAATCGCTATTTCAGCATTACAAATCAGTAATTACAAATATTTTTAAATACATGACATGTATAGCTTCAACAGAAAATACATTAAAATATGTTTTAGTTTACCATAAATGCTTGTCAATACTTTTGACAGTACAGTCAAATTAATTACAGTGAAATAAAAAAGTAGGTCAAAAAAGCATTTTTTATTTAAATTAACTGGATTTAATATAAATTGAAACTATTTATTTTCATTTGTAAATAACTATTGCTATTAAGAATCAGAAAATATTTGGTAACACTTTACAATAAGGTTCATTAAGTTAACATTAACTTAAAATTAACAATACTTCTACAGTATTTATTATGTCTTAGTTAATATTAATATCAACACATTATAAAAATCACCAGTTTTTTTTGTTAACATTAGTTAATGCACTGTGAACTAACATGAAAAAACAATGAATTACTGTATTTGTATTAACTAACATTAACAAAGATTAATAAAGAGTGAAATAAATGTAGTGATCATTGTTTGTTCATGTTAATTAAAACATTAACTAATGTTAATAAATGACAATTCATTGTAAAGTGTTACCAAACATTTAATTTAATTCACACTACAGAATATATGCTTAAAATATTCATCGAGAAAAAACATATTTTCTAAATGATCTTTCTAGTAAAAGCATGCTAAAGTATATTACTTTTGAAAGAAAGAAAGAAAGAAAAAGGAAGGAAGGAAGGAAGGAAGGAAAGAAAGAAAGAAAGAAAGAAAGAAAGAAAGAAAGAAAGAAAGAAAGAAAGAAAGAAAGAAAGAAAGAAGGAAGGAAGGAAGGAAGGAAGGGAGGGAACAAGGAAAGGAAGGAAGGAAAGAAAGGAAGAAAGAAGGAAAGAAACAAAAAAAGAAAAAAAAGAAGGGAAAGAAAAAAGAACAAAGGAAAGAAAGAAAGAAAGTTGCAGGGAAAGTGATTTGAGCAAATAAGTCTGTTAATTGCTGGGGTTGGTGTTATTTAAAGGCTGCTGTGCTTTTAATGAGTGCTACATCTGGATTTATGTGGTTTTTAACTCACACCCTCCTTCCTTTTACTGTGAGTTTGAATTAATTACTGTATTTGAATTCTCTCACGTTCATGTTTGTGTGTATGAACATGGTCATGTGTGTTTGAACAGCTGCACGAGTGAAGGCTGTGTCTGTGGATGGTGACCACACCTGCAGCTCTGCTGAGCCAGCTCTCCTTCCCTCTCCATCAGCAAACTTACAGTAAATGTTATGACAACTTTCCTCGCCTCAGCCAACTACTGCTATCACTTCATCTACCGTGAGAGAGCGTGTCTGTCCAGTGTGTGCCTTACAGAGAGTGGAAACTCTTAAATGAATTGTGTAGAATCACAAAGATACACACCACAAACACATAAACAAATGCTCACACAGTAAGAGAGTAAACAAAAAAGTTCCACAAATTCTATGTAAGACAAAGGAAGGATTGTGTGTTCAGCACTGACAGCGATTTTAGACTAGACTCATCCATATTACAGTTTCAGCGTTAAATGCTTATTTTACAGCATTAAGTTGTTTGTTTTATTTACTATACAAGCTTACTAAATCGGAAGTGTTTTTAATTCACTAAGAAGAACTGGTTCATAAGAGTCATTGGATCTGGAATCAGACTACACTTTTCACAGTATGTTTCTCATTTACTAAAAAAAAAAGCTCATAAGAGTGCTCAGGAATGGGGCACTGGTTGCACACTTGTGCTGTACGGTGTACGGTGTGGTCAGCGAGTGTCAGCTACGGTTAGTGTTCTACATGTGTGTGTATAAGTGTGTGTTGAAGGGATTCGGTAGAAGAATAGCAGAAGCAGACATTACAGGAATGGAGAGAGTGTGAACGGGGCTCAGAGTGCAATGAATCTCTTTCCTCATACATAAGAGTCTCAGGGGAAGGAATGGAATTACAGTTCTGAGGAGGCAGCTTCAAAAACATCAACAGAAAAACAAAGAAACTATTGACCAGATTGACTCAACTATGCTACACACTTTACATTATCTCTGGATGTGGTAAAAGATCATGGAAAGGTCAGAATGTACATAATGTGATACCTTTGATAAAGTAGTAAGAGAGAGGGCCGTGCTACATTTGTTTTGAATGAGCAGTGGGTCATCATACCAGGCCATTTGGATGGCGTATGCGGTGCGGGTCTCCCGTCCTTCTTGACGACTGATGTTTTTGGCGGCTTCAACCACATCCTGTGTTGTCTGATAGTCCCTGAGAGACCACTCGTGGACCGAGATCTCCCCGTACTGCAGGACACCTACCTACAAACAGTCACAAGCAGTATTTCAAGTTGAAACATAGGGGTGACCAAAATCTTCATGACCAAACGCATTTCTCAGTTACAAAAGTGAATTAGTCAAGAGCAGTAGGAGATTTTTGCTCTTTTGTTGTTTGATTAAGATGAATGACAGACAGCAAAAATATTAGACTGCTATCACTTTAAGAGCTGCCCAGATCCAATATACTGTTGCACGTGTGCTTTCTTTCTCAGCTGTTTGCTTAAAAATTACTATGCTTATAAAGATACTTGCAAAGACATACAAGTATGCATATTTAACTCCCACTATATTTAATCTACAGTGCTTAATACATATGAAAAGATATTAGTTGACATATTAGTTGACTACGCAGCACAGCAACATCATGTAAATGTGTAACCGCCATAGAAAAGATAGCCCAAAATCTCTACCATCTGACACATGGTATATTGTGTGGAAAACATATTAACTACACAACATATTAATTAAAACATTACAAAGGCATTCCTGTGGTGCTGTCGTAACATTGGTTTGTTTGTTTGAGCATGCTAGTTACCAATATAGTAACATTGTCTCAACAAATATTCTGAATCTAGGGGTTGTGCTGTTTGTAAATAGAGGGTCCTTCATAGAGTGATATTTAGGGGTCTTAAAAAGAAAGAGGGAAAAAAATGGTCTAGCAGATGTTTGAGGTAATGTGCCGTAAATCAGGCAGCAGCAGCAATTTGTGCAGAATGGACAACTCTAGAAGATGTAGAGATGTAGATGAGATTGGCATCTCCACTATGAGCTCTGCCCCACCAACATGAAGGCCCAAATCTGTCTGAGCAAGAAATTCTCCACAAACCAGAGGAATTTCCCTTTTACCTCCTGTTGCCCCCAGCCTGCCTACTGCCTTAAATAACTCACATTACATAAAAACACATGCCAGGAATATAGATAGACACATCTATAGATATCCATCTCTCTCTTAATCAATCCAGATATCCACGCATCCATTAGTCCATCCACTAGTCATCTTCTTATCATTTTCTAATACGCATGCATTTCTAATTCTGTCCCCTTTGTTTGTTCCCTCTAGAAACCACAACTTCTGTCTGTTCAGATTAATATAGTAATTTATTTTCTCCAGCCTGCCAGCGCTGTTTCTGTTTGAGCTCATTTCTCTCTGCGGACTGGTTTGTGGTTCTTTTCCTCACAGTCGCTCATATTGGCTCAGTGCATCAAAGATCGGTGTTGGAGCTGCAGACAGGATTTAATGTAAAAAGGCAGTTCTACATATCTGTCAAAACCTAAGCCAGGTCTCTGCTACCTAAAAGCACACAGTTGGAGAGTAAAGATTTTGCTCACTCATTTTACTGAATGTTTATGCATACATATACATGATTTTTCCATAATTCTTCCATTCGCTTATAATGACTGGATAGGAAATAAAAGAGGTAATTTAGTATTAGTAGACGTTTGTAACACTTTATTTTGATTTGCCCACAACATACTGATTATGAGAAACTTAGTATATGCAAGTATAATTAGTTGATATGTAGTTACAAAGAAACGTATAGTCAGTATAATGTCTGAAGTGGACTATCAAAATAACGTGCAAACATTTCTTTTTTTTTGAACTCTTCTTATGGCTACAAATTCTTGAAATAATTTTTACAATTTTACATTTTTTGACACTACTTATTCAGCACAAATGTTTACTAAAGTGCAGATCTAAGCCAAAGAGTTTTTATATTCAGTGCCCTCCACTAATATTGACACCCTTAGTCAATCTGAGCAAAGGTGTTTATCCTTTTGATCTTTCATTCAAAAACATTCTCACATTCTGACCTATCACTGAAGGAAAACAATTGAAAATAGGGAGAAAAACTCATGATGAATTAAATGTTTTTCTCTAATTCATGTTAGCCACAATTATTGGCACCCAATTATTGTTACATCCTTTTCCCAAGAAAAGAGACCACTCCTTCATGCAGAATCACTCAAAGACCCTTTAGATTACCAGCTCCATGTTGCTTCTCCTCTTTAGTTCACCTCACTCATTTTCTGCATGGTTCAGGTAAGAGACTGGGACAGCTCAGTGCTCAGTGACTAATTCTTGTGTTTATTTTGACAATATAGTAACATTGTCTCAACAAATATTCTGAATCTAGGGGTTGTGCTGTTTGTAAATAGAGGGTCCTTCATAGAGTGATATTTAGGGGTCTTAAAAAGAAAGAGGGAAAAAAATGGTCTAGCAGATGTTTGAGGTAATGTGCCGTAAATCAGGCAGCAGCAATTTGTGCAGAATGGACAACTCTAGAAGATGTAGAGATGTAGATGAGATTGGCATCCTTTTCCCAAGAAAAGAGACCACTCCTTCATGCAGAATCACTCAAAGACCCTTTAGATTACCAGCTCCATGTTGCTTCTCCTCTTTAGTTCACCTCACTCATTTTCTGCATGGTTCAGGTAAGAGACTGGGACAGCTCAGTGCTCAGTGACTAATTCTTGTGTTTATTTTGATGTTTGTTTTGGATTATTGTCACAGCGAAAACCCAACCACGGTCCATTTAAGATTTCTAACAAAGTCAGTCAGTTTTAGATTTGTTATCTGTTGGTATTCGATAGAATCCATGATGTCATGTGTCCAAACAGGATGTCAGGACCTTTAGCAGAAATATAGACCCACAACATCAAAAACAGCAGTATGCTTCATTGTACACACGGAGCACTTTTTATCCCTGTGTTTCATCAAACCCATCTAGTGTTTGCTACTAAAAAACTAATTTTTTAGTTTCATCTGATCATAGAAGCCAGTCCCATTTGTAGTTCAGGTCCTGTCTGACAACTGAACATGCTGGAGATTGTTTTTGGATGAGCGAGGAGAATTTTTCTTAAACCCTCCTGAACTACATGTGCTGATGTAGGGGCTGTGACAATTTTTTTTAAAGGTTTTCTGACCCTGAGACTTAACTATTTTCTGCAATTCTACCAGCTGTGGTCCTTGAAGAGTCTTTAGCCACTCAAACTCTACTCCTCGCAGTGTATTAGGAGGATAGAGACACACATCAGTTTTGTTTTTAACGTTGATTGGAAATTCTTAATTATTTCCTTGATGGAGGAAATGGTAATTTTCACTGCTCTAGCTCTTTTCTTAAAGCCACTTCACTAATTTGTGAAGCTCAATTATCTTTTGCTGTACATCATAAATATATTCTCTTTCTCATTGTGTTGATGATTAAGGAAATTTGGGCTTTGTTTTCCTTCCTATATATATTTCTGTGAATTTCTAGGGGTGCCAATAATTGTGTTCAACAAGTATTGGAGAAAAACATTTATTCACCACAAGAACTTCTCCCTATTTTCAATTGTTTTACTTCAATAAAAGGTTAGAACTGTGTGGATTTTTTGAACGAAAGATCGAAAAGATAAACAATCCAGATTTATTTGCACAGCCACCTTTGCTCAGATTTACCAAGGGTGCCAATATTAGTGGAGGGCACTGTATGTGTGTATATATATATATATATATATATATATATATATATATATATATAATCCCCAAACATCAATCAAAAATACACAATTTACTACACAATTTATTATTATTTAAAAAAACGTACCTGCATTTGTTCAGGGCTTATGTGGAACTTGCTGAGAATGTTGCTAAGAAAGTTCTGCACTTCAGACCAAGGGTAGATACTATTAGAGCCATCTAAAACAATCACTATATCCATGTATGTGGTGCATCCTGTGAAAAACAAACACAAAAGGAGTTCAGTTAAATGCAGTTGTTTTATTCAATCCAAACAGGTCATAGGAACAGAGGATGTTTATCTCACTCTGGGCAGTGGGTGCAATGATGTCCTTGGGCTCCATGTCATTGGTGACAGAGGCACAGATTCCTGTGCTGAACACAGATGTACCACATTCCTGGGACCATAGCGGAGCACAGGCCTAAAAATTACACAGAGAAAGTCTGTATTACATTCAAATGTTAAGAATCTGTAGCACCACATTTATGCTTTACACAGTTACTGGTACCTTACAGACAACTAATGAACAGTATGTAACATAACCTTTGGCTGATGTGCACAAATTAGGGATTTTGTGTGTCAGGACCTTTTTCTGACAAATGTCTTGGGTTTAAATAGTGGGAAGCACCATGTGCTGGTCAGACCAATAAAATCTACTGAAGTGAAATGAACCAGGGAAAGTAGGTGAGGGACACAGAAAGAAAGAGAAAAGCAAAGAGAAAGTGGTCATGAACAATCACAGAGGAATGTTTTATTGCTCAGAAGTTTCTCTTTTATTGCTCAGGCAGGACACTTACACTACTGTTAAAACAAATGTGGTCAGTAAGATTATTCTAAATAAATGTATATTACAGTAATATAAATTTTAAAGGTGACATTGAAGACATTAAAAATGTTGCAAAAAATATTTTTCAAATAATGTTTTTAGCACCAGATCAGCATTAGAATGATTTCTAAAACATCATGTGACACTGAAAACCAGAGTGAGTGCTGCTGAATATATATTACGAATAATGAATTACATTTTAAAATTTTAAACTAAATTAAAATGAGTTGATTTAAATTATACAAATTTATTTTAAAATATTACTGTATTTTTTACCAGCCTTGATGGGCATAAGAGACCTTTATCAAAGACATTGAAAAAATCTTATCAACCCCCCTTTTTGAGTTCTTAGAACTATGTCACAAATAATTCTCTTTAAATAACAAATCATTTTGGATGAATTTCATAAGAAATATGAATTCAAATGATAATCATATTAGTCTGGGTTAGAAAAAGAAGACTGAGAAAAGAAAGAAAAAATGAGAAGGAGAGATATGGAGAGCTGTTGATATAGTCATAAATGCTCTAACAGAGTTGGCGGCTGCTCCTGCAATGAAGCAATTTAAACGTACTTGGAGGCAATTGGAGGAAGAAGGGCAAAAAAACACATAAAAATAGTACGTCTTCAAAGCGTGCCATTTATTTGCCTGAAAAACCATTGTGAGGATTAGTGAGGCAAAGAATGGAGAGAAACAAAACATACCAAGAGTTTAAAGACGGAGAATGAGACAAAAGATAGACGGGTTTGGAAGGAGTGGTTAAACTGAAGGGGGGTAAATGTTCTCTGACTCCCCACCCTGTTATTATGAAGGCCTGTAACAGAGGGATGGGAGGATGGAGAAAGGGAAAGAAAAAAAGACAGAATGAGTGTGAGAGACAGAACTGAAATGGCGATGAGGGTGAGAGGTGCTATGGCTTTTCCACGGCCTGTCATTACAAAGGGCTTGAGTCACATTCCTATCCTGTTATAGCACTGACCAAAGGAACAAACACAGCCTCACAAATCCCTAAACAGGTACATTCAATTAAACGCTTTGGTTAGTGATACTTGAATCTGAAATGTGGGTCTCATTACATCCATGCTGTGAGCGCTAGTTTTAGTTGGCATACACCACGGTGAACTATGTGTGACTCCATCCCAGAAGCTGTACTCACTTGCTCTTCGTTTAACCCTCTGTCAGACAAACACACACACAAAAACATGGTTTTGTTTGAACACACATAGCCTGACTCCCTCCGCCGAACCATTCGCTCGCTCTCATAAAACGTCTGACTACTGGCGAAAGCCACCCAGCAATTCCACCAAAGCCACAGCAGAGCGGCTCCAGAACTGGACTGATCTGGTTCACTGCGTTCTGCCCGACACAAGCCTTGTGTATGTGTAAGAGAGAGTGTGTGTGCGGGTTAAAGAAATTTAGAGGCTGAAACCATGAATATTAAGGGGAAGACTGACTGTTCTGGTTGAGTTTTGGGTCAGGTGAGGTTTTGGCTTGTTTTTGTCTTTGTCTTCAGCTCCATCTGTCAAACTTCCATATGCCTTAAATAAATAGTTCACTCCAAAAGGAAAACTGCCATCATCTATGTTCTTCCAAACCCACATGACTTTTTTTTTTGTTTACTACTACTACATTTCAGTTCTTTTGAGGTCATGATGATAGCTTTGATAGACAAGCAGAGAAAAATGCACATTATTCATTAGAAATCCAGATACCTGACCTAGTTCTTCTTGGCACATCAATAAGAAAAGTAGTAGTGTCCAGTATATGAATGTCGCATTGTTCTGAATTATATCTTTTCAATGAAAGTAGTTGGAATGGTTCATTTACAAATTAATGCGTTCTCTTGTTTAACATGTACAGTATTCTGTCCATTGAATATCCATTCACCCCAAACTTGTAGACATCAAAAAGTACAAATGCAGATCATATAAAGGGAACTTGGATATCCAAACTTGGGTCTTATTTGACCAAAAAGTTTTACATTTATTGAAAACTGACTCACTTCAAGATCATTCTAGACGTAAATGTAGTCTTCATCTGAACAGAGTTTAAGAAATCTTTCTTTATATCACATTTAAGGTCCTTCCACACTAAGTCTGTTTGGATTTTTTTTCGTATTCATTATCCTTTCATATCGATATGCTTGTTATGGATGTGAAAACACAGAAACTGTTTGAAGTTTTTATGACGGTCGAATTTATATTTTAACATGCTAAAAATTTGGAGAATTTCAGTCTGCAAATATCTTTATTTTCTCTGCAGTGAATGGGTGCAGAGTCAAACAGCTGATAAAAACATTACAATAATCTAAAAGTAATTGATACAACTCTTAATTTGAAGTTAAAATCTGCAAAATGCGAGAAAATAACCCATAATAATGCTTGCTCCAATGGAAAACCATCTCTTGTTTTCCTCAAATAAACTCCACTGACATATTTCATATTTCCACTGTTTTAGCCTGTTTTGTCTACCACTGATTTATGGTGCACTATTTTGTGAATATTTCTTCCCTGATTAGTAAACCTTTTTCATATTTTAAAAACAGTTTTTTAAAAAAATATTTACATTAAATGTAATGTTTTTATCAGCTGTTTGAGCTCATTCTGACGGCCCTCATTCACTGGGGAGGATCCGTTGATGTTATGCTACATTTTTAAAAATCTGTTCAGGTTAATGAAAGAAGATTAATTAAATTTATACATTTAAATTCCCAGCAAAATGTATAATGCTGTGCTTCTCTAAAGCTTGAAAGCTCCAGTCTCCATGCAAAGTAATTGCTTGGAACCGTGCGACTGACCACATTCTGTTAAATGTCTAATTTTGTATTCCACACAACAAAGAAAGTCATACACACCCATCTAGTCAAACACTGACTGTATAATGTGTCATTCCAATAATAGCCACTGTTTTTCAGGTGGTCACATGCACATATATGGTGGTCATGACAGATGGTGGTGGTTGGGTGAGACAGAGGAGGGGATTTCATAACCATTCATTCTACAGTTCATACCACAAATACGTGTACACACTCATGCCTACTCACATACAGTACATAGAAAAACACAAACATGACCGAATAATGCAAATACTGCTGTGATGTCAGTGCTCAAACACCAGATGTTTTGGACTCTTAATACAGACTACAGAATTTGAAATATAATCTCACCAGGAAGCCATCTGAAGCAGCAGGCGTTAGCGTCATCCCCAAATGAGAGTTTTTAAGATTTCGAGACACGTTCTGAAACGCATTATCACCTATATAGGGCATAACACAAAAACATATTGTAAACTACTTCTCCATGCACAACACAGTCATTGAATGTAAATTTTCACACTCAGAGAGTTGATCCAATACCTAAGTTAACTTTTGAGCAATTGGAATTTATCTCATCTCCCACAATGCACTTGTAAATATCCCCCTTCCTGTTATTTTGTGGTCCATCCCATGGAGCACCAACCAGAATTCTGTTCATAAAACAAAGAGTCACTCAGAATGTCAAGAAACCTTTATAAATGAGAACTTAAAGAACTAAAAGTATCGAAAACACTCACGATTTCTCTCCATTGTTCTCATGCTGTAACACAGAGAAGCCGAACAGAGCATCTTCAGGCCCACTGAAGATCCGTGGCCTCTTCACATCAATATTAAAACACTCACACAGCCCTAAAAAAGAGAAATATATATAATAAAACAATGCATACTGGTTAACATAAATAAACTGTGCTGCTTAATGTATTTGTGGCACATTCTTTTTTTTAAATATTTGATCAATAGAAAGTTCAAATAAATTGTGTTTATTTAAAGGGATAGTACACACAAAAATGTAAATTCTGTTATCATTTTCTCACCCTCATGTCTTCAGAAATTTGATGCTCCAGTTCATAAAGAGGTAATAAAACCAATCCATATGAATTAAGTGGTTTAGACCAAATTTTGTGAAGAGACCTCAAATCGCTATAAATGATGAAATGAATCATATATAAACATTAAGCCCACACATCACTTATGACAAGCTCAAGCATGCTTGCTGGACATGTGAGAACCAATGGAGTTCACTTTTAGCTTACTTAAGAACCAGTGAGGTTTGTTCTCGCACATCGAGTAAGTACAGTTCAATGTAAACATATGAATAAGTGAATGTTTTGCAAATAATGCATTTCGAGAGGAACGCGATACGAATTAATCTAGCACAGCTGGCAGCTCATCAGCTAATCAATCCCCTTACCAACTTCCAATCGCCTCTTTTCCCTTCACTATAAAAACCCCAGGTTTCATTCCATCTGCATCTCGCTTCATGCAACCCACCTTCTCCGCCTTTATTTAGTTCCCGAGGAAGCAGTACGGGACCGAGACGAACTTCGAACCCTCGCCCTCTATAGGGTTCATACCACTAGGGTTCCGAACTCGCTCCCCTGACAGCATGCCAAACCAGCTTAAACTATTTATGAGGAAAGCATGAACTCTTGAAAAGCCTTAAAATAACTTAAGCCTGTTCATTTGTGAATAGTTACAGTATTTTCATTTTTGGGTGAACTATTGATTTATTTCAAAATAAAAGTATTTATTTATTTTTTTCAAAATCTTACTGATCCCAAACTTTTGAATGACACTGTATATATAAATTTTACAACGATTATATTGCTTTAAGAACTATATTTCTTCACATTTCTATATACCTACCTTGCACAGGTAAAATTGCTGAGGAAACGAATACACACAAGGACAAAGATAAATACCAAGAAATTATTATATTGACATTTCATGATCCAAATTTTGAAGAAAAAGAGCAGTGAAGAAGTGAATGAACTGGACGGATAAAGTGACAGACAAACAGACGGAAAAGGCCAAATAAAAAGAGAGAAGGGAAGAGAGGGAAAAGGGAGGGAAGGGCGTCGGTTGTAATAACTACTGAACATAGTAGTTCCCTGTTATGGCATATAGACCTGTTTATATGACTGAAAGTCAGAGAGAGGGAGAGGCTGAAGCAGAGGTTCACCAGTGGATTTGTAGCTCACAGCAAATGTAACTCAAAACAACCGTATTGGCCAAAACAGGCTTGTGGAACAAAGATGACCAGTCAGTCACACTCCCGGCATAATACCAACACTGAAACCTATCTGAGGGGATTTCTCTGTTTTGTGTAATGCGGGTTTTGACCCACACGTACACTGAGGTCTCATTCACTGTGGGTGAAGTTAGATTTAGTTGGATTTCTTAGGATTGTTTACCCAGAAGGCAGAGGGGGAGGCTTTCAGAAAAGGGGCAGGCAGAGAACCAAACCCCACAGACCTCAAAAAGGGTGCCTGCGTTTCTCTCTTCCAGTCTCTCGTCCTCTCTCTCTCTTTCCAATGGAATGAGAACACGGAGGGGGATCCATATGGATCAAAGAGCAAATGGGACACGGTCTGTAACTCATGCTTTTCCCCCCTAAAATGTTCACAAAATCTAACTTGTCTTTCCACAATTCTTGTGCTCCTATTTCTCTTTTTCCATGTTTGCTCTCTTTTCCTCCAAAAAAAAAGAGTGAAATACCAAAGCGTTATACAATACTTTACAATAGGTATATGTTGGATCCGTGTATTATGAGGGAATTAAACCCATAACCAAACGGCTTTGTGTTATGTAACACAAAAAAACTCAAAATTGTCATTTAACATTTTAGAGGTAAAATACATAACCTATAAAATTGAATTATATGTACATTTACACTTAGTCATTTCAATGCTTTTATTCAGAGTGACTTACAAATGAAGAAAACAGAATCAATCAAACCCACAAAAGAGCAATACTACATAAATGCTGGGGCAATCAGAGGTCGCGTTAACCGAATATTTTCCGCCACTGATCTATTTGTAACTGTAATTCCCATCCCTGTCCAGTTGGTGGCGAATGCACGTCAGTGTGGCAACAGAGCGCAGGATCATCAGCTCCAGAACAAAAGTAAAACTGTCCCGAGTCATGTCTTTTATAACGCAATGATTACGCAAAAAGTTCTCATCTATATCCACTGATCTATAGTCATCTTTATATAGATCAGTAAATTTCCCAATATGATGTCATCTAGTGACATCAGTTTTAGATACCACAGAGTGCTATTTAGAACTTCTGGTTCAAGATAAGTCAGCTCGTAATCTTCCAGTTTGCTATACTGTGCTATACTGTGCATGTAAATTAAGTTTTAACCACTCATTGGTAGCAGCTGCCATTTTAATGTAGTTTTTTCATGTCTGATTTATTATAAAATAAATATTATTTAAAAAATGTGTATCTTATCGCACTGAAGTATAGCAAGTGTCAGACACAGTTAATTGTTTTCAACACTCCTGTATATGATGAAAACAAGCAGCATTATATTAATTGCTGCATAAATTATATAGGAAATATATTAACCCGTATTAAATATTGTGTTGGACAAAGGGGGTCATCCAAGTCAAAAAGATTGAGAACCACTGTATTAGTGGACCATGTCCATAGTTAATGTGATGAACCTTATTGGTCAATGTTTGTTTCTATGTGTGAAGATGTAAAGTATCTTTAGCCCTCTGTTTCAGCTCTGTGGGTTTTCTTGGTCCATGTCTCTAGGGCTCTGTCATGACAACTGTAAACATTTATATATCTTGGTGGTGAATAGTCTGGAAAAGCAGTCCAGATTCTCTAAATCCTTACCCACACATATATACACTTATTGTGCACACACAAATGCATTCCTGCACCACACTGAGACATAGACATTCTCATCCACCACTGGATGGACGTCACTTTGAATGAGTCTTATTAGAAATGCAAATGTACAGTTCAGTCATGCCAGCATGACTAATATGTGAACACATATGGGACACATTACTGAGAGAGAACATCTCTGAAATGGGAAACAATTTAATCCATGTTAGAAACGGTGTAGTTTAGCTGGTCCTGCTCTCTTTTTCACAAGCTCTCTTGATTCTGTCAGCTTCTCTCGAGTCAGTGAAATGTAAGTATACTCGATATAGAAAAGGGTTTTAAAAATCAGTAGAATACACTAAACATTTCTGAAGAACCTGAACCTGTGCTATTTTCAAGTTTTCAGACCCTAAAATGACAGGAATTGATGTAACCAAAGCAATCCCGTGCCTATTTGTATAATTCTTTTAATGATTGGATGGCTATGTGCGTAAGAATTCATATAATCTTATTCATACGTTTTTGTACAATCTGCTTACAGCCCATTGAGGGATAGGTAAAAAAAAATGGATTTGCAAAATACACATCTCTTTTCACATCTGATCAGGAGTCTGTTTACCAAAAGCATGGTTAGCAAGTTCTGTCGTTACCAGTGTAGTTCAATGATTCGGTGTTTCCCAAAAGCATAGTTCAATGTCACAAACATACGTGGTTGGAACTACAGCTTTGGACCTCTGGTTAGAAGCATAGTTTTTTTGTTAGTAAGATGTGTAGGCTTTAATAAATATGCTCTTGGACACAAGAAGCAAACTAACATGCATTACTATCTTTATATTTACTTAAGTATATTTGCACGTCTGTTTTTGAAAAGTGCGCGTGTGCATAAATGGCTAAGGGAACGCTAGAGTATGACATTTAATGTTTAATACAGCAGCTTCTTCTAAATCTCTAATCAGTTAAATAGCATAAGTTATTCCTAGCATAAGATATTAATAATGTCCCTATGTTGTTGAATTAACGTTCAGGAAACAGTCGTGACTAGCTAGTTAATTTCCAAAAATGCATTGTACAATGGTGGTTAATCAGCGAGTTACATCATTGTTCTGGAAATGCACCCCTTGTTGGATAAATCCATTTATTCGCTGTTGAATTCATATTCTTGCGGCATATGCATATATTTTAATAATATTAACTAAATAGGAAAGAAATAATCATTATTTTTATTTAGTATGCTCCTGGGTAAGCTATTTCAAATAACATATGTTTATTTCTATACACCACAAGACAAAATAATTGAATTCATAAAAATTGACCATGTTCAAAAGTTTACATACCCTTGAAGCAGTTCAACTGCCTGCTGTTCTTTATAATAATCCTGTACTTTCTTTGTTTTTCTTATTTTGTTTAAAGATCATATTTTTTTCATTTGGAAGAGCTCTTAAGAAGCTACATAAATACTTAAATGTTTCCCAGAAGACTAAGTAAGTACAACACACCCTGATCAAACCTCACAGCTCTTAATGCATTGTGTTGCCTTCTTGAGTATAGTAAATGTTTTCATCTTATATAATAGTTATGAGTCCCCCAATTGTCCTCAGTGTAAAATTATTGAAAATCTCAATCTCAAAATCACACAGTCAGTGTCTGAAAGGGTTCAAACATGCAGAAGATGCTGGAAACCAAAGAATGTGAAGGAGCTCGAGGGTTTTTCTGAAGAACAGCAGGCAGTTGAACTGCTCAGGACCAACAAGGGACTCATAAACAACTATTACAAAACAGAAAAACAGTCGTGGATCATCCAGGAAATGACACACAGCATTAAGATTCACGTAAACTTATGAATGGGGTCATTTTTATAAATTCAGTTATTATTTTATCTTGTGGAGTATATATAAATATCTGCTTTGTGAAATAGCTTACTCAGGACAGTACTAAATAAACAATAGCATCCAATTTTCATGATCCTTCTTATTTTGGTAAAATGATAAACATTTAGCATATTCTGCAATATATGTGAACTTATGAGCGCGACTATATATTTAATATTAATTTTATTTATTTATTTATTTTTTATTTACTGCACGTGTAATTTTACAATCTAACCTTAAATTGTCTCAAAAAGATCAAATTGTCTACATTTTAAAAGGCTTACTGAATTTTACTTGAGAAATTAAAACATGCTCATCATACAAGAGGTCTTTCAACTAATTGCACAAATTGCATTTAGGCCTAGTTTATTTGTAAAATATTATATATAACAAAAATGAATAAAATCTTACTGACCCTTCCTGAGTTCAAGCAGACACACATTCACACTTGCTCTATGCAAAGTTGTGTTAGGCAAATTCCAAGCATTCTCACATCAATTTCTGTCTTTAAATCAGACTGCTGCATCAATTAAAAACCATTTCAGTGGATTGCTCCTGTCTAGTGTTGTTCTCTTCTGCTTTATGTTGTTTTTATTTTTCATGTTATGTCTCAATCCACTCTCCTGTATGTGGTGGGGGCGGATGATTTTAGAGTGAGAAATGCAGGGAGAAATTAAGGGGGGCAAGGGGGTGGAATTCCCAGAGTCCACACCTGTGTTCTCCATCTAAAGCACAGAAGAACACAGCTGAACACAAGAGAGCTTGCTCATCACAGAGCATCTGCAGAACCCATCAGCGGCCACAGAATATATGCTCAAAAACATACACCAACAACGACAGTATCCAGTCTAGGGGGCACAATGCATATGAACAGCAAGTATGGTGTGTACAAAATAGCTAGTGGCATTAATTTTGACTGCAGTCTGGAAATACCTTGACTGCAACTGCTGCGGTTCATTAAAGCTGTATTTCTAGCGTTTACAGTAATTTGTCCAGATATGTGATGTTGTATGCCTAATAGTACCATGATAAGGTTACTTATCTAAAATCTTAATTTCTTCCAGTGTTGAATTTAAACAAAAGTCTCCCTCACAACCTTCCTGTCTTGATGAAGTCAGCTCATAGAGGATACCGTAAATCTATAAAGTAAGTAATTCCAGTAAAAAGACTATATACGACAAGGAAAGTGGTGTAGTTATGAAGATTTCCATGCTTTACACTATAACTAAATATAATCATGTCTATTGTCAAACTTGACTAAGCCACATCAGTAATTACTGCATAGTCGATAACATAAATCTGTGGATGAAAAGGACTTCAGTGGGGTCACAAACAACAGCTTGTGTTACAAGATTGTAAGTGGAGGCAGAGGCATCATGCTCATTCAAAGTAGCACAGACACACTTTTACATCACTGTGCATTTAGAACCAATCACACACGATGCTGCTGAGATTGCACTGACCAATCAGAGGTGTTCGGATGATTCCTCGCTAAAATGCTGGTGTTTTCTTCACTTGTTCGCTGACTGAGTGCCTCGTTCTGGTGAATTCTTTGATCAGAACAAACTATTAATTTCATAGTGTAAACAGCTTCAGTTATTTTTTTTTTTAAGATTTATTTTTTGGCGTTTTTGCCTTTATCAGATAGGATAGAGCACAACTGACAGGGAGTGAAGCGGTAGAGAGATGGGGGATGGGATCGAGAAAGGTCGAGCGGGGGAGTCGAACTCGCGAAATCACTAAATGTCGGTGCACTGCCCACAAGGCTATCAGCACCGACCAGCTTCAGTAGTTTTAATGGGAGTTTTTGAGAGTGCCTGAACTAGACTGTCAGTCAAAATGGTTTTAAAAATCTAAATGTTCAGTGTTTAACTTGCAATGTTTTTATTCACATTAACTTTCAATGTTATATTCACATTAAATATAAAGTCATTTTAATTATGTTACGGCATGACTCCCATATCTGTTAATTTATTAAACAGTTTAATGCCTAGTTAGATTACATTCTTAGGTTACTTTGGCCATCACCCACTATAGATCACCATCATTTATAAAGTACAAGAATCAAGATATTTCATAATATATAGTTAATGCGTTTGACGACCCCAAAAATGAATTTCCAAAAATGACTATTCTGTCATTGATCGCTCACCCTCATGTTGTTTCAAACCAACAAGACAAATTAAGACATTTCTGATGAAGTCTGAGAGCTGACTTTCCATAGAGAACATACTTATGGATTTGGAACATGATGGTGAGTAATTAATGACAGACGTTTCATTTTTGCAACCCTTTAAACTTCATCTGCATTATTAAACATAATTCTAGAAATAGGACATGCAGTTTGTCTAAATATAAATGCTGAATAAGCCCACACTTACACCACTTATATTTGTTATATTTGCAAATATTTGTTTGCTTTGATGTTGCCAAGCTTCACAATCCTCATGCCACCCCCTTGCCACCCAAAAATAATTTTCTGTACCCACTCTAGATGTGAGCTCATAGTTGTGGTTTGGTTTGTTCTCTTTCAGCTCCACCACACTAACCATAGTAGAGAAGCAGCAGTTGTTCACTTTATGGTAACACAAATACATCATGTTAAATACAGCTCATACCACTATTGCAATAAAGAGCCAGCAAAATAAAAGAGCCATCAAAATCCATTCCTCTTGTTCACTGAACACACATCTTTTCGTGATAGCATATAAATCCTGTTCAGTTTACTGAATGAGTCATGACAACATTTCAGTAGAAAGTTTGCATGTTAGTCAGTGTTAATCAGATTATCAAATAATCTGACTGATCAACATGGTCCTAAAGATCTGACAGCAGGTTTCAGAAAGTCTTGTGCTCTGTGAGTTTCATTTTCTCTAAATGTAGGCCTATTTCAGTTTAATTGTTATTACATTACATAAATTGTGTAAAAGTGTTTTAGTGTTCTTTGATTTGTGTCTTTTCTTGCTGCTCTCAGAGTTTCAGATCCAGCTCTAGTCCATGATATATAAGTGAATGATGGGTTTGAGAGAGGACGTTTGAAGTTAGGGCTGTGTGTTGTAGATCAGTGTTTGTTCAGTCATTCAGTTTTGTGATATGCAATCTTTAAACTGCACTACTTGCATTGTTATCTGTAACTAAAGTAAGTCAAATAATCGCATGACGTCACACGACAACCCATAGGCTACAGCACAAATCAATGCAATTAAACACATAAACTAACTCACCTTTAAGAAGAACAGTGACCTTCAACAGCAGCAGGTACTTGTGAATCTCCATTAGTCAGTTAGGTGAATGAGTTTCCTTTTCTCCTTAAGTTTGTAATTCTCAGCAGTGGCTGTCAATACAGCGCGCGCGCACGCGCGTGATCCCTCAGGTGGAGATGTGCTTCCTCCACTCACGCGCTCATAGTGTACTGTAGCGCACGCGTCGCTCTCACGTTCCCTGCGCATGAAAGACATTACTGTGTCGTCTTTTGGCCTGGACGCAACATTTTACGCGTTTTTGTTCTATTAAAAGTACTAAAACAGTTCGACAATGTTTCATATTACTAACTAATACTCTCCCTACAACAACAATGACGTTCAGTCTGAGTTGCTAATAATTACAAATGATTACAAAAAGCATATTTCAATGACATTTCACCCAAAAATTATAATTTACTCATTTACTATTCACATGTTACCCTTGTAACCCTTGTTTTTCTTTCGTGTAAAATGGAGACGCTACAGGCAAAATGACAGTAGCCTGTTATTCTTTTCATTTAAAGAAGGTGAATGGTGACTGAAACTGTCTTCAGTACCCTCACATTTCATTTTGTGTGTCATTAAAGAAACGGGTGAGAAATTAGACAATTATTTTATCACTTTTACATTTTGTGACTAAATTTCGCTGTTTAACAGTAGCAGTTAGGCAAAACATGACACACTAACCGTTTTTTTTTTTTTAAATGTTAACTTACCCTCTGGTTCCCCTCATAAACAAGTAAATTAAAAATCCACTTTTGCGTGGCTCCGACACCTGCTGTCGTTAAAAGAGCGCGCGCGTAAGTTTAGTCCAGCTTCTGCAAATGAGCGGTTCCCAAAATTAATACATTCGCAAAAAAACGGTCAAAATTATTTCCCGGAATTGTATGCCATAGCTTTTAGAGAATAAACATTTATCCCTTGCATGTAAAATTTGGAAAATATCTTAAATATTAATAGCACAGCTCTCCTGAGGTCAAATTTATTTCATTACGTTCTTTCTTTCGGCCGCAACGTGTCTCCAAGTCTCCAAAATATGTGCAAGCAAATGAAAGAGCGCCTTGATTCTGCAGCAAGACCTTCGTCTCCCTCAGTCAACTGGACCCTCTTTCTGAGACTGGCGCACAAATCTCTCTCTCTTTTCCTCCCTCCCTCTCTCTCTCTCTCTCTCTCTCTCTCACACACACACACTCTCTCTATTTATGTATAAAACACTATTTTACTCTCATCTTACGCGAAGTTAGTACATCAGATGCGGTTTTGTTGGAAATATTTGAGGGGAAAAGAAAATAGTATTACAATTTCCAACTGGAGTGATTCTATAACAAATTTATAATGGATTTGCCAACTCCATGCAGATAACGGATACCTATAAGTTTGCTTTCCTTATAAATAAACCTTTTATTTTTATGACAGAATCGTGTTGTCTTTGTTTTTGGCTCTTATCCATTGCACCAATTTGTCATAAGTTATTATAAAGACCTAAGTCTTAGAGAAAATCATAAACATGAAATGCAGGCTGACCTTCTCTTTAAAAAAAGCAAGATATGGTTGATTTTTTTTCTCGCCACAATCATGCCACAGATATTATCAGCTCTGTTATGTTAAGACTTTGTCAAAACACTGTAGGGGCTTGGGTCATGTCTGGGTTCACCACAACCCAGAAAACTCATTTAGTTTTGCTGGAGCAGAGCTTTGAAAAACACAACAATTAGCCTATATCTTATTTCTGTTTCACTTATTTAAAGGATATGAATTCATTTTCCATTGCAAATTTCCATCACACTGTCATTTCACCACATCTCAAATTATTTATTATATTTTATATTTTGTGAAGGAGATTGAAATTCTGCATATGTACAATGAACCTTTATATATA
>JAUMHP010000070.1:6942666-6959281 GCA_032361065.1 Enteromius trimaculatus
AAAAACCATTACGCCTATGGAGAGTCCTCATAAATCACAAAAACCAACATATGTGTGTGTGTGTGTGTGTGTGTGTGAAAGAGAGAGAGCCTCTGTGCATCGAGTAGAATTTCACACTACTCACCTCACACACATTCCCACCTGTCACCAAGGGTAAATATATACACATGAAGGCAGACAAGAGGGGGCCAAAATTTAAACACACATTCAGACAGAGACGCATAAACAAATTGTCAATTACTCCACACATACACACTGTTTGTGCAATAAACATACAAAAATGTACAAGGCATAATAGGCAGAACCTTGTTAAAAACATTAGCAAATAAAGTTAAACGGACTCCTGTCAGATCAAGCATTGCTTTAAACCCATTAACTAACCGAGAAAAGATGTCAAAGCAGTCAGACGGTCAGGGTCAGTGTCATAGGGGAAAGGTCAAAGGAAGTATTTCAGATTAGAGGGATGGAGATGAGGACACAAGAGGGAGGAGGGTGGATGACAGGGTGTGGTGACAGGTCGGGCGCATCTGTGCACTGAAATATGTGGGTGGCGAAAAGCATTTTAATGGCCCCTTGTTGGAAGTGTGTGAATTTAAGGCATACTTAAAGAGTGTGAATGCGCATGTGTGTCTGTGCAAAACATTAAAGCAAGTCACACAGTTCATTCCTCAATCAACCTGTCTGTCAATCATGCACATTCCTCACATATAGCCACGCCCTCTTCGTTTTTATGAGGACATTTATCCTCAGATGGATCTTGTGGATGCAAATCTCATCTCCTGCAATTTGGGGCATTCATATAATACATCATGTTCCCATGTCAGAAACAGCAGGACTTTTTCTCTCCATTGTGCGCCTTCTCCGCCCTCTTTAACCTGCCTGCTTTATTTCATCATTCTTTTGAATGGTGAAATGAAGGACCTACTCTTCCTTCTGAGGAAATCTGCTTCTTTTGTTCGACACAGACTGGTCAAAAGAGGTGTTTGGGTGGCAGCAGTGCCCTCGTTAAATTGGACGTCAATCAATTTTTTTTGTCACCCACGGAAACACCGGAATTCAGGATTGATCAATGGTACATGTTTAAACAAGAATTTTCGAATTGGTCGTGAAACACTATCCCAAACTCACAAATACTATATGCGAACACAAACATTGAGAGCGCGAGGAGTTTTATTGTCCAAACACAAACTAATATGGACGAGTGGATCCTTAAAGCTCCAGTCAGGCTACTCAAGGAAATTAAGCGAAATAAGCTCAACCATGCCCAGTCCACAACAGTTGCTTTTAAATTGCTGGGTTTATTAAAACTAGTTAGATACACCGATATCTAATAAATAGTATTTATATCTAATAGGTATAGCGGAAATTAATAGGCTAGTGTAGTTGGATAGCTGATAGCAAAATAAATAGTAATTAAGAACAGGTCTATTTATATGGAAGGAATATTAAAATTGTTTGCATGGGTGCATAAGAGGTGGTTAACTTGTTGGTCTATATCGCAATCTGTGTCCGCGCATTCAGGATTGATTGCCAATTTTGCGCAACCACTGCGAGCGCGTGCATCATGATGAACACTTACCCAGTGCTTTGAGAAGCTCTTCGAAGTTCTCGGAGCTTTTCATTTTCCAAGTGCCAGCAAAATCGGGGATTTTGCGATCCATCGTGCCTTCTCTCGTTCCTTTGCGCGTATCCCACTGTTATTCTCTCTGGTGCTCGGCTGAGCGACAGTCCTTCAACCTGACACACTTTAAAAGTACCTGCAACTTCTATCCTAAACTAATTTTCCTCTCTCTGCCTTGACTAGAGAAACTTAAGATCTTTTTTCTCTCCGCCTCAGACTTTGATTCTGCTCTTTCAAACGTTATAGCCTGTGGTGAAGGTTGAACCGAAAATTTGGGCCAGTTATCACGCTTAATCCGTGAGCGCGCACGCCCCTTCTGCGACAAACTCCACCCTCTACTTGCCCTGTCAAATCAAGGGACCAATGATAATTCGAGATGATAGTATTTCCCCGCCCAAACCACGCCCGCTTTAAAACATGTGCGCGTTTGAAAACGCCCATCAGGACTTTTATGTATGAGTTTACTGGTATCCCCCAAGGTTTTCAAGGAATAAGACTTTGCTTCTTATATTGCAGAGTATTTCTATAATGTTCTTTTTATTCATATACAAAGCTGCTTAAATGTTCAGAATTCCGCCTACAATATTGTCAAAGCGTAGGCTATACATATAAAACTACGTACAATATACGAAATTAGTGGGAAATAAAAATGACAATTTAATTGTTTACATTCAAATATGTATATATAGGAATCTATATTATATAGCCTAAAAATTCTGATAAACAAATGTGAAGCTAATCAATGGTGGTGTGTTAACTAGTACATTGGGATAATGTAGGATACAAGCATATGTTTTGCACAGTATTATAAAACATCATAAAAACAGCTACAAGAACACTAAAGAATAGAATAGACATTCAACAAGATGGGATCTGTGACAGATAAACAAGCTATGTGCCAGTAACTGTTGGACACACAGAGGTGAATATGATCATAAAACAATCAGGACAATTTGTCAGGCTAATAGCTAAAACAGATCTCTGTCAAGTTCAGCCTCCACTCTCCATAGCGCGCTCCAAACTCTTGTAACTGGATCTGTCTCCGCTGTGGTTATCCTCTTCCACGTTTGGGAGTGATGGAGACACGGAGGGTCTTCTGCGGTGGAGCAAATTCCTGAGATCCCGACGGGAGCGAGGGAACGCGAGTGAAGAGGATGACGCGGACATAAAAGGTGACCTAGCAGAGGCCAGGAGGTTGCTGGAGCGTCCCTGAGGGTCTTTAGTCTCCCCTTCACCCCTGCTGTTGAAGCGGAAGAAAAGAGCCGGGCATATGGGGGGGGTGGGGGCTTGGTTAAAAGGTGGAGAGGCGAAGTTTGGGTCTCTAATGAAGACGCGGGCCATGGAGACTGGATGATGAATGTGAGTCGTACAAAGAAGTCGTTAACCATTTACGCTTGATGGATGGTCTTCCGCGCCAAAGCGAACTGCAGAATTTAATACGCGGGTTACCCGGGTGACAGCCTGGACCGCTCGCGCTGTGCAGCTACTCCGGTGTTGCCATGTCCGCTTATTATAAACGCTTATGTGTATGTATATATATATATATATATGGGAGTCGTACCTTTCTACCTTATACGGAATACAATATAGTATAGTTATGGGGATAGACATCATCACACCCTATTTAATTATTGGCAGGAATGAAAACAAGGCTGTGAGAAATAAAAGTAGGCTTGGTGCGTTCAAAGGATGGTACTTTTATTTTAACGACATATCCAATGTGTAAGCCGGGTTTACAGGACTTTTAGTCAGATTTAGGCCTGATTTTCCGCACCTGAGAATTAGAGCACAAATCCTGTTGAGCACCATCCATGATCGGTCCTGATGTTTCGGTGTGGATTATATGGTAATGTGAGGCGTTCACAGATCAAATCCTGCTCCTCCCGGGGACGATCATATCAAGCATGTTTGATATTTAGGATTTAAATAAGGATGATGACATCTATATGATTACATCAGTGGCTACCTTCAATAGCCAATGCACAACAGCTAATCATCAGCTGTATGCACCAGCTCCATTGGAGACAGACTGCTTCTTGAAGTAACAAGACTGTCTGTATAATGTGCAGAAAACATATCAACAGTAAGGAGTAACATCACTGAAATATGAATAATGACGATCTGCTGCGTGAGATCACATAAGGCTCTCCCTCTGGCATGATAATTTTAATAACACCT
Source organism: Enteromius trimaculatus (assembly GCA_032361065.1). Taxonomy (NCBI): domain Eukaryota; kingdom Metazoa; phylum Chordata; class Actinopteri; order Cypriniformes; family Cyprinidae; genus Enteromius; species Enteromius trimaculatus. The sequence goes on from JAUMHP010000070.1 coordinate 6,946,466, forward strand.
TGTAGCATGTGATGCACCGCGATATTCAAATCTTGTAGTGTGTGCACATTTAAGACTCAAGCGTAATCTGCGAAGATTCTCTCTGTGTACTGCACTTTTTAGTTAGGCCTATTTGCAAAAAAAATCCATATAGGTCTGTTAAAAAGGGTCTAATAAACACACGCACCGTACAGTATCTAAATCCATATTTATGTTCTAATCATTATTTTTTAACATTTTTGCCTAGCAGCTCATGGCATTTGTATCCTACACTGTCTGTGTTTTAATGTTTTATATGTTGATTGATGAAATTAAGCAATTTCCTTTTCCATAATTCATAACCATACCAAACCTTTTGTTTTTCTTGCAAGATCTGGCAACTCCGAATCACTCGCCAGTGCTTCACAATACTTTCTGACTCACAGCCCCGACACACTTCAGTTTTACGATTATTAGTTTGAAACATCCCACACAAAGCTGTTCCATATTGTAGGACATTCTTGTCCCGTTTATAGAGAGGAATGTAGCCCCGTGGGGTCGCGGCCGCTCACTGCATGTTGACAAAGCGCGACGCTTGTATTACAAGCACTTGACAGAGATAGCGCGAGGCGATGCGTCACACATCACACACCTTGCCGCTTGTGTTCACACAATAGCTTCATGTCCACACATGTTCCTCTTCGTACAACAACAACAGACGATAGTCATTACACTCTCATATCAATGGAGCTATTTGTCTTCTTATCGCCGTCCTAATCTCTCCTTGACGGCGTCCTCTGCCTTTGTGGTTTTTTTGTCAACTTTTTCACGTGTTAGCTGCAGGCCTGTAAGCAAGATAGAATACGTTATCAACACCATCTAAATACCCCACTCAGTGGGTTGTGCCCACCATCAAGAAATTATGCTTAAAGCCAAAAAGCATTCTTGCATATGAAAACAGATGTTTGACCTCAGGAGAAACCGGCTGTGTGGAAACAGGTGAAATAGGAAATTAGCAAAGCAATTCAATTGATGTTTCCTGGTAAACATTTACAAAATCTTGCCTGTTCTGGGTGGCCCGTGACACCGAACACCCTTTCGCTCTTCTTTTCTGTTCTCATCCCCCCTCTTCGCCTTACCCATTTTCATTCCCACCCACTTATCTTTTGTTCTTTTGTGCTTAGGTCATTTTTTATTACTTTGTTCAGGCCTGGTGAAAGGAGGAAAGAATAAGTGAGAGAAAGAGATCAAAGCCCAACGGGGAATGACAAAGATGGAGAAAAGGATGAGAGACAAAGAAGACAGAGAGAGAGAGAGTAAGGAGAGGTGCTTGGCAATGAGGGCATAAATATTTCTGAGCACTTTGAAAGAGGAATCATTTTACATTTCTCTCACTTTCCCTCCCTGTCTTCCTCTCTCTCTCTCTCTGCTTCTTACTCTTCTTGCCAAAAACTCAGCAGGGTAAGTGATACTCCACTCCGGGGACTCACATAACCCCAAACACATGCCACAGCACACTGGTTTACACGCTTATGTCTGGAACACTACACACAATCGCACCTTCTCTCACCCGCGACACCACACACTCGTATGTTGGTTGTGTTATGTTATGAAGGGCATATAGACACACATCATTTTTTTATATGATGTTCCCAAAATTTTCTCAGAAATTGACCCCTAAACCTCACACAATCCCTTCAACTTTATTAGTTTGACAACTAAACAGCCTTTCACAAGTCGGTTCTTAAATGTGTTCTGACTCTCACAAGTGTAGCTAAAACTTGCACACACACACCCACACACTGATTGACAAATAGGTCACTGATGTTGATGTTCAGGCTAAATTATTCAAAAACACACTAAAGCTTTTATGATTATGATTTCTGTAATAAAATATATTTACTTTTGGAGGAACATAAAGTCGAAAATGCCAGGCTGAAACAATGGTCCAGATATCATGAGAAAAAAATTAAAATAAAATTTAATTCTTGTAGGGGAAAACTTTTTTACTTCTGTATTATACATAATAATAGATTATATAATAAATGTGTTGTAACAAAATGTTTTATATGTAATATATAAAGCCAACATGCCACAGAAAAATGATATCATACACCCATGACTGTGTGCAATATGACTGTGTCAACAACGCCTGTAATATTTTAGGGAATTTTATCTTTTTATGACAAGACAATGCTATTTTGCATCACAAAATTATTTATGAATTAATAATGAACTTGAACAGATGTTTTTTCCCCCACTTTTATTCATCAACAACATATAAAAATCCATCCTGCTCAAAAACACTTACTCATGCATCTGATGAAGGGCTGATTTATAATGCAGCTAAATTAATTTGGGTGAAGAAGTAATGTAGATCATGCTTGACTGTTTGACTCATTACCCATATCCATCATTACCAACTGAAACTTAACATGAACCACATGATTTCTTTAATCAAGCTGTTCCTTTTTCTTTCTCCTTCTATATACATCATGTTCCTCCTTTTTCTCCCCATGTGTTGTTCATTCTGTCTCAGTCCACCCTTTGCTCATTATCAAACCGTTCCACTTTCCATCTCCCCCTTTCCTCCTCCTTTATTCTCCCTCTCTTACACGCACACACACATCTGCTCTCTCTCTAATCATTAATTCAGTCTTTATCCTCCTTTAGTCAAATCAGTCTCAGACCAGTGAGGCAGTACCCAAACATTCGTCTACCCATTATTGGCTGGCTTCTTATCTCTAAAATCACTTCCTACTGTCTTCTGTTCTCCATCCTGTTCCCGTCTGAATAAAGACTCAACGGAAACACACACACATTGATTATCTTGTTAATGTGGTTCATCTTTTTCTTGGTCACACTTCGGGCAAACCACAGCCGCTCCAGCACTAAACTTGACCTGACCTTTGACTTGGTGTCCTATGACACCAATAACCATCAGGCTGTTTTCTTTCTTCCCTTTGTTCTGAACAGGGGCATTTCAGAATCCAATATAGCAGACTGAATGTTCTCAAGTTTTGTTTGTTGACCGTGATCCAAAATGCTGCATAAATGAACTCTTTTACCTCAACAAACTTTAGTCATCTGGGGCTGCAGTTAAGTGTGTGCGTTAAAACTGCCACTTTTACATGAAAAAGCTCGTTCCTAACCCACCAGGCATCTAAGTTAACCACTTTCTGTGCCAAAGCATTTGTTTCTTGTTTATTTTCCCCTGATGGTTTTAGTCTGGAGGTTGAAAGTCAGATTGCAAGACGTTCAAGTTAGAACAACGCAGAAATATCGACCAGCGATGTTCTTTAGCCTACAGTAAATGTATAAGGTATAGTCTAGGTAAAATATAAAACTGATCAAATATTTCTGGTCATTACTGCCAAAACAAAACAGCAGCTGACCGAAGTTATTTTAAAAAGAAAGAAAAAACAGAGTGTAGCTGAGGTAACAGAGTTAAATTTAATTATAATGTACGGCAGATCCCTTCCTCTCTGTCTTTCTTTTTCTCTAAGTGGGGGATTTCTGAGACTATTATTTGGTTAGCAGTCCTCGCGCCTTGATTTGGGTCCAAAATGCTTTATAAATGAACTCTTCCACCCACATCTTTCAGTCATCTAAGGCACTGTAAGGGTTTTTGGCATGGTTAATGAACAAACAAGTTTTAGGAAACCGTTCTTTTAGTGTATAGTTTCCTTAAAAGAAAAGGATTACAAATCTTCCCGTCTCTGAAACAATCTGGCCATGAATTTGCTCACAGATTGGCTACAGAATCATAAATCACCTTCTGAACTGCAAGTACCACCATGCCAATGCCTCATTGCTTTTACATGCTGTGCCATCAAGAAATAATCTCTTTTTCTGCATCCGTTCACGGCGAGTTATCCTCACTTTTATAGCTCACCTTAAGCCTTTTGATAACACGATGGAAGTGATAAGTAGGCATATGCAATATGACAATAAAATTATAACTTAAGGAGAGGAGAAAAAGAAAGAAATGTGGGAAGAAAAGCAAAAGGCTTTTCCCAGCCTCTCACCTTAGTTTGTGTGCAAACCTCTTATTTTCATGCTTTTTTTTGGCCATAAAGTTCAATTTGAGTGCAGGCCCGGTTTCTAACTCTCCACCCTTTTCTACCCTACCACCAACCCTCAGCACACCCCCTGCTTTTCACTCTTCACTCATTCTTTCGGTTCATTCTTTCCTGCTTTCTCCTCAGAACCAATTGTTACATTTACTGGCTCTGCCTGGTGTGTGCGTGTATTGATTTGCCTAATGTCATATTTGTGTCATGACCTATTGACTGAAGTAAGTGCCAGCTTGCCAGAGCTTAAGACTTGATTGATAGTTGCTCAGTGGCGTTTCACAAAGAGAAGACATGAAAATCTCTTAACGTCAATGATAATGTGCTTCCAGCTCATGTATCTCAGCATATAAATGTGCTTTCAATAATTCTTAAAAGCATTTTTAAAATGAATTATTAAAAACTGTATAGAACCTTAACACCTTTAGCATGCCTAAGCCATAGGAAGAGTGTGGAAAATGGGATAAAATACAGAAATTCCAAGGGCAGACTGAATGAGAGAAAGAAAAAGGGTGGAAATGTGGTGGAATTCTTGTAAAGAAAGGCCAGATTCCTGTAACACATTACATTAACTGCACATGGAGGGCCCAGGGACTGATTTAATGGGTGGAGAGGTGAAGGAGAGGTTAAAGGTGCTATACTTTTTTGATTTCCCAGAAAAAGTGTTAACACCGTGGCTTTGTGGCGCTATGAAAACATTGCTCTGTATGTTTGTTGAGCCTAACCACCCTAACCTATAAGGAAATGTGTAATACCTGATGGGTCCTCGGCTCCTGTGTGATTACAAATACTAAAACGTCAACGCTTTCAGAATCATGTCAAGTTAAAAACTTAGCAGAAGTCGTATGAATTGTTTACTCTGTATTTGTACACACTGTTCATGTGATGATTTGTGTTTTGCATGCTGTATAATAGCGAATGAGCATATTTCGAATGCAAGTAATTATTTTTGCAATTAGGTTGGCTTATGCTAAAAAACAATTACACAGAAATTACACATCCCACTTTAAAAAAGGGCTATAGAGGAGAGGAAAAAGAACGAAAGAATTCTGAGTCAATTGAGATAAAAATTCATAACAGGACATTTTGTAGATAGAAGTCTTACTCTTAATAATCAGCTGAAGGAAATTGTACTGAGAGAAAAAGGGACTGCCAAAATGATCTGCCTAAATTTGAGCACTAGTGACATCTCGCGGATAAAGTGAGGAAATCCGTCCTTATTGAGGGAGTTCACAAATCAATGCTTTCACGACGGATACTATAACATGTTAATATAAAGCGTAGTACTCAACAATTAATTTGACTGGGGGAACACAACTTAGTTTTGTTCGGTTTTACTGAAATTGCTTATTCTGTTCAGTAAATTGAGTTAAATACGGAGAACAAGAGACCCCTGGCGGCTAACATTTAAATAACGGTGCAGTATCAGCACTGTTCACATTGCACCTGCAATTTACTAGTTTAAAAGATATGTGAATCTGTTAGGTTTACGCTGTTACAAACAGTCTACTATCCCATGAAACAGAAACGACATGTCTGTAAATATGTGTGTGCAGATTATAAATATATAAACATTTTGATGTAAAAATATAGATTTTTTTTATTTTTAGCAAAACTATATTTTACTCAGCACTTAAACTGCAGGTAAATCATATAACTTACATTATAATAAAATTTCAAGCAAAATCTGATGCATTTTTATACCGCTGATTTCAAACCATATGCCAATACAGCTAACTAAACACTGGCATTTACGTAGAACTCTGAACTTTTTTAGCAGCTCGAAACCAAAGTTAGTGTGGGTAAAATGCTCCCAATGCAGTTTCTGTATCCACCAAGTCTATAGTCTAGGGTAAAAAACATTGGTTTGTCACTATTGTGACTCTGATTGAGAAAATTCATACATACAATCTCACAGACAAATTTACACAGTTTTTGTTGGGTTTACATAATCTTTACAGTGGTATACTGGAGTTGAGTGTTCAGTAAGCATAAATATCATTATGGAGGTTTAGCCTAGTCTGATTTACCCACACACACAAACACACACTTCAGCATCAAACAGAGAGTGGATTGGAGATATGGTAATTTGTAGAAAATATGACATTGCTTTTTATTGTTTTATTAGATTGTTTTAATAAAGTAGATAAATAAGGAGTTTATATTTATAAGGGGGAAGATTGTAAAAAAGGTACTCCATTGTAATTGTCAACTTACACATGAGTGTGTACACTGGTGTGTAGTGAACATTTTGTAGCGAACATTTTGTATTCAGCTCAAATATTCAGTTTAAGATGTTGAAACAAAACGTGTTACAGCCATGCCTGGCCTCCCTGTAGCAGTCTATACGTTACAATGCAGTTTGTATAGGCCTAATGTTATTTTTTCTTATATAGGCTACAATTATTATTACAAATTACCCAAAATAGTGTTACAGTAGTCCTCAATCTCATAATAATGTCCTGTCATGAAAGATCATGACCTAATAATATTACTGTTTCGTTCCCCCACCGCAACCTATCACTTCTGCATTTCAAAATGCGGTTTCACCCCGGTTGTCTCGGTTATGGTTTCTGTTCAATCATAACTTCCTAACACCGAACCACCTGTTCCACAGGAACCTTAAAACAAATTTGAGCCATGGAGTAAGTCTACACCATACACAGGAAGCATAGGCTAGTGATTTTTTTTTAAAGTGGATTTTGCTAATGTACAAAACATTTGCATTTATTATAATGCATTAAATAATTGAGTTGTTAAGGTAAGAGCTTATTCCAATATTCTAATTTATTATTTACATGCACAGATATGAACACACCTTATATAAATGCTTTTATTGTAACAAGTGTTAAAAACAAACAATTATAAACACAACAAACAATTAACATGCTTTTTCTTTTTAGAAGTAGCATTACAAAAATAGCGTAGACTCTTACAAAAAGTACACCATCACGACCGAAGTCAACAGAAAAGCAAACACGTTTATGACCGTAGATTTAGTCCCCGAGCTCCCTTTAGAGCCGCAGTCCCGCTGGTTATTGCTTGGCGCCGTGTTTTCAGGGTTTCCTTCGAAATGAACGGGTTGACAGGCATCTCCTATCTGTTCACAGGCCAGGATGACGTGTTTGGTCTCATTGCGGATGTTTTTGATCCCACACGCGCCTTCACTGATGTCGACCCGCACCGTCACAAAGGAGAATTTCTCTTTACTGATACACAGGCTACCGGACAGGGTCTTCCCCCCGGCTTTAGTGCACACGTTTTCCACTCGCTGCTTCTCGCCCGCACGAAAGAACGACTGCGTCGGTCTCCCACACGTTTTGATCCTCCTCAGGAAGGTTTCCCAAGCGTTGTTGTCCCACGTTTTTGGCACCTCCTCGGGAATATGGCGCTTGAGGAAAGTATTATGAGCGTTGTTGTACCTCGCTGGCATACAAGGCTCAGAGTTTGGATCCACTGAGTGAATCTGAGGCAAGGCAAAAGCCAAAAGTAGCAAAAAAGCGATCATTTTGAAGACCTGCTGTGAAGAGAGAGAGAAAAGGCAGATGTTCCTAAAAATATTCCGCTTTGCAGACGCAGTTTTAAAGCTCAGGTCCTCTCTCAAAGTCATCTAAAAATAGCACATGGGCTGAACCACAGCGCTGCTGGAGTCTGGCATGCGCCTGGTTCTCCTAAAGGCAATCCACTCAGTGTAAATAGGCAAGATGACATTGGATGATACTTACCGAAATGCTGAGCTGCATACGTGTTGGTGTCTATGTTTGTGAAGTTCTTATTTGGGAACAGTAACTTTTCCACTTCCTTCAGCTAAACGAAATCGTGTTTTTTCTCTGTCTGGTGTGTATTTCTCTCTCTGAGTTTCAGTCTTCAATTCTTTGACCAAAAAAGCGGAGACTTGTTATGACACGAGCTCCCTCAATTTTGAAGGTGAGCCAATATTACAGCCATTGGATGATGACTCATGGTCCTTTTGAAAGACATTAGAGTAATTATCTAAAACCTTGAACCTATTGGGCCATTTTGATAGTTTAATTTTACAATGACATGTATTAGGAAATTTTCTTTTTCTTTTATAGTAACAGGCTCAAATTTAAAGGGGTCATGAACTGCTTATAAAGATTTTTACATTTATCGCTGTTTGAATGGCAGATTGTTCATACACCCACTGTTAGGATTGACTAATAATTGAATACAATACCGAGCCTGTATATCTGGGGGCCCTAAGCAAGACAATTTTGGGGCCCTGCCTTGCAGTAAATAGTGCAAACCAGCAACATGCATACAATTGTACACATTTGACAAATATGCCACATAAGCCTCACCTGTGAATCTGGGCAATTAAAAAAAATAAAATCTTTCATGTTAGCATACAATGTTTATTAATCTTTGATAACCTATTTTCAATGAAGATGTGTTCGTGTTGTTCATGTTGAAGCACCGTTTCCCAGTTAAAAAGCACATGATTAAATTGACAAGCTACTTATCAAACATATAATGTGATATTCATTTAGTACGCTACGTTGCAAGTTAAAAATGTATTCGTTTTGTTCTGAAGATTGTGGATACTGGATCGATAAGTACAATGTTTTAAATCAATTTGTTTTGGCTTGTTATACATTAGCTTTCTTATTTAGGCTATACTCTTGTTTTGTTCAGAGTACTGTTCTACCATTAAATTAAAGGATTTAAAGGATAAAATAAAATAGGTATGTTTGGCTGTATTTTATTATGACAATGAACAAGCTACGTTGTCGTGTTAATCAGAAAAATTCAAATACGACTCCTTTTTATTATTATTGCTTGAAGTATAACAAAGTAGGCCTACAAAAAAAAAAGAAATAAAAAAATATGGTTAAATAATATAATCAAGTTGTGTTTCAAATGGATATGTAATTCATGCAGTATATAGCCTAGGTACAATTATGCATGGAAACAGCTCAAGGGCATTTATGGACTTTGTCTCTTTGTTGAAAACAAAACAATGCAAAAACTTGGCAACAGGGCGTTTTGCAACATAATAACTCGGACCACTAGTGGCGGCCCCCTAGTGGCAGCGGGGCCCTAAGCAGTGTTTGACAGTGTACATTCCTCATAGATGGAGACTACTGTAATTTAGGAAGAAAAAAAACATAACTCAATACATAAACGAAATGTAAGAAGAAACACTCTCAGAAATAATGGTACAAACAAAGGTATATGTTTGTACCTAAAGGGTCAATTTTAGTACGTTAAAGGTACATATTAGTACCATACCAATATGGTATAGTATAATATATTAGAGTTCCAATCTTTCTGAAAATCCTTTACTAACACTGGATTCAGATGGAATGTCATGCAAACACTTTTTTTTTCACAACTCACTCGACACTCACTCAGGAGAATGATAATAAGGTCTGAAGATGTTTGAAAAAATGTTTTATCAATCAATCGATAATTTTTTTGTTTTATAGAAATTACAGATGTCCATGAACTAGCTTTGAACATTTAACTTCTAACTTTTAACTAAAATTCTCTTATATGACACATATATTAAAACATATTTTGAAACAGTACATTTCCATTTTTTAAGAATTGATGTAGACAGATCTTTACTTCTGTTAGATGTCATGATCACGTATATAGCTGGTGGTCTTGCATGTGACAGAGTATAGATCAATAGAAAGTGGGACACCACCCTTTCTTGTATCAAACATCTATCTTTCTTTAACTCTTTCAGTTCAGTTCATTTGATATGTAATACTGCATGCCTATTGTTTATTCAGTAGCACTATGCACACTACACAAAACGTAAGACCTGGTGTGATTCAAGATGTGTCACAGTTAAATGATTAGCCTTTTGTTATAACATTTTTTAGGTCTAATATCAATAGGCTAATTTGGCATTAGTGAAATATTTTATCCTTCTGATATCAAAATCTATAACATATGACATACATTACACAGTTGATGTAGTACACATTTCTAATCATTGATAGTCATGATCAAATGATTTTATAATGAAATAACTCTGACCCATGGACATACATGGACACACAGACTTTTTTTTTTTAATTTGTAGAACTGGGTGTCATGACATGATGGTGCACACTCCCAGTTGCTTTCCATTTAAAACCACAAGCATTATTTTTAATTCTTTAGTGAGTCAGTGACAGGCTTTCAGCTGCTCGCTGCAGTGTGAGACATCTCAGAATTGCTGAGATGTCTTACTGCCATATCATCTGATAGATGAGGCAAAATTGCTAATCATTACATGTGCACTGCTTTCACCGTTTGAAGATGTTTACATTTATTGTTTATAAAAAAAAACACTGCAGCTCTCCGGAGCAAAAATAATTTTTCATCAATGCAAAAGGTCTAAGATCACAATAAAGAAGTCAATGTAAACCCAGGATTCAATCTATACTATTTAAAGAAAAAAAACTGAGGTGAGCTCAGTAAAAAGTTTCAAAGATCGAGAGACCACAAGTGTAAAGAGGTGGTTAAAAACTTGTTTGATTTTTTTTTTTTTTAATATATATATATATATATTTATATATATTTGTGTATAATCCATTCTTCATCTAGTTCATATTCATATAATATTTATTAAGCATTTTTTCTTAATTGCTTAGTTTTCCAAATTCCTGTAAGTCACAAACTTATTTTCTGTAGTCTAATCTTTAGTTTGCAAACTCTGCATTTTACATAAATGGTGCTAAACCTTACAAAAAAATAAAAAATAAACATCTTTATGCTTTCTGCGATCTGTTTATTTGTTTTCTTGTTTTTGGGAAAGCGAGGTTATCTGGGTTTGTGTATATTTGTTTTTAACATGTTTTACCACTTCTTTAATACATGAAGGTCACAATGTTTAATTATAAAGTGTGAAAAGAAGCGTTAAAGATGGTTAGCCACCTCCTGCTGGACGAAGTGCCAGCATGTTTACCCACAGCACACCTACCTATATAAACCTGAAGCTGAGTCAAAGCACTGACAAACACATCACTGGACACAAGGATTTCTTGAAATATGGTAATATATTTTATGGTATATGGGAATATATAAGGTATATATTATGCTGTTGGTTTCATTATTGTTATTATTACTGTCTGTAAATGTTGTAATAATGAGTCCACTGTTGTTGAATTGTCATCTAGTATTCATTAAATTAACCAATTTGAAGTTGTGCTGTATGCATTTTAAGTTTTAAATGCTAGCAGTATCTGTTAAATCTGCATTATGAAATAATAATATTTACACAAATATCCTCAGATCCTAAAAATGCTGTCACGCCTGATCATCATGACTGTGGTGCTCCACACTTGTCTGAGTGAGCAGGAGATGTGGCGTCTGGATGGACCCTGCACTGAGGGAAAGAACCAGACACTTATGCACAGACAATATGACACTTTCCTGAACCACCACCTACATAAAGATGCACCAACTGATCCACACAAACTAAATGACAAATTAGAAAAATGGCAGAAGTTCATCAACAAAATCCAAACCTGGGACAGGCCAATTCAAACATTCTTTCGCTTTGAAGAAGCAGAAAGAGTGAAAGCTGTGTGTTCATCAGCAGGAAAGAAGTATCAAGGGAACCTCTGCATCAGCAAGGAGCCTTTCACAGTCTTCACTGTCAAGATCAACAAGAAGAAGCAAGTCAAGAAGGTCAAGGTTCAGCAACAATATGTTATTCTTGGCTGTGAAAAAATTCTAAATAAATGTCTACCTATTCATTTTGAGAAAAATCGAAACAATGATAAACCAGATAATAATAATCCTGACTGCAGTGAAGCAATGACAAATTCAAGCTTTATTCCTTTTGAGGAGCTGTTTCATGTCTAGACACATGGCCTGCAGGATTCAGGCATTTGATTGTTACTTTGTAGCTTTGCATCTTTTATTTCAATGTAAACAATTTTGAAACTGCTGAAATGTGAGGATCTGCTGATATCGGATTCTATATGTACTCACACAAACACATATATTGCTTTCTATGCTTGTGCTTCATTATTTCTATCATTTAAATAAATTTGAAATGCATAATAAACACCAGTGTCCTTCATGTTTAAAATCTTTTCTGACCCATATCTTTTTTAATCTTTCTTAGATATTGTACAGTTTTTAGTGGAGAATCATCCTCGCCTTTCACACAAATTATACTAACAAAGTTCTCTGAATAGTGAAAGATGAGAATGACTGGTCCTGCATTGACTCATTAATGACAGAAAATGGGAAAGAAATAAAAATGCTGTTCATTGGGGAGGCTGTTCTGTCAATGGTCTCATGGGGATTTTTTATTTATTTTTTTTGCCATGTTTGACAGCAGTTTCAATACAAAATGTCCACCAGGTGACAGTAATATCACACACTAAACTGAAGTTTAGAGCAAAGCTGAGAAAGTTAGATTCAAAAGGTATTCTGCGGGTCAGTTTAAAAGGCATAAATAGGCTATTGTGGTAATGGCTTGTTATTTCTATCTGGTGTAGCATTGTTTACATTTGCCTCAAAATGAATAGACAGTTTCCTTTTGGTTCATTTGTAATTTGATCACAGCCGAAAATAACATGCTGTAGCTCAAGTGTTACTTTTTACTTGCTTCTGATCATATATATCAGCAGTGAAGAACTTGCGAGGCTTCTTCTTACAAAGGGTCTTATGACAGAATTTTTGGTCATTTTTAAGTGAACTAGTATAAGAGTTATTCACTCAGTCAGAGTAATACTATGATCTATCTATCTATCTATCTATCTATCTATCTATCTATCTATCTATCTATCTATCTATCTATCTATCTATCTAT
>JAUMHP010000070.1:6975763-6988710 GCA_032361065.1 Enteromius trimaculatus
AAGACACCAGTTCAGTCTGTGTGACACGCTGCTGTCAATCAACTATTGTGGGTGTGGCCTCTGTCTGTGTGACGCCAGACCGACATGCATTTAAAAATGGCTTGATTTCAGAAGGGGAACATATTTTTATTAAATTAAAAGAAAACTACTGAGATATCTTTATCATTGTAGGGTGGTTGTGTACTCACTCTCCTAACACACATTTCAGTCCAAACAGCTTGAAAAAGTGCATGTAGGATGACCCCTTTAAAACAATTATTATAGCCTACTGTATTTTCCTACCGTAATGTGACGTAGGCTGTTAATTGGCTGTGTAGTTTGTGGCAAAAACAAAGTTATGGCAGCATATTTGCTGTAAACAATTTTTATTTGTTTGGAAAAATAAAAAAATGAAAAAGCTGAAAAGATTTTTCAAAAGGAACATCCATTGGCCGCCGATTACACAGACAATATATATAGCGCTTTATTGTGTATTCATATACACAATAAAGCGCAAAATACAAAAAATAATATACAATTTCTCAACAGTACAGTTTTTTATGGCATTTTCATTCATATTTCTGGCAAGGTGTAAAGGCAACTTCACATTTAGAATGATAAATATGAAGATAGTAATAACCATATATCAGTATCCATGATGCAAACACATAATATTTTTCTGTTAATTATAAGTGCATACTGCAGTTTTGTCGCCTGCCTCTTTAAATGCTCAAGCTCGTTAAAGCTGTACAGATTCTCATTGGCTGTTGAATATTTTCATAACAAAATAGTTGTTGTATCGTGGTGTGGACTTTGCTGTATATTCTTATAGTTATCGTCCTTGGTGTAAATGGGCCTTAAATGTATAAACTTTTATAGTACTGGATGTCATGTTTTTATTTTAGTTAGCATTGCAGTCATGAAAGTCATTTTAATTGAGATTCCATTTAGATTATGTAAGTCTTTTTTTTATTTTAATTCATGATAATAATGCTGCCTCCAAATCAAACTAAGTGGATACGATTCATATAAAACATGAAACGATCATTAATTTGAACCAATTAGTCCATTAGTTCCAGTTGACTGCAAAAACACATAAACAATAATTTGTTTCCTCATTTTAGTCGTCCCCCACATGCCACTGGAATACACCAGGCGTAGCTGACATTTAACTCAGGCTATTATATGGTAATGTTGTACCACATGTCTCCCATTGCTCTATTGTTCGGTGTCAAAAAGTGCCAAAAGTGCACTTTAATGGTATGAACTACTGGCTGCACAATCCTACAGTCATGTGAGTCTTTGTTCAGTCACTTGTCAGCCCCGTGCCTTTGCGCCAACTGCTGCATGCATGCTTGTTGCTGATAAAGTAATTCAGAATATGTTGCTATTAGTGTTAGGACAAGATATGATGGACGCAGTTATGGGGTGCGTAAGGTTTGCCTGCACACTTTGAGCACTTTTTATATTTGATGTAGTTTCTGTTCTTGTGATTGTGAACTAATTGTTTCTACAACTCTTAAAGCGACAGTTCACCACAAATAAAAGTCATGTCATTATTTATTCATCCTCATGTTGTTCCAAAGCTGTTAGTGAACTGTTTTTGTCTATGTAATGAAATTAAGTGGGGTTGAAAGCATTTCACGTCCATTTGACTTTCATTGCATGGACAAAAACTGTTCTACTGTAGGCGTTTCACAGAAGAAAGTGAGTTTTTGTTTGCAGTGACAGGAGGGTGAAAAAAACAATCATTCCATTTTCGGGCAAACAAACAGAAAGGTTTTAAATGAAGGTGCGCTGTTACTATGAAGAGAAGAAATGAAAGTGACCAAGGTTTGGCCCCGTTGTCATAAATTCTTTAATCTAAGAGGATTTAATGAAAGGTGCAGTAACACTATTGCATAAGATCGGATGACATAATAAAGATGAATATAATTAGACAAATCCAATCCGATTATGACAATAACCAAAGACAATAGTCAAAAGCTACATGCTGGATCTTGAATTTTGACTCATCTCAAGTTTAGTCTAAAAAAATTTCACCTTTAAGGTGATATGAAACTGAAATATAAATGTGCATCTTATAAATGTCAGTCGTAGGTTTCCTTATCTGGACCATTTCTACTTTTTAAGACAAATCCGAAAGTTATTTTAGGCTGGATGGATTGACCTAGGATAGATAAATGTAGGTATGGAGGTCAGTTTTAAAAAGTGTGTCTGGAAGTTACAGGCTTTGTTTTGCTGGTTATTTAATGCTGGTTGCTAATTGGAGAATTCAAACCAAAATGTGGGAAGATGGAGGTTGATCTGATTTGATTCCTGTTTTCCAGGCTACGGCTCCATGAGGCTAAGGTGATTAAAGACAGGAGGCATCATCTCCGCACCTATCCAAATTGCTTTGTGGCCAAGGAGATCGTTGATTGGCTAATTGAGCACAAAGAAGCATCTGACAGAGATACTTCCATCAAGATCATGCAGAAACTTTTTGACCAGTGCATCATTCACCACGGTGGGTTTAATGAATTTCTAGATTTGTATTCCACCATCTTAAAGTGTTTCTTATTTCATTATTTACTCATGTTATTGTTACATAACTGTATAAAGATTATCCTGACTGCTGTTTTCTATACAGGGACTGAGGCTACTGAGCTCCATAAAAAGAAAATACCTCTGTAAAAGTATCATAAAGGTGTTCCATTAGAATTGTGCAGTGCGTTATAAGTCATTTTTTACATCATTTGGCTAAAATGTGCGTCTGCAAAAAAGAAATAACAGCTTCAATTTCTATCAGTATTAGTTTCAAAGTCATATTGACCGCTTTTAGGGTATTAAGGTTTTTTTTTTTCAGGGTATTTGTTCTCATTGTAGAGCCCTTACAGGTCAAGTTCCCATCAGTTTCTTTATGTGGAAAAGAGCAGTAAGGATAAATATAACAGCATTTTCATTTTTGGGTTAAATTTATGTACAGAAATATAGCAAAACATGTATTCTGTTACACTGTCGATGAAACCAGTTTGATCTTTAAACCATTGCTTGTAGCAGCGTGTCTTGTTAACCTTTCAGCTGCTCTTGACTCACAACAAACCTGTTTTGAATCTGTTTGTCCTCACAGTTTGTGATGAGCACAAGGAGTTCAGAGATATGAAGCTGTTCTACCGTTTCAGGAAGGACGACGGAACCTTTCCACTGGACAGCGAAGCCAAAGTTTTTATGAGAGGCCAGCGGATATATGAGAAGTAAGCGCTTTCATACATGAGTCAAATTCTAAGAGGTTATTGCATTATTAATAGTTCACTATTTGTTGTGATGTCCATTTGTTAAACATTAATATGATCATGTTTTCCCTCTGTTCCTTATTCATTATTGAGGTAGAAGTTGTTAAAAGCTGCCAAGCAAGGTATTCCTCTCTAGGATGTGGTATTGTTCATGTGTGACACAAGTCTGTACATATTGATTTTGAGCATTTGGAGTCTATCCGGTAAATGAACAGTGTCCATAGAAACACAGGTTCCAAGCAGATCGAGCATGCTGTGGTCCAGCTGGTTACATTTAGAAGTAGCTACTTAACCTGCAAGTTGTTGCTTTGCTGATGTAGCTCAGCACACAACCACACTCATATATGTTTGCTGTAAAGAGAGAAAATACTTCCTCTTGGTTTACTGTTTACTTAACATTTGCTTTTTTAAGTTGATTTAATATTCATCTTATTTTATTAGTTTTCCAGTCTAGTTTTTGTCTTGAACTTGGCTTGCCTTGACCTCTGTATTTCTTTTTAAAACAGGTTTTAATAATAATTTTTAGCATGTTGTGTACACTGGAAAAATTGGTGGTAGAAGAGTTTTCATTCAGAAACTGCTTAAAATTTAACAAATAGTTACTAAAAATGGAAAATAATGCGTCCAACATGACATTTTGAGAATGAAATAGTATTTTCTGGTAACACATACTCCAATAATCTGTTATATTTACAGCCTCAAATAATAATAATAATAATAATAATATATATATATATATATAAATATATATATATTCAGAATGGTGTTATCCACTGCTGTACATGAGTTACACAGTTAGTTGTTTTAATTATAATTATTTTATAGAAAGTATGTAATAGTGAAGACAATATAGTAATTTCTAAATTAAATTAAGTTGGAGTGATTTAGTTATTAGTTATTAGTTATAAGTCATTTCATATTCATTTAGCTACAGCTAAAAGTTTGGCTGAAACGATTCAAAAACGTTAAAACTCAACTGGCAGTTGTAAAATGAGCCTATTTTCTTTTTCTTACTATTTTCAAAAAAAGTGATTGGATCTTGGTCTTAGGCAGTGTTGCCAAGTCTGCGATTTTCCCGTGGAATTGGGCTACTTTAACACTGTTGCCGGTTGTTTTTCATGTACGCAGGTTGAAGTGTACTTATTTAGCTTATTTAGCTTAAATATAACTTATTTAGCACCTATGATATAACTTTTACCCTTCTGAAAAATGCGTAGTTTACCCCAAGAACGTGATTTTTACCGGGGAACCACACTCGAAATTCAATTGGGCTAGTTTTGGGTGAGTTTTGTTGTGAAAAACTGGCAACCCTGGTCCTATGGATCATTTTTCAGATTCTGCGTTGTCATGATTGGATTGTGAAATGGTACCTAGATTTTCATAAAACTCATCAAGC
The DNA here is from genome assembly GCA_032361065.1 of Enteromius trimaculatus. Lineage (NCBI taxonomy): Eukaryota > Metazoa > Chordata > Actinopteri > Cypriniformes > Cyprinidae > Enteromius > Enteromius trimaculatus. The sequence continues at coordinate 6,980,414 of JAUMHP010000070.1, forward strand.
GGGTCCTGATTTTTTAAAAAAAAAAAGCTATTACATTTCAAAATGACACTTTTTAGGCATGTAAAATAACGTCTGTTTAACCACTATTGAAGGTTTCTTTAAATGATGATTACAATATCAATTCATTTCAGGTCTTCACTAAGCTTTGCAATGGATCCAGCACAAAGCAAGTGCTTTTAGGTTGCATCATGTAGTGAAATATTAAAGTAGTGAACTGTTGAAACAAGGTTAATCTGAGCCATGAATGGTTTACCCATCTTGCAATAGCAGCTTGTGTTTGCTCTGCGAGTTTGACCAGGATGAGGTCGAGGTAGCAGCATGCGGTCTCTCTGTCCTGCTGCACTATAGACGTTCCTCAACGGGCCGTCCTGCTCTTGCATAACAGGAAGATGAAGTCCAGCGGGAGACATCTGTCACACAAACCACCAGTGTGCTTTTATGTAATCACCATGGACACATTGGTGCTCGCGGTCAGTATTTGCAGACTTTGCTCTTAGGGAAGCTTGTAAGGTTCGCTGAAGAGCTCAGTCTGCTGATGGAGCAGAAATAGACAATGTTTTTTCGGAGTGTACGGAGTAGTCTTTCTGATTATGGGTCAAGAACCACATATGAAAATGGCCAGGAATGTTTTGCGATCTGTTTCTAAGCAACCGTGATTGGCCTTTGTCAACTACCTTGGTATTTTTTGTGCCTTCCTGATTTAAAAGGATTGTTTGCTGGTGTTCTCAGTGCATCCATACTGTGGGCTTGGGCTACTAAAGCAAAATGTAAAAAAAGGCGCATGGCCCCTTAAATAGCTTCAAGAACTTCCTGCTTCGATGTTTATTCAGATTGTTCCCTTTTGTCCTAGTGGAGTTCTTCCAGAATGGTGTAATAGATGTTGAAAACATCTATTAGCATCTGGATCCCTTTACTCCTAGACGTCCACCTAGGATTCCACTAGTGTAGAAATGCATGCTGGAGGAATAAAAACAAAGAATGTCTTTATTTACTTTTTTATATAGGGTTAAAAGTGCTTAAGGGAACTCCTGAACAGCACATCCACTTTTAAAGTTTAAAGGATTTTTTTCATTTCCACTTCCACTTTAACATCAGTTCTGATTTAATGTTTCTTTCAGCAACAAACTTTGATGAAAATAATAATGCATATACGTTTATATATGATTTTTATTAAGTAATATTATAATATTATGTTTTAACATTATATGTCTCATAAAACATTTGTAGAAAAAATAATATATGATAAAGATTATTTAGTGTGTTATAATTTATATATATATATATATTTTTTTTTTTTTTTTTTTTTTTTACAGATGTAAAAATCTCAGCAACATCTGCATAAATATTGTTGCATATTAACAGTATGTTTCAAACATTTGGGGTCAGCAAGATATGATTTTAAAAACAGTGAAGTACAGTTTTTAAAGTATTAAATGTAATTTATTAATGTGATGGAAAAGCTGAATTACTCCAGTCTTCAGTGTCACATGATCCTCAAGAAATTATTTTAATATACTAATGCTCGAGGAACATTTCTGTTATCACTGCTGAAAACCGTTGGGAATGGATGTTTTTGGATACTTTTATGAATTGAAACTTTCTTTGAAATGCAATTTTTTTGTAACATTAAAAATGTCATTACTGTCAGTTTGTATCAACTTAAGGCATTCTTCCTAATGAAATCATTAATTTCTTTAAAAGTAAACAACAACAAAAAATATTGTTTTTTTACTTAATTACTTTGTACTTAGATCTAAAGTAATAATTTGGTACAATGCACTCACTCTGTGTGTGTACTGTATATAGATTTTTTTAATTTTGTACATTGTAAAAAATACCTACATGTACCCATAAACCTGTCTCTTAACCTTTCCCGTATCCCACCTCAAAAGCCGAAAAGCTGTATCGCAATACATTTCAATACAATACAACACATTTCTGAATGATAGTGTACATCAACAGAATTAGCAAAAGCTCTCTTACCCTGGGTCCAGGCCATCAGCCCACCCTTATTTTTGAGCTCTGACATTGTTTCTCACGACTAGACGAGACTGCTGCTCTAAGCGATATTTACATAGAGTAGCTTTGCATCACATCACAAGTGTACTATGCAACCAGATCTGTGGGTTTCAGTGTTAGTGGAGCGTTCAGGATATGGTTAAAATGATGACCTGAACAGAAACGCTATATAAAAGAATGGTGATCAAAACTGTTAGGGGCTTGAAACTAGGTCATTGTCACATTTCTTTGCTTGCAAAAATCAGTCCTTAATATATGGTTGTGCAACTGCAAGCAGTTTGAAATTGCAGTTTGCCTGGAAAGGCCCAATAATAGACTGTATGTACATGGCAAACATTTAATACGGAGGCTCGTATTGCTGGCACAGCATGTTGACCGATAGTGAGTCATTTGTGCCCTTGTTAGGCCCATCGGGATGTTTGCTCAAGCTGTTTCACACTCTTTTTCTTGAAAATATTGACCCATGGCCTGCAAGTCTAATATCTACTATGCATATCTTTCTTTTATAAATGATCCGTTTTGAAGTGATGGAAGAGCCAGCGAGAGTTTTAGATTTCTCTGTTTTATTTTTTAAACTCTCAAGGCATGTATCTCTCTAGGCAATCTTTATTTAGCTATGGTAGTTTGCTGACAGCGTGCCTTTGTGAAAGGGTTTGGTTTTGACCCGTCAGCGCCTGCCTTTGAATGGTGGAGAATGTTGTATTTCTTGAAAGTTCTGTTGCTCTTCTTTTCTTGTCGAACTCTGACCTTGTTTTGTTTGTAACCTCTTCAGAAATGCTGTTTTGTGGTGAATGATCTCTTAATGATATACACAATGAGTTTGAGGTGTTAATAAGTATGCGGTCTGTCTCCGCAGGTTGATGAACACTGAAAACACCCTCCTGCAGACGCGTGAAGAGGAGGGAGTAACGTATGAGCGGACGCTGGTGGCCTCAGAGTTTATAGACTGGCTCCTGCAGGAAGGTGAGATGCCCACCAGAGAGGAAGCCGAGCGCTTGGGACGTAGACTGCTAGAGCATGGCATCATTCAGCATGGTGAGCAAAGCACACGAGTAGAAGGAGTCATGTGAGTCTTTTATTTAGGATGCAATTAACCGCACTAAATCAAACTTTATGTTAAACATAACTTTAAAGGTATGGACCTACTTAACCAAGGTCATAAATTGACATAGTTCTAAGATGGCATTGCTGTATGAACTTAAAGAGATAGCCCACCCAAAAATTACAATTCTGTTATTATTTATGACAGATTATTAATAATATTGATAACCAAACAGTTTCTGCTCCCCATGACCAACAGCTGTTTGGATATCCACATCCTTCAAAATATCTTCTTCTGTGTCCATCGAAAGAAAACATTTCATACAGGTTTAGAATGACATGAGAGTGAGTAAATGATAACGGAAATATTCACTTTTGGTTAACTATACCTTTAATACCGCTTATTTGATCATTTATTTGTAGTCTAATTTGTTCATCGTGACATGCATCATCCTTTAAAATGTACATGAGTTTAAGTGAATGTGCAGTATTACATTTGTGTCATTTGTGTTATTAAATATCACAAGGGGTGATCGGTGGAGTCACACCTCAACAAGAAGAAACGCTCTTTGGTGGTCAGCAACAGATGGACGTACCTCTGACCGGGCACCAGCCAAACACAGCGTGACACACTAGAACACTTACACACAAAAGATTACATGCATAATACACCACCATATAAACACACCCAAAACAGAATGCGCGCACACACACACACACACACACAAATAGCTACCACAGAACAGAGCTATACCCTTCAGTTTAGTCGCACACACCCATCAGTCACATGCACAGCTTCGCAATGTTGAGTCTGATACAGTGTCTTTGTTTGACGGCACCTTTCCTGTCTGATTTCTGCTGACTTTAAGAAATCTCCCAAAGACATCACAGTCCGCCTCCTCAGACCTCTCCCACTGCACTGAAAAAAACATGCGTTAATTAAAATGAGAGTTTTAAATAAGCCTTTAAAAAACTCAGCTTACCTTAAATGTAAATAGTTAAGCCTTCTAAATTTTTCATGTTTTTAATTATACATAATGCATGTAATGTAGCATTACAGCCTTTTTATTTATTAAGTATTTATACATTTTTTTGGCAACAGCTGAATATCTACAGGTGCGCAACAAGAAATAAATGCACATTTCTAATTGTATTTATTTCATACGTCTTCATTTTACATTTTATTATACATTTGTTACCGATTTAGGGAAGGGATAGGGAATAGGAAAGGGATTTTTCCCTATTGGTGGTAAATGTACTATAAAATGTAAAAAGAAGACTTTTTTCTAAGTGCGGATCATGGTTTCATACACTAAGTAGTTTTATAGAGTTAATGAAACAATTCTGAGATCGAAGATGGAAGAACACGGTGCAAATGACTCTTTATAATGTTTATTTAATACATAATATAAAGTCATTGTTCGCTAATTTATATGTTTAGATGCAGCAAGAAAAAGACCAAAGCCTGTCAAATTAGGAAAAAAACTCCTGAAAAACCTGCTTATTTCTCGTCTTAATTAAAAGCACACTTGCCATGATTCAGCAGTTCTATATTCATGTTTCTTTACTACATCCTAAACGAATCAGTGTCTCTCTTGTGTTCACATGCATACAGACGTTACAAAAACCACAGCATAATTGTACAAAGGTTTGTGCCCTGACTTGAATTTAGCTGACACATTTAGATACAGTCGACACAAAGTAGCTCATAATAAGGCATCCTGGGAAATCTGCTGTTTTAAACCAACAAAGAAATCTTTTTTTCGTGCCCAGGGCAGTAGGGCAAAGGATACGGCAGAGATGAAAGAAGGAACATAAAGCAGGCTTTCAGCCTTTCTTGCTACAGTATGTTGCCACTTCGGGCCCCCTCTCAGCCTCTAGCTGTCAGCGGAGAGAGGCCCCCTGACATAAAGTTGCATAACTGCCTGGATGTTTTGAGCTGGATTGGGAATTGCACTGCACTGTGTGGAGAAGCGTGTTTAAATGTGTTGTCAGTGTTTCACAGCCAGTGAAAGTTGCACTGCACAGTTGTACGATGAGTATGCATGAAAAATGACACAAATGAACTCAGTCCCCCTATGCTAGGGTGGAGACGGCAGAGATCTCCACAACCAGAACGCGTTAACATTCTTTGCTCTTCCTTTTTTTTCTCGTGGGCTGGATGTGGATGCTCAGCTGTACTGTATGTGTAGGAGTTTTGTTCAGGAGGACACAGTGACTGGAGAGTTTAGTTGATGCAGCCTTGATGAACATAGACCTAAAAATTATTAAAAAGCTTTAAAAAAGTGATCTTAAACTCTTGAATGGTAGTGTATATGTCCTTTTTTTGCCTTTTGCTATTTATCGGTCAATTTAGGAGTAAATTTAAGTGCAATTTATATGTAAAGCCTTTTTTTAGTTGAATATTTTGCTGTATATCATTGTATCTCTATAAAATAGCAAACTGTGGCCATGTTACATGAGTAAACAGAAAGATGGACTAGACTTTTTGCATACGGGCAAAACACTTGTTGTGCTAGACTAGCCATAAAGTGATAGTCAGACAATGAGTTAGTGTTTAGCTCATTTAGCTCAGCTCTCTCCCACACACATTTATCCACGTTCCTCTGCACCACAAATCAAATGCATCCACTATGCTTCACTGCCCATAACATACTGCAGATGTTTGATTTTGCTTGTTTTAAAGGAATAGTTCACCCAAAAATGGAAAAAAAATATGTCATCATTTACTCACCCTCGTGTCGTTGCAAACCTGTATAAGTTTCTTTCTTATGCTGAACACAAAAGAAAATATTTTGAGGGACTTTAAAGAATCAAACAGTAGTTGGTCCCCATTGACTTCCATAATGGTTAAATAAATACAATAGAAGTCAATGGGGCACCGTCAAACATTTGATCGCCAACATTCTTGAAAGAAAAAAAGAAAAATGATAGCATAATTTATTAGCATTTTAAATTGGTGAAAGGCAGAATGTCATATTATCTTTGAGATATTGACATGGTAACACAGTGCTAAAAATTATAATGAAAATGGAAAGTTAAAACTGGTGTGTAAAATTAAAAACTGTGTATGAAACGTGATGACTCATGGGATATTTTGCAAGAAGGGAGTTTAGGATTGCTCTAGGATTATGGGATTCTAAGATGGCATGTGCACCTCTTACACGAACACACTCATTCTTGCATACTGTATCTAGACTCGGTCAAACTGGTTTTCCTGCTTCTAGCACAAAATACCACCCATAAATAAAATAAGGAAATAATTAAGTAAATACCAAATATTAATAATACCCTTGTTTTTCTGCTATATTGCCACTTCTGCCCTATTAATATAATCAACAAAAAATGAAATAACAATTCTCAATTTAAAAAAAAAAAAGTTGAGTTTATCTTTTTTCTTTCACTTCTAGATTTTAGACTACTGTGGCTTGACAGGTCACGTCTTTAATCCCAGTAAACTGACATATGACCTCTCTGTGCATTTCTCCCTAGTTTCTAATAAGCACCATTTTGTGGATGGCGGACTGCTTTACCAATTCAGGATGAATTTTCGGAGACGACGGAGGCTGATGGAGCTTTTGAACGAGCGTTGTCGAAGCATACCGGAGAACCACGACAGCCCTTTCTGTCTGCGCAAGCAGGGCTCTGAAGGGGGAAACACCAGCTTCCTTTCAGGTTAGTCCACGATCATAAAGGAAATCTGCAGAATGCATGCACAACTCAGTTCAAACCCGGTGGTTTGGCATATTGATTTTTTGATTTAGCAGACACAGCTGTGGTCATTTACAGTGGCAGGTAGACAATGAACTTCTGGATGTGGTCTCATGCATTTTAATGTACTGCTGATGCAGTGCATGGTTAGATAATAAAGATAGGACAAGCTAAATCAATTTTAGGGTAGTAAGGAAGTTGAGCACAAAAATATTGGAAAAAATTGGATTCAGTCATAAGCTAAATGAGTTTTTAGTAACGAATAGTTAATCATTTTTTAATGAATCTTTACATTTAAAGCAAATAAATCACAATGAATTGCGTTTATCAATGTTTCCTGACAAAAGCATAGCACTGAATACATTACTAAACATTACTAAATGCTTTACTAATTAGCATTTAATTGACACTTCAGATGTTGTTCTCACATCCTGTGTATGCTTGCTTGTGCTTACTAGAGCCTTCGGGTGAGAGTTTACAGTTTGTATACTAAAAGTACTAAATCCTTGGGGAAGTTTGTATTTTCTGATTGCCACAGAAGTTTTCCAGATCGTGTTGGGAGAGTTAGTGCACTGGATCTGACGTATCTTTATGAGTAATTATGTGAAAGGTAAACATGTAAGGACAAGCAAGCGTAACATGCCCCTTTTGCCCAATTTGCCTTAAATTGTAATAATTTAAAGGATTATGTTAGATAAAGCTAGAATTTAGCTATAATCATGTTAAATAATAAATTAGTCCAGTAAATGTAGTAATGTAAAGTGCATTTTTTACAGCGTTGGCTTGGCTTGTAGATTCAGTATCATGATGTTGTGACTCAGTAGAGGAAGTTAGCTCAGTGTGTCTTGGGACTGGGCCTCTCTGGTTCCTCTTCTGAGAGTTACATAAAATATGAACTCTATATGCCTGCAGTGTGTCTGCTATATGCATGGTGTGTCTTTGTTTAAACATATGCAAGTTTTATAACTGCCAATCACGTTGATGAGCACACAACACTTTTTCTTTTTTATTGCATGTTTTGATGGCAATATAATCAGTGTTTTGTTTTGTTTTTTGTTTTTTTTTCTTCTAAAAACAGTGAAAGTTGTTTATTAATTGTTTGCTATTATTTATAATTTCATAATGATTTTACTCAAAATAAATACAATAATAAAAACAATAATGATAGATAATAAAAGTATGATGTTATTTTATTTATTTGCTTATTTAATAAATTAGATATATTGAAATAAATATGTAATATAATTGAATATAAAAATGTTAAAGCATTTTAAATTGTCCAGTGATTAGCCATTCATTTAATTGATGCATAAAAATTAAAGTATATGATTTACATTTTATTGATGTTACATTTATATATATATATATATATATACACACACACACACATATATTATTGTTGAATATTTACATTTTATTGTATCTATATATTTTATAGACATTTTAAATGTATATGTGTATGTATATATAATTAGCTCTATACACTCTCACATACTAATATGACATTCGAAACACCAGTAAAGGTT
>JAUMHP010000070.1:6995647-7007782 GCA_032361065.1 Enteromius trimaculatus
ACACACACACTCCTGCCAAATGTGCTCAGTCTTCAAGCTCTAATTGCATAATTTACTATGTTTAGTTCTGAGAATCCGTTTGTAGGGAGGGAAATAGTTCACAACTAAAAATAGCGAGAGGAAGTTTTTCCTCCGATGCATGTGGAGATTCTAATCCTCAACTGGATCAACAGGAAAATCCAAGAGCAATTTAGGAGCCTTTGAAATTTGATGCTCTATCATCAGCTGGCTTGTACTTTAACGTGTATTGTCATGCACTATATGTTTTCTTTCATGCATTTTGAATAAACTGCATCCATTGATAATGGAGTTCATTATCCACAATATACAAGTATATGGAACAGTAAAATGATACAATTCAGCTGAAATAAATCAATATATTTGACAGTATGCAAGTATATGTAATGTATTACATGCGTGTGTTTGCAGATTGTGGGAGATGCAGTGGGCTGGGGATTCGTGGTGAGGGGAAGTAAACCCTGCCACATCCAGGCAGTAGACCCCGGTGGACCTGCTGCAGCGGCGGGAATGAAGGTACAGTAGTCGTACTGCAAAAGAAAATTTGTTATAGTGAGAAAACACTATGTCTCATTCCACAGGGATGCACTAATATTGAAATGCTGACCAAACCAATAAGCCAATATATTTTTTACATCTGGCCAATAACCAATAAATGGATTCAACCCACTATTATGTCTCTTAAAGGGATGCAAAAATTCAAGATGTAGGTGACTTTTTTTAGTAAATCACAAATGATAATATGCAAGCCAATGGGTGCCGTTGCTTTGAGTGGAGAACACAAAATGAACATCTGCGACTTCTGATGTTGCAGTACATATGCCAGCATACAGCTCTGGAAAAAAATAATAGACCACTGCAGAAAAATCAGTTTCTTTTGGGTTTTATTCTTAAAACTGTTCATCTCACCAATACAAAACAATGCACGTTTGTTTCATTTTTTGTAAACTGCCGTCTTTGAAATATTAAGGATAGAAGCAACTTGATGCTCACTGATTCCTTGTGCCAATAAAACTAGGATTGAGGCCTTTTTTTTGGCTTGTTTAGTGTTTATTTTTACACATCTAATTACTTCTAGCATTTTTTTACTATCCAACTGGTCGCACTGCAAGAGGAAAGTGTTGATTACAATTGGATTCAGGTGCTCACCATATAAGTACCTCAATAAACAGAATGAAGTATGTTTGTGTAGAAATTTAACAAAAAACAGGTATGAAATGCTCAGAGAGCTTAGAATACTCAAATAGATACTGATTTAGGAGTAAATTGCAGAGCTGTATATTCTTGAGGATGTAGAGTAAAAATAATATTTTTCACAAGCGAAAATCAGGCCGTTTCAATTGCAATACATGTGATTTTAGTATAAAAGTATAAGTATAGGATAGCTCATGCAAATACGTCCTGCCAGAATGCGGCCACCAGAAAGCTGCTTGGTTTTGAATTTGACTTCTGTTTGAGCTGTTTATCATAGATTGCTGCACTATTGACCATAAACAGTGGACTTTCTTCACCAAAATTTCAGTAATGTGACCACACCTTCAGAGAGAAAGTGCTCCTTTCAAAATAGTGCTCATAAATCGTAAGGTTTTGCTATATTACATCGCAATCCTTTTAAGTTCATGCTAGATCATGATCTGAGAGATAGATAGAGATGATAGAGATTACAAAATACCCAACTACACCAACCCACCCACAATCATTTGACCTTAAGCAAAGTACTCTGTGTGGAGCAATCATAATGTACTTTGGTTGCAGATCTGATTGCATTTCCCTCAAGAGCACTATAGTCTGTATTCCAGATATTTCTCTATGCACGCCCGGTCTAAAACACCTAATATCTACTCTGTGTGTGTAATTTACAGTAGTGACAGATGGAATAATACCGGCCCTTTCTCTATTTTAAACAATGACCCTAATTTACAACAATAATGAACCATTACAGTTATGGACCTTTCAAAAAAAAAAAAAACACTACTCCCTCAGCGTCACTTCTAAGTGCTCATTACACAAGGTCATGGTCAAGCGAGTGAATACGCTTAGTCTGTTTTTAAGGTAAAGGCACTGTGCTATTTAAAGACAACCTTTAAACCAGAGGTTGTTAATGCTGCACCTGCCCTGCTTCCAGTTACATCTTTTTGTTTTTACAACTTTGTGTGTTTAGGTTACATAAAGGTATAGACTACCCTGCATGTTGTTCAATGAGCAATCACTTAATGCCCTTGACAAGTAATATCTTGTTCAACACAGTAAATCAATTGCTATATAGCATGTGCTATACTGGGGGCACCACTCCATTGACCACTAGTAGGAACAATTTAATTCCGATTAATCAGCTTAAAAAAACTGTGGTTGTCATTACTCAGAAAGACTGATGTAAAGTGAGCCAAACATTTGCACCTCTTAGCACAGCTGCTGGAGGCACCTAGTGTACAAATCATGCCAAAACGGATGTTTTGAACACATGCTGACAATTAAGTAAAAATGGCAAGCTTTCACATGTTGTTTATTTATCATTTGATGCTGATAACGCTAATGGTATGACTCATTTCTGACGGTAGTGCCGTCTACCAGGAAGGACATGAAGGCTATTACGTTATTCATCTGCAGAACCACAATGAGAATTAATATAGCCGAGTTTTTTAAAAAGAGCTCATTATCTGTTCTCCTGAAAGGTGTAATTGCGTCGCTGCACTGAGAAAAATTACGATCTGTTTATTGCGTCATATATGTGGTTTATATGCTCTATAATCATTATGTTGTGTTTCAGCACTTTTATGTCTTTATCAAAGTACAAATAGGGTGTACCAATTGGAAGCAAACATAGAACTCTTGTTGTTTTGCCTCGTTCTCATCTCTACAGGTGTGTCAGTTTGTGGTGGCAGTTAACGGAATGAGTGTGCTCCATTTGGACTACAGGACTGTCAGCAACCTCATCCTCACTGGCCCCAGAACAGTGGTCATGGAGGTCATGGAGGAAGCCGATTACTGAAGACGGACGCTCTTTAGTGTTTCTGTTCTCTCTCTTTCTCTCCTTTTTTCTAAAATCTGAACTCTTGATTCCGTTCATCATTTTGATTCGAACCATTAGCATGACACTAATCGATGCTTTGGAATCCGTGCCTCCCATTGGCTACTCATTGACTGTTACCGCTCCACGTCAGCTAAGGCTGTAACTGGACAGACTATATGGGAAAAGCAGCTGCCAAATATCATTTTTAGTACAACCGGAGCACTTAAAACACTCTTGGTAGGTTTGCAGAACCAATACCAAACTAATATATGTGTGCCATTCAGGTGAGAGCATAATTCAGTGCTCTTTTTCAACTGTTTCATCATTTAGAGTTTAGGCAAGGAATAGAACATTGTATCAGGTATTTTATGACCTTAGCGTGGTTAGTTTTAAATAACTATTTTAGAATTCCTGTCATGCCTGCCAGGAAAATAATGATATATCCATCCGAATGCAGGGGACAACCAACAAGAGCACTTACAGCACAAGACTTTAAGTGAAACTTGAGACTGAATGTTTAAAACGCTACGCACATCTGCGCATCTGATGCTGTTGTAATCATGTCTTGTTTTAAAAGTATCTTGTGAAATGAGTTTGTATTTTGTCTAAATGCCATCAAAAAGGCAAGTAGTTACCTGTAAAATGCTAATATTATATGCCATTATTTGGCAGACACAAGTTTGTAAATGCAGACAATTAATTAATAACATGCATTATTATTCCAGATGTGTTTTTATTCAGGACAATTAGCTTGGCGGTTATCTTCAGAGGCTGATACGAAAGAAAAAAGAGCTAATAAAAAACGCTAACTATAAACTGCAGTCACGCTCAGACATTTTGGTGTCTATACGAGTCACATACATGCATAGAGTATTTTTCAGGACTTGCTGTTTTAACATTAAAACGTACTGCCATGAAAAGTTTAGTATAGTCATGTAGTGTGTTCATAGAGTGAATCGGTCACTAAGACAAGTCTACGAGTGCACTCACCAAATTATGTAACTAGTTTAAGAAATGCATTTGTAATTCCAGCTAAGGCTCTATTAGATACGTTTGAGATATACAGTAGTACTGTATATGCAAACTCCTGTATGCATGTGTATTGTACAAAGCGGGCAACTGTGTAAGAAAGAAGACATGTCGTGACACAACGTGAAATCTATAATGTGTTCATCTTCCACATATTCCTTCTCTGTGAACACTTTTTTTGCGAGTTGCTTATTGTGCAGCTGTACTCCTTTGTATTGATGAGAATGAGAATTACAGTCACACGATGATCTTTTGTTCTTAAATGGAAGTAAGCTTGAATCTTCTGCCTTCTCTGTGAACACTTTTTTTGCGAGTTGCTTATTGTGCAGCTGTACTCCTTTGTATTGATGAGAATGAGAATTACAGTCACACGATGATCTTTTGTTCTTAAATGGAAGTAAGCTTGAATCTTCTGCCTTAATGACCTGTATTGTGCTGCTAATTCTCACGGCTGGTCACGTAACATCTGTAATGATAAAGTCCTCTTTTAAAGATGGTATAGGTGAAGATTTTTGGGGGGTGATCATGACAATCAGTATCAGGGTAGTCTGTTAAATACTGGGCCAGATATGTGCCACATCTTCCTCACTGCCTGGAAGTCTAAGCTAAGCTAGTAATCTTATAGATATTCTGTTCTGAATTGAAAGGAAAGTTTCATTTCAAACTCGGTGCAGCTGAGTTCAATACGCGTGTCTCTGTTTAAAGGGATAGTTGACCCAAAAATAAAAATTATTTCCTTATTTACCTCACCATTTTTACCTCCATTTAGTTTCTGTCTACTGTTGCACACAAAATAAGACATTTTATAGAAAGATGGTATCCAAAAAGTGGATGGTAGCTATTAACTGTAATTTAATGGCTATACACATTATTTATACAGGTTTGGAACAACTTAAGGGGCAGTAAATGATGACAAAACTTTTATTTTTGGGCAAACTATCCCATGGAGTAAACTCATGGTACCATAGTATTTCTTTGTGCAGCTCTAATTCATGATTAATGTGTTTTGATGAATGTTTTATTAAACTTCTTGATTTCACTTAAAAACTGTCTTCTGTGTCTTAAAACCACATACAATCTCTCTCTCTTTTGCTCTCTCTCAAATTCATTTGAGTAACATTTATAGTAATATAAGATTCTCAATCAAGCGGACATGGACTGAGGTTGAGATAAAACTTCTATAATTCTCTATAATTCTCATTTATATTTAACCTCTCGCTGTATTAATGTATCAAAAGGTAGCCAGTCCTGAGACAATACTGAGGCACTTTGTATACAGCTATGACGTAATGCTGTTGACACCCTGAATTATTTAGGTTTACTAGTGCCACCTGTTGGTTAATGAGTCTTTGCATATTTTATTGATTTTCGAGCTTTATTTCGCTCGGGTAAATATAACTTTCAGTGTTACTGTTAGATTTTTGTGTCTTTTCGTCTTTTATTGTCATGTTTTTTTTGTTGGCTGACAGTCATTTTAGACTCAAGGTTGTCTTTTTAATGAACAGTAGATCCGTACTTGAGCGTCTTACCGCTAGAGGGCAGTGTTACTCTTTGCCTCGCTTCATACGAAATTCACTTCACTTTAATTCGGTTGCATTAAAACTGCAAGTTAAAGTATTGATGGTCAGCAGCCAGAACAATGTCAAGATGACATTCTTTTTAACAGCTGACCTTCTGTGTAATCTTATTTGTTAACACCACGTTATGAATACTCCACGTTTTTCATTTCCTGTCTGCATGCTTCCTACCGAGGCAATGCGCCTTTCCAAGGTGCTCTTCTGTTTAGTACATTAATCTTAACTGTTGTCTGAATGAAACATAATGTAACCACATTAATTATTTCCTCCCTTTCCCTCCAAACACAGCTTAAAGGAGCTCTGGCTGTAGGAGTAGACAAGGTGAGTTGTGAGTGTTGATAGCAGTTGGTCTTTTAAGGTAAAGAGGATCTTGGGTAATTCCCTGCACACTGAATGAGGTAAGACCAGACAAACAGACATTTAACCTCTGTCTTAAGTCAACCATCCCCCACTGAGGCTGTTGCCTGGGTTTAATAAGTAATACTGGGCTTATTTTTTCTCTACTCGTTGTGAAGGACCAACATTTCTTATACCATCTTAATAAAATCTGACAAGATAAGAGCAGACAGATTTAAGATGTGATTAGAACAGATCAAATAAACCCTGATTATTGCAAATTAATTTAATGGGTGACTAGAAAGTATGTGACAGGTCAGAAGTGCATCAAGTGCATCGTTAAACTGCAGAAATGGAGCTGAAGTGAATCAAGTGTTTCGCAACGGCAACATTTGTCTACAGGGTAAGTGACCATGCATAGGTTTATGTCCTGAAGCTCTGCTGCTGATTTCCAGAAGTGGGAGGGGAAGAGTGTCTAGATGCTTTTTTTAGTTCAATAGGCCACACAATTCAGTGACAACTGATAGATGAACCTTATGACATGCCAGCCGCTCCTTTCTTGATAATCCCTCTGTCCCACTCCAAAGCTCTGCCCAACATGTTATATATTTATATATATATATGGATTAAAAAAATCCATACACACCTTTATGCAGTTAAAACAATGACATTTTATCAGTTCTAGCTTTCCCTGGGAATTAAACCCATGACCTTGGTGTTGCTCTACTGTTTGAGCTACAAGAAACTGTGTATGTGTGTACATTTCCAAATTTTTACGTTTCCTTTACATAGACATACAGCACATACCCCTTGCACTTTTATGAGCCTAGAACATTGCGCAGCCCATTTATGCAAGATATCACTGTTCAACAAAGCAGTTATGTGCACTGATTACCTTCACAGACGGCCTGTGGAAAATATTAACCTTTTGTGTTAATGATGAATCTTTTCTGAAACCTCCTCACGGGAGAATCACACTGAGATGAGAGAACTGGCCAAATCCTAAAAATAAGTCTAACAAGGGCATGGCTCGTCAGCCACTTCATACTATTCAAACGAATCTGGAGATCTGCCAGATTTATATGAATATGCAAACTTGAGCCATATTCCATGTCCTTCCCACTTTGCTAAGGGATGCCATATTAAATAAACACTGAGGCAGGCATTTTATGGATTCAAACGGCTGCTGAAATTTCAAAGATCGATATGCACTGGAATAGTCCAAGCCACGGCCATGACCTCCATGTGAAGCCTCTGAGAATGTTTGCTCTCTGTGTTCCTAAAGACCTTTGATCATCTTTGAGAGGTGTGTCCATTTAGTTACTATGTGCATCTCTACAATGCAATCCATCCGAACACCCTGTGTGTGTTCTGCCTTTAAACTGCCTTTATGTGCAAGCGTGCATCTGCTTGTCTGCGCAAACTGCTCTTTCCTGTATCCCCAGGGTCTTGCAGACTCCTCCACACCATCATCTTTTGCCGTATCCCACGGTTAATTAGAAGTCGCTGAGTAATATAAGGTTCCTTTGGAGCCTGCTGAATGAACCCGCTGATTAGCCCACAATGCCTCATTACGCTCGGCCTTGTCATTTGGGAATAAGCCATTCAGAGTTAAAGAGCTTACAGCCACTGCATCTCGGCATCCAGGTGTCACCGTTCCAGTCCTGCGATGACTGTACATTGAAGTTGATAAATGCTGTACACGCTGCAAGCTGGGCTGCTTTCAATGAGCCATTTATTCTGTGAAGAAGTTTACAAGATTCTTTTTCGAAATCAAAACCTCCTCTTTCTTCTGAAGGATGAGTTTGCGATAAAGTGCCGTACACTTTCCTGCACTTTAACTCTCGGCAGGAAGCGAGAGCACAAGACTTGTCCTCAGGAGAGATTCAGAGTAGTTTAAAACACTTCATGCACTTTTCAACCACATTTACATATTGTTATCGGTTGTAAATCGATATTTGGCAGCCATATTTGTTTGCACTGAAATCAACAATGTGAGCATAAACGTTTGCACACATTTATACCCTTCAAAAACACGCTGAATGATCATATGATGGGGTGTTATGAACCCTTGATCATCTCTGTAATATATTTACTCATCGGATGAGTCATGCAAATGAAGCAGTTCATTCAGACTGCAAATCTGCGGCCTCTTGGGAAGTGCTGCCAATGTGATGGCCCGTGGCAATCAAATAATGAATAATGACAGTCAAATATTCTTTCATCCCCATAACCAAGCAGAATATGGATAACAAGAATGTAATTACACGCATTTTAGGTTTTTATCACTCTGGCAAAGCTTGGGCAAGAGAACACCTGTTTAGTACCGCTTGGTGATAAGTGTGAATTTGGTAGATTTCTACAAGTGTTGGGTCACGCAGAGAACTTCCAAAATAACACTGCACTCTGGATTCCGCCCAATCAGCAACCTGCACGCCGTAAGAAAGATCTCACGCACAATCTCACATATCTTTCTCGTCTCTTCCTTTCAACACGTCTTGTGTACATTCAGATAGCTTTGTTCCTCGCTCAACGTGAACTGATATAAGGAGGTGCAGGTGTTTCCGAAAGGATAAAAAGTTCTTCTCAGTGTGCTATTAGAGAACAGAACACAAAGAAACACAATATACAATACAAGCAGAATGGAAGTGCGCATTGTTTTTGAAATTTTGAGGGTTTTTACTGCCGGGTTAGTTGAACCAATGTGCAATTATAGAGTACTAGAAGGTTCACACGTTTCATATTAAGATTTGAAACTAAAAAGTTTTAAGAGTAGGCTATGTATTATATTCGCACTTAAAATACATATATTGGATTCAACAGTTTCAGAAAATGAAGTTTTGTTCAAGTTCTTAGGATAATTCAAGTTTAACTGTGACAGATCGTACTGACAAAAGATATTTCCTGAATAATTGCGCACACTGACTGATTCAATTAATTTCAGTTAGTAAAATATAATTAGGCAGTGTCATAACAGTTAATTTAATCATCCGTCGCCCATGTGTAGGCGTTATTGTTCATTACAGTTGCATTCCCTTGAAATGTAATGATAATGGCTTTTCTTCCCCGCGCGGAACACCCTGCATGTAGGCAGGATCAAGTATTTGAGAAGGGCTCTTGATTGTCGTGAGATCATTCGTCGTCTGTCCAGTGGCTGCAATTGGTCGCATGAACGTTTTTTTACACCCCGGACTCGAGACTAAAGGATGAAATGAGGTGCAGAGCTGAAGAGCTGAGGGAATGGGCGAATAAAGACAGACGAAACACGCACACGGAGACACTGCGAGCCATCTGACTGACTGCGAGAAGATACGACTGAAGTCTGACCATCACAAGACGCGGGAATTTGGATCACGTTTAGATCAAGCGGGTTTCATTGAAGCGAATGGTGTGAAAGGTAAGACTGCTGTCGGGTTCCATCGGTTACATTCTCTACTCGTTATCTGATATGCGTTTGTTAAAGCAACACCGTGAGAATAGTTTAATATGAAGACTAGAAAATGCATGCGATATGTGTTTGACTTTGTTGCCACTTTTGTTTGTATTGTTATGCATTTTCTCTCATTTATTTCAGAGAATTCATGGTATAATTTCGGAAAACCGTTTTTGTTCGATTTGTCTCTTACACAATAAACTTAAAAGTGTGTTTAATTACATAAAGCACGAATATTATATATAGTTCATATTTTTTAAATCGTAGAATATTCTCAAATCGACGTATACTAAATAGAAGTGCATGTAACTTTCAAATGTTCTTAGAAACTTTTTTTTATAATAGGCTGTAGTTTATAGCCTAAATAAGTAGGCTTTGTATTATTATTATTATTATAGCTATCATTAGTAATTATTATTATGTTGCTGGTATAATATAGGCTAGTATTCTCTGTAACTGAGAGAGCGCGCGCGCGAGAGAGAATCATAGGGATGTCCCAGACACCACCGATGCTCAAAGAATTGACTTGATGCACCCTACATCTATTTTTAAATTTAGCGCGTTTCATCTTTACTGTGCTGTTGAGAATAGAAATGAAGCCAAGGTGAGCGCTTGATGTTTATTTCAGGATTCATCATTCAGTAGCAGGTGAAACACAGAGAGAGAGAGAGAGAGAGACAAAGACAGACAAGCAAGTTAATTTAACCATGCATTGTGGGCTTGTTATAAAAAGGCTTCTGTTCTAGTATAAATATTTGACTGAAACGAAATGCTTGGAGCCTTGGTAGCATGCTTTTAATCCTATTTTACAGAATAAAAAGCATGCGTTGAGATAAATTAATAGTGAAATGCTGATGGACAACCGTGTGCCATCCAAAACAGGCTTTAATTTAGAAAATATTCCATTTAAAAAGGCATATCACGACAACAATATATACAGAGAGAGAAGGGGAAAGAAGGCATGTGTCACAACAGCTAAGGAATACTGACTTATTGAACTACATACCATAGTCTGCAGCTAACCGGCATAATGCCTTGACCCTAATTTAGTCCACTGTTTAAGTTAAGAGGGGGTGCCCTCTTGAACAAGCCCAGACAGCTTCCTCTCTAAACACACGTCAGCCTTCTTATCCGACGTGAATGACAGGAGCAGTAGTGGCCTGCTTGTTCTCAGGAACAACAATGGTCCTCAGGAAGCACTTCTCGCTGGCTGTCCATCAAAACTCAACAAAGTCTTTACTGTTCTTGACCCACAGAGACTTTCCCTCCTCTCTCACTGTGTTTCTGAAATCCCCCTGAGGCTGCACAGCTTCAGTGAATTCCTCTACTCACTCGCTGCTTCTCTGCCTCCGTAGGTGCAGGGCAAGCATCACTCACATGGCTGTAAGGATGCGGGTGTCGGGATCGAGGATTAAGCTGTGGTGTCCGCTTATCTCGCTGGCACTGATTCAGTTTCTCACCCCTGTTTCGGCTCAAGGTAATTGCTGTCGTCATGCTTCTAAATTGGTATTTGCTCTGGTTTATTGGCTTTTGTGTGCCTGCGTAAAATATGAAATGTTGTCCTAATCATTTAATGCATAGTTTAGTCACAAAGGCTGGGTTGCATTTGAGTTTGACCCTTCATGCACCTTTAGATCTCCTAAGAGGACTCGTTTTAGTGTACCGTCTCTTAGCAAGAAAGTAAAAAGAGCCAAAGTGAGTCTTGAGGATTTTAGATGGGATAGAGATGTGGAAAAGCGTTTAGCCTAACATCACAGGGGACCACAATGATAATATCCCTCTAGGCAGCTTAAAGGCTTAATTGGTTGCTCTGCTTGGAAAGAGTTTCACATTCCTCTCAGGCCCTGGAGTGAAAGGTGGAGCTGGATCATCATCCGGAGAGGGAGGTTCTGTTCGGAAGAGTTTGAATTACTCTTTGAATTTTTTTACATTCACTCTTCTTCCCAGACCAGTACTTGTGTGATGGGCATGTGTAGTCTTTACATTTATGCCACCTAGACAGGTTGTTTTCATCCCTCAAATCACTGAAAGCTGTTGATGTCGTTTTGAACTAAGCCTAACCCTAACCCCTTACCCTGCAGCTGAATGGGAATAAACAAACCAAAGACTTTTAGTTAAAGGGATATTCTGGGTTTAATACAAGTTAAGATGAATGGGCAACACTCAAAAGAATGTTGATTACCATGAAAATGAATTTCGTCATGTTGCTGCTTTTTTAACAAGCAAAAATCATTAGAATACACTTTAGTATAGGGACCAGTTCTCACTAGTTGCATATTGGCATGCCTATTATTTACATATTGGCTGTTTATTAGTACTTTTAAAACATATTCTGTATGACTATATTCTGCATCCCTAATCTAACACGATACCTAAACTTAATAATTTCTAGCTATTCATAAGCAGCAATTTAGGAGTTGGTTTTATGCAAAAGTCATAGTCAATAATTAGTTAATGGTGATAGCCTAATTGGACGTTAAAATAAAGCAATTCTGAGTAGGCTGGAGTCGTTTTTTTTTTTTTTTTTTGTAAACTAATATATTTTGATGTTTGAATCACATAATTATCTTCATATGGCTTTTTGGATATAGCCCATGCACTTTTACAAGCTGAAGGGAACGTGCCCTTGATCAACCGAAATGCATTTGTTCGCTTAAATCATTCATGATCCAGCCTCACCTACAGAAGCAGTCAGTATAATGTCTTTTAATGAATCTTTGCAAATCGCCTTT
>JAUMHP010000070.1:7024894-7042743 GCA_032361065.1 Enteromius trimaculatus
TGTGTGTGTGTATATATATATATATATATATATATATATATATATATATTCTTTTTTTCATGATTTTATTCAGCAATATCACTAAGAGCATTATTCCCTTCTGACTTTGCATCTAAATAAATGCTTGGCATTGGTAGTCAGACAATAAAGAACAGGCTTTGATAGGTTTCTGAGTACAGAAACAGACATACGAGACAGTGCATACTAACCATCCTCTCTGTGATTTCTCTGATTTGTGTCTGATGACAGGTGGGGAAACAACCGAGTTGCAAATTGCAAGGGGAGAGAATAAAGCAATAATAAAGGATTTTAATCCCAGGAAGGAGTATTCAGTCAAGGTTATAGCTGTGAGTGGAAACCTGCACAGCCGAGCACTTCAGGGAAAATATACTGGTACGAAATACCTTGTTTCTTCGAAGCAATCTGACCGAAACGGATTGCAACTGAAAATAATCTGTTTGATTTGTAGTCTCCTGTGAGTTTCTAGAAAACAATGGCAAAAATTAAATCACAGTATCAGTTTTACATAGTAACACTGTATACAAATAACAAGTTATATAACGGTATTAAAAATATTAGATGATCCTAACTGTATATTTAGTTATACTCTTGGAACATTTTGGACTTGTTTAATACCTTCTGTCTGTTCAAGCAGAAGACCAGAGCAGTGATGGAGACCCTACTCAACCTCAAAGACTGAAAGAACCTGGACCTGTGGATGAGGTCAATGAGATCTCAGGAGGTAAAGCCAAAGTTTAACCTCCCCAGATGGTTTTTATTGATTAGATGGTGCTCTTTCACAGCTTAGGAGTCTCAAAGTATAGTTGAAGCAAAAGTAAATGACACTATGATTTACTCACCCTCAAGCCACCCTAGGTGTATATATCTTTCGTTTGATTATAATTGGAGTTATATAAAACTGGCTCTTCCAATCTTTATAACTGCAGTGAATGAGAGTTGAGATTTTGTAGCCGCAAAAAGTGCATCCATCTTTTATAAAAAGTACTTCAAACGGTTCCAGGGCCTACTTAACTGAATCAATGCGTTTGTGTCAATTATCCATATTTAAAACTGACCTCATTCATTGAAATGTTGAAGCTATATGGAGTACCTTTGCGATGGATGGGTGCGCTTTTTTGGGCTTCAAAATCTTAACTTCTATTTACTACCATTATAAGCTTGGAAGAGCCATAACAGTTTTTATTATAACTCCGATTGTATTCATCTGAATTAAGAAAGCCTTTGTTAACCTCCTGAACTGTACGGAGTACGACTTTATGTATGATGAATGGCTTCCCTTTTCACTGCTATTATAAGCTTAGAAGAGCGGGACATTTTACAAAATAACTCCAACTGTATTCATTTGAATTAAGAAAGTCATATCCACCTACAGTAGGATGGCTTGAGGGTAATTAAGTCATGGGGTAATTTTAATTTTTGAGTGAACTGTCCCTTTAATGGGGCTCAGGCTTTTCTTTTATATCAACTTTGTTTCCGATGTTAAAAGTCTTTAAGAGAGACGAACATGATGCAGTAATTATTATTATTATTATTGTTCGCTTAAGAAAATATAACTGCCTTTTGAATTAGTCATTTTGTTTGAATTTGTAGGATTTGATACGAAAACATGTTAAGATCCACCCCTACACCGTAAGTCAGTGGTATGCAAGTATACTGAATTAGATTGTACTACCTTACTTAAAAGTAAACTGTCTATGAATTGAGTGTATTGGTTTTATTCCAAATAAGAATAAGTTCTGAAATGGAGAGCTTAGATCAATTTCTTCCTGTTCTTGAGAATTTGTTGGGACATGTTTAAGTTCGTATTAAAATCTCAAACTTTGGTATCTTGGGATATCTGAACACACATTGCGAGCATGACGTTGATGCTCTCGAGAAAACATAAGACTCTTTTTCTCAGGAGAAACTCATGCAATAGATGAAAATCTCAATTCGTTATTTCTGAGACATCTGAGATATTAAAGACATATCTCTTGTGGTTTTTCTTTTCTATTGGCACTTCTCTTGTGGGTCTTCCTTTTCAAAGTCACTTTTCCTTTTATCTTTTCCTTCACAACATTATAAGCCATATGAATTTCTCCATACGTTCTTCTGAGACTTATTATTGCTGTTTTTCCAGCGAGAGCTGCCCTCCTGTCAAGATATTTCAGCCGCGCCGCTGCCAATGATGTATAAGAACTGAAACTAGCTGAATTTGCAGGGGGCATCTCTCTGTAGATCCCATCATCGCCGGTTTTTATGTCCCTGGCATACTTGACAAAATGAGCGTGTTCATGTAGTCAAAGTCAAAGATGATGTTCCTGTCTGAAAGTTTCTGCTGATGTCTCTCAGGGCCAGACCTTAGTCTCTCAGCCCGGTCCAATATCACAGCAATTCGCCACCGTTCGGAGGGCATTAGTGTACACAAAGGAATATATGCTGGTTAAATGCTATGTTACAAAGTACAGATGAAACCGAGGAGGTTGAATGTGAGGGTAAGGTTTCTGAGCTCATGGTTGACTGTGCGAGAGAGGTGTCTTTGCTCGGCTCAAAAGAGAGATTCGGCTTTGTTTAGCCGTGAACATTGAAGTTTAGTGGGTGTAAAAACAGCCCGGGCTGCTTGGAGGCTGAAATGTGCTCTTGAGTGAAGCATTTAACTCGGGTTCCTCTGTAAGACGGCTTTTGTGCTCTGTGGTCTCGCATCTGTTGTTCTGAGTCTTTAATTTAGGACACCTCTGTGCGCCTGCCAAGTGGCAGAGGTTTGAAATTGGTATGGCTCACACAGACCTTAGCTGTCCTGTTTTCCTCTTCACATTGCCGTCAGAGATGGCAGGGTTTGGCACACGAACTCCAAGTGGGTGGTGGAGCTCTGATTCTGTTGAGTTCTGTTAAGAATGACTGCATGCTTTGATTATGAATGAGCACTAATTTGATTCTCTGCTTAAGATCTCATTAGCGCAGAATAACAATAAGATAATATTTCAAAGCGAGAACTTGATGATGGGAATTGCCACAAGAGGGTTATCGCTGGAGTATGGCGTATTCAGACAGATAGTTGATGTCCTGCTGCCCGTATCTGTGTGTGTGCTGGTGGGATGGGATGGGGTGCTATCACAAAATCAGACTCTTCTTTGATGTGCCATCCCTGGGAATGTGTCCAAGCAGGCAGAGTGGAAGTAAATGGTTATCTGAGGATCCATGCCATCAGTGTGGGCTGTGAAATGGCACTTTGAGCTTATAAAAAAGGTCAGATTTTTATATATTTTCCCAATCCTCTTATTCACAAATGAGCGTTTTCAGAAGCAAATTGAAAGGTGGCATAAACACAAAGCTGTTGCTTTTTTATCTTCTCACCAAACGAGTCTTTATGGGATGTCTGTAATTGTGATTCATGCTCAACATCTGCGGGTATATATGAGGCGAAGAAAAAAAATTGTAGCTGGCTGTGCAAATCACAATTTTGCAGTCAAATGAACAAACAAACACTTTTTGTGGCAAGCAGTAATTCTGATGTATGGCTACTGCACATTTCCTGACTTTTCAGAAAATCAGTGGCTGCTGATTTATATTCATGAGCCTTGAATATTTTTTTTTGTCAGAATGACACAAATTGTTTACTTTGTTTTTTTTTTTTTAAGAGAAATTAATACAGCAGGGATGCATTAATCAGATCAAATTAATAAAAATGAATTAATTTCTACAAAAAATAATAAGCACTAAACATTAATAATACAATTTTTTTTTTAAACACCAAATCAGCATATTAGAATATTTGTAAGGATCATGCAACAATGAAGACTAAAGTTTCAATCAGTAAAATATGTATTTTAAATATATTGAAACAGAAAACAGATCACAATATTATATTTTTTACTCTATTTTTATTTAAATAAATGCAGCCTTGGTGAACATAAGACTTATTTTTGGCCTTTATTTCATTTGGACAGTGGGAGAGAAAGGGATGTGGGATCAGGAAAGACTCAAACTCGTGATGCCCCGACGCACAACTGCGCCACGCGCTGCCAATGAGGCCATCAGTTCCAGCAAACATATGAGACTGCTTACAGCAAACATTAAACATTCAAGTTTTTTTTTTCTTTTGTTTCAGATTCAAAAGATCTTTTATTCATCTAAGTGAGTCAAATCTCTAGAATCCATTCACCAGAAACATTTTTTCACCAATTTGTTCACTGACCGTTTCTTTAGGTTTTATTGTCAGTGGCAACAATTGAGCATTTTTGCCTTTCAATAGTACAGTTGGAGAGAAGACAGGAAGTGAAGTGGGAGAGAGAGGGGGTGGGATCAGGAAAGGACTGCGAGCTGAGACTCAAACTCAGGTCGCCTGGAGTGCTGCCCACGAGGCCATCAACTTCAGCACAAACGAGCATCTCATGTGCGTTATGAGTCATTATTTGTTGACGGCTGAAACAAGCTGATTCTTTCGAGTTATTGTTTTCTCCACAAATGACCAAAAATCTGTTATTTTTACCTGCATACTCCAAATTTTGTGCATGATTTTACAAAGCCAGTCAAAAAGAAATTAGAGTTTCAATAACATATCCTTTAAATAATGGGTAAGACTTTATTTGGATAGTCAGCTTTAAACATTCTACTAACAGTAAGTACAGTAACTTTGCAGTAACTTTGCGTTCGTCTTCAGAACACAAATGCTATTTTTGATTAAATCTGAGAGCGATCTGACCCTCTGTAGACAGCAATGCTACTGACTGCAAAACAGTCCATGTGACATCAGTACTGCGATGCTACAATATAATTTTTTTCCTTTTTGTGCAAAGAAAACAAAAATAACATAATTTACTCAACCATTCTTCTTCCCTGAGTTTAGAGAATATCACAACGCATCCGCATGCTTTCCCCTGGTCGTAAACAATGCTGATTATGTTAATGTGTGCGCTTTCCTCCCAAACTTTTTTAAGTTCTCTCATAAATGGCAGAAGACGTTACTCAGGTCAGAAGAATGGTTGAGGAAAAGTATTCTCGTAGCATCTCGTAGAAGTCTGTTTTACCGTGTACAGTACTTACTACGTTTCTGGAGTTGGGAACATTTCAGTTGTGTTGCTGTCTTTGGAAGGTAAGAAAGCTCTCAGATTTCATCAAAAATATCCTAATTTGTGTCCCGAAGATGAACGAAGGTCTTACTGGTTTGTAACGATTAATCTTAGAAGCAGAATTTTTATTTTAGGGTGAACTAATCCTTTAATATTTTCTAACACTTTATTTTAATGGATCCACAGTATACAACATATTGACTATGAGAAACTTTGCAAGTATGTGTCAACTACTAAGGGTTATTCTACTAACCCTTAACCTACCCTAAAAGTCTACTCTGAGAATCAGTCAACATGTAGTTGCAAAGTTACTTAGAGTTAGTAGAATGTTTAAAATGGGCAATTAAAATAAGGTGTAACCAAATGATGTATGGTCATCCATAATTTTGATCTCTCAGAGTTTCATTCACTCAGTATTCAAAAACATTCAGCCAAATACAATGACCAGACGTGATTGTTTAACGAGAAAGGTATTCCGCAAGCAACTTCCGCTGTCTGGACATGATAGTCTTTGTCTGGGCTCGCTGGAAAAGGCGGTGGGGGTCAACGGTCATGTCTATTTCACACAAACCCCCTTCTTCCACCCTCCCTGATAATAGTAAGGGAAGAAAGGTCTGATAATGGTCTTTTCTGACCTTTTTTGTCAGAGGGCAGGGCACTGGAGTAATGTGAGAGGGCTGTTATTTAGGAATTCAGTACCTGGAGCCACTGTGAGAGAACCCAAGGTGACTGCATGGGTGACGCATTGCTTCACCTCAAATGACCCTTTTTCTAATCAAAATCGACCTCACCTGATGGTATTTTTAATGTGAGATTTTTCGCAGAGGGTGGCGCTTTTAATAAGCGATCATTGGTGTAGAACATTATTCTTGGAGGTGCTGTATAAGGTGCAGAGATGGCTGTCCTTTAAAGTGCTCCACTGCCCTGCATTAGGGTGTGCGACGCACTGGGACTGCTAATAATGTCTATTTTGGCTCCGGTCTCAGGTGGCAGGTTGCTGAGGTAGGCAGTGATAAGGACAACGCTCTGGATCTTTCTCACAAGGAGGAAGGAGCTCCAGTACTTTCTCTGAAGGAGACTTTCGGAGTGTGACGTCTTATCAGGCCCCGCGGCCCGCTGGTGGAGGGAGCCGATAGGCAGGGCGTTTGGCTGCGGTGAAGCAGCACGTCAAATCGCAGATAGGCCACTTTTTTGGTGTGTCAGCTGAACTACGTCTTAAAATTTGAATGCTGTACACATCTGCCTGAAAGTGTGTTTAGGAACACTTCTATCTGGCTAGAACGCATTAAAATTACATATCATGCCAATTCATATAATATTTAATCATTGGCTGTCAAACATGCAAAGCTTGATTTACATAAGTAGGATATTTCTTAATCTAATATCTGTTGTTGTTCCCGGAACAACAATTATATGAATAGCCTACCCTATCCTTACTACTTAAACACAGACAGTAATTGGTTGTTAATCAAGCAATCAAATTTTGATCAAGGACTTGGTCAAACATGGTCACTGTGGTTTGTACAGTAGTAGTTAATAGGAGACAATGTTTAAACACATATTAGTTAAGATATTGTTAATTTATAAGAGATCATTGTATTTAACAAATAATTTATTTATTTAATAATAATAATAATTATTATTATTGGGAATTATGGAATTTCAATAATTCAGTTTTTTGAGGTTTTGATATCGTATCTAATTCCTCTTAACAATAGATTAATACGATAAGATTATTTTATTATTTTTAAGGATAAAAAAAAAACAAAAAAACAAAGACTAAACAAAAACCATACAGATTCTTAGACATACAGTCTAGTCAGTCTCTGTAACTAATGGCTCTTCTGAGTAGGTTCATTTTAGTGAATCAAAATCATTCAGCATGCCTAAGGCAGTCAGATTCACAAATAAACTGAATCTTTTCTTTCAGTGAATCAAAACTGTACAGATTCTTAAACAAACAACTCTTTAGAGCAAGTTATTTTAAATGAATCAAAACCACACAGCAAGACTATTTTTTAATGACTCCTAAACAAATGAATCGTATTTTTAGTGAATTTAAGACACAATAAATAAATTCATATGACAACTAAGTATATATTTTGGCTGTTTTGTCAGGGGCATATTATAAAAACTACTAAATGAAAGACCAGTTTTGATTCACTAAAAGAACAGATTCAAATAAGTACTTTGTTTGGGAATCTGACAGCACTAGTCACATTAGGTTTTGATTCACTAAAAAGATCCTACTCAAAAGAGTCATTAAATAGAGAGCCTGACTAGATTGTTGTATGTTTGCAAATCTGTATGATTTTGATTCACAAAAAAAGCAGATTCATTTTGTTTGGGAATCTGACTGTACTTGTCATGTTAAATGGATTTGATGGACTAAAAAGAACTAACTAGGTTTCCTTTTTCTATATTCTTTCTACTTGTTTTCTAAAAAAATAAAACAAAACATTGCTACTGCTTGCATGTTGTTGCTCTTTTGTTGGTTTTGATTGCTTCTTTGCATAAAAGCGTCTGCTCATAAATGTAGATGTAAATAATAATGCATTTTCCTCATCAACAATTTTATTATTTTATTTCTAGTAAAATAATGTGCCTCAAAACTCATCACCTAGTACACTAGGACTATTTCTCTGTTAAAAATTCCAGCCCTCTCGCTCGTTCGGCGCTGCAGCCGTGCCCTCTTAATCTTCTGCTGATTAAGTGAGTATATGTGGAATCTGTTTTGTGATTAATTTGTAGTAGCACTGGTGTAATCACGTCAGACATATTGCAAGAGAGACCGCTGATCTTTGCCGTGCCAGATGTGAAACCAAATGCCATTACAGTTGCTTAGCGCCACACAGCTGCCCGCCTGGCCTTTCGCCCATACTAAGCAAACAAACTCTAGATGGGCCAGCTGTTTATTAAAGCCTGATTGAATTTTTCATTACAACTACAGTACTAGATCAGGAAGTCCACAAAAAAAACTGTTATAGCCATTAGGCAGAATCAGCGTGAGTGAGGGATAAACTGCTGTTGACTTCATTTCAGTAGTGCTGTTTCAGTTATGGCCGTCTGGGGACCGAGAGTTTGGATTAAACAGAAGCTGTTAAGAGGTTTCTTCCCCCTCTAATCTGGTCCCTTGTCTGCATTAGAAATATTTTTCTTTGAGCTCGGAACATTAAAGACAGGTCAATGTCCAATCCCACTGCGAATTATGGTTTCTATGACCCCTGTTTGTTTATTGCTCTCCATTACCATAAGCTTTTGTGTTACTGTAGGTGTTCCAGCAGGAAGTAAAGGTAAATTACATCCTCCATGCATGAGACGATTGCAGAGGGACGCCCTGGTTCATGCCTGATTTAATATCCCTTCCTGTAATTAAGAGAGAGGGCAGCTCAGGGCCAGTGAGGCACTGATGTAATCATCAAGAGTTGGTATGATGCCTGGAGAGCAGTATATTTAATCTGTGTGTGTGTGTGTGTGTGTGTGCAAATCTGCATTTGCTGCATGGGGCCTCAGCTGCAAACTTTCATTGAGCAATTTTGAGATGAAGAGTTGCCGTTTATATTAGATTGTTTCACATTGTCCTTGTTTCTCTTCACACACGGAGTGAGAAGATGTAGAGCTGATCCGACAGCTATAACATTGAGAGCGGTACAGTACATGATTGTGTCATTCTGATGATGAGGTTACTGATGTGGCAATTTATTGCTTTGGACAGATCTTTTTTTGTAGTATGTACCAACTGGAAGTGCCTCATCTGGTGCATGTAAAAATATATATTTTATAATCAGTGTTTTGAGCTATTTTCCAGTAAGAATAGATAATGATACTTAATATTTCATTGTATCAGAATAATACGTAATATTTGATGAAATACGTTTTTTTTTTTACCCTATTTTTTCATTTACAGTAAAATAAACTCTAAACATAATTTGTGTAAAATAATGATAATAATGATAGTTATATTAACTAGGTTTGGGCTCAGTTGTACTGTGTGTGTGTGTATATATATATATATATATATATATATTAGGGGTGGGTATAGATTAATTTTTTAAATCTAGATTAAAATGGCTCATTTGAATTCTGCCAAGGCATTCAGAATATGTGTGTTACCTAAATAATGACTAAAAGTAAAGCCCTATTATATTTGAGATATCTGTGTCAGTACTGCCATCTTAAAAGTAGGGGGGTGAATCTTGGTTTGACAATTCAATTCAATAAGATTATTATTATCAACACAATGGCCCCACAAACTTGGTTTAGCTTAAGCCAGGACTAGGCCTTAGTTAAATTAAGATATTAATGCATCTTTAACAAAATTTTAAGATATGTGAGAGAAGATATTTTCAGTTGAAGCAGTTCAAACATGCCTTTTAGTCTGTGACTAGCTTAAGCCAGGAACCAGGAAAATATCACATTCTCATTCAAAATTACTGCACATGGCTACATTTTAAATCAAATTTATTTTGTGCAAAATTTGTATCATTATATAAACAGGCTACTCTTTTAAAACTATTACTTATTTTAAAAAGTGCTCTTTGAGTATGCGAAAGTTTACAGAAATAGTTTTGACTTTAAAAAGTCTAAATGAAATATTCAGAATCGATTCAGAATAGTTGAAGGGAGAATAGCGTTGCATTGATTTTTTTAATATAAATCGTACATAAATCCGCGCTAAAATATCAATGTGAACGTCATCATAGCATGCGTAGTATAGACCCAGCTCCCAACCCAACTTTGTCAGTAGATTAACAGCAATATTTTTTTTATCGCGTGATAAGAGTCTCACGTAAACGCAGCATGTTCTCTCGCGGATTCTCGTCTCCGGCAACTGCTCGCTTTTAGGTGGATCGCTCCCTATGTGGCTCTGCCTCTCTCACGGCTCGTGTCCATAACGGCAGCTCGCTTCTGGATGGCACCCGCACCCTTCCAGGACCCACGAAGACACCAGTGTGCATGCTCTGGGGGAAGAGACTGGTCTCCCGAGGAGAGGCGTGCTTGATCTTTTAATGGTGGCAGTGATGAGGCACCATTCGATTTAGGTGCACCTCATCACACGCCACCAAACTTATCCAGTCCTGCGCCCCTCCTCTCATCCACCCACTCTCATCGGGAGCCTGGCCTAGGGTGGCGAAGAAGAGAAGGGGAAGGCGATGATTGGCCTTGGAGGCGGCTGCCTTGCCCCAATATATATGTATATAATTTTTTAGATAATAATATATAATTTAATAAATCATTTATTTTTATAATTTTTATAATAATTTAGTATGGATGAATTAAGTTTAGCAAAAAGAATAGACTATAATGTTACAAAAAGATTTTTGTCAAACTTTATATTCATCAAATATTGGTAACAAAAAAAGTGTTACAGTTTTCAAAAATAAATTAATAAATAAATAAAAAGAAATCTATATTTTGGTTCACAATAATAATTTATTGATATTTGATTACACAATATTACTGCTATTTTGTTCTGTACCAAAAATCTTACCATCCTCAATATTAATTTACATATGTTGTACACACATACACATTTGTTTTGCTACATTTGTGAGGACTTCTGTTGTTTTTATACTAACCTTAGAATATTTTTTATCGCCCTACACCAACCCTACCCGTAGACCTACCCATCACAGAAGTCCTGACTGTCTTTGTCTCTGTGTCCCCTGACCAACTCTGTCCAATTTTTTTTTTTTCATTTCTTTTGCTTCCTTTTCCTTCATTTTGCTGAAGTCAACGTCCCCATTCACCTCTCACCTGGCTTGTGACCTGTGGGATGTCTGCTGCACGCTAATGAAAATCTCAGCTCAGGTGTGTGATGGGTATTTACAACACACTGTTCTGGTGAGGTAATAAAACCTCTGCTCCAGTGCCGCCCAACAGGGGGAATCAGTAATATTCCGGCAGGGCAAAACTGTGAATATATGTGCGGAGCGTGTCCTCTGCACAAGCACCATTAAGCATCTGGGAGTATGATGTGTTGGTCCCTCTCCATGAATTCATACGCCTGGGAGGAGAGCTTGGCAGCGATTCAAGGTCATTAAGATTGTAAATCTTTGATTAAATTTTCTTTATTTCATATAATAAAAAGAAACTTGTGTTAAAACACTGCAAAAATAATTGTCTTAATCAGTTTTTTCTTAGTTTACAGTAAAAATATGTAAACGTCCTTAAAATATGATTTATACGAGAACTTTTCCTTTAAATGCATTTATGCATAAAATTTTAATTAAATTGAAAAAAAAAAACTTTTTTTTTGTCTTTACAATTTTCTATTGCATTTTAAACTTAAATCAAAATGGAATAATGATTAAACAATTTTTTAAATAAATTACAACTAAATAAAACTACTAAAATGATAAACGCACATAACAAAATGACTTAACTACACTGATTTTGAAGTTCTAATGTGTTATATATCGCTCATTTGTATGTAAATTTTTTTTTTTTTTTTTTTTGACAAACAACACAAAAGTAATTCAATTTAGATTAAGAAATTGAGCTTCTGAACCATACTTTTCACAGTCAGTTTGAAGCTGACTTGTGTCTTTTCAAAGAGCACAAATTCTCATTATATTTTAATAGATATAGGGCCCAAAATGGGGGCAACCTCAACAAACAGCTGTTTAAAGCTGTGTTGGGCGGCTAATGGATGACTCAATAAAGAGATCTCCTCTGACGCCTCACCCATATAAAGTGCCAGCGCTCGAGGCCTGAGGGAAGGCACAACACGAGGGCAAACGGATATTTTCATATCATCTGTCAGACTGTTGGGAGGAAGCACACTCAAGCCCTAAAATTTATCGCTACGTTAATCTCCAGCGTTATCATTTATTAAGGCCCTGTCCTCCTTCAGGATTTAGCAGTGCCTCTGGTCATCTTTTCCAAGGACTGTTTTTTTATGATGCACATAGAGTTTGGGGCTGGTGTGTGGGTTGGTTTGACTGGCAATTGATGAAACACCGAGTTGGTTAATAGTGGCTCTTGTGGGATGGCGATCTTCTGTCCTGCCCTTCACCCGCACATGAGAAGAAGGTCAGAGATCAGATCGCACTGAAGCTAATGTGCTTCTGTGCTAGGGTGCTTCTGAACATGAAAAGTAGTTCACTCATTACAGCAGAGGACACTGAGGTGGGCTTTTCTCGCTCTTTGTTTTTCATCCACATTTTCTCCCTCTCTGGCAAAAATTCCCCATGCTCACATTTCAAAGTCTCACGCTAAATGCTAAAGTGCAACATCTCTCAAAGCTGTTGCTGCTTTTAGACTGCACCCTGTCTGGCCTATAGCTTAATGAAAATGAGTGCTAATTAACCCCTATGAGGATTGCCCATAATGACTGTTAGGGATGAGCCAATTGCGACTGCAACATGATGATGTAATGGGGTACAAGTAATGGATAATGTACAGTCAGACGACCATTATCACAAAACGACCCCCAACAGGGCGATCAAGACCTCAGCATGAAGTAGCAGGGTTTATGCAGCTTTTAAAAAGGTCTTTAAAAGTATTAATTTTGATGACTAACTACAAGTAATTTTTGTAATTTTCATTCATTTGCAACTACATGTCTACTAACTTGTACTGTTAAGGTAGGTTTAGGGTTAGTAGAATAAGTTGACATATACTTTGTATAAAAGTTTCTGATAGTCAGTATGTAGTGTGTTGTGGACCCATCAAAATAAAGTGTTAGAAAATATTAAGCAGACAGTCTACTCATACTCTAATGGCTGCTAGTTGACATTAAAGTTACATACGGTTAGTAGAATGTCTAAAGTGGACAAAATAAAGTCTTACTGCCATAACATTTAACATTGTCAAACTGCATAACTGAACATATAAAGTTTGTTTTTCTGAGAATTGGGACACAATTAAATGAATGGTAACACTTTGGTATAGGGACCAGTTCTCACTATTAACTAGTTGCTTAACAGCATGCATGTTACTAGCATGTTGGCTGTTTTTAAATTTACGAAGCAGATTTTATTCTGCATGACCACATTTTAGATACCAGTGCATAAACTTAACAACTACCTCACAAACAATAATAAACAGCAAATTAGGAGTTTATTTGGGAAAAGTAGTTAATGGTTTGTTAAGTATTGGTCCCAAAATTAAAGTAAAAAATTAATTTATGCTTTAAGCAAGAAAAAAAAAATCTGTCAGAAATTTGTTCCTGTTTTAACCACAAACGGCCACTTGATTTCTCATAAAATAAGGCTTTTTTGTTTTGCTCCTTAAGTAAATGTATCTTGACTTAATCTTTAGACATTTCTACTGGAAATATAAGACAGAAATATAGAAGAAAACATCACTTTTGCAGCATGAACAGCAGGTAGCGTAATAGTTATTTAACATTCTACAAAATAACTGAGAAGTAATGGAGAACTTGTATTTTCCTGAAGGGGTAAAGTTTGCTCTGAGGGTATAATGTCCAACTTATTTGAAAGTGACTTATCAAGTAGATAGGTATATGAGACGTTAGACAGATGAAACAGTAGACATACATAGTGTAGGACATAGGCACTAACCCCTCCCCCCCCCAACCTTGTCTTGCGTTTCAGCTGCTGTAAAAATCTGTGATTAACTCTGCTTGTCAGTACTCTTATAAATCTATGTGGCTCTCTTCACATTACTGCAGTAAGTTATCCGAGGTGATTTCCCTCTATATTCTTCCCGTTCCAGTAGTCAAAAACTTCAAAGATCGTTGCGTTAAGTATTACCCATTCCTCACACTGGCAGACCCAGTAGTTAACCGTGGCAATATGCAGAGCACAGCATCTTCATCTTTCACCCGAAGATTGCAAATGCTTTTCATTCTAGTAAAATACAATAAAATTCAACCAATACGACACCATTAATGGCCGTGATTTCTACGGTAAAATTCCTGTAAGATTTACAGGGAAACACCGTAAACTTAATTCCCTGCGTTCCGTTTCAAATGAAGTTTTATCATTTTGGAATCTATTCAGCCGATCTCCGGGTCTGGCGAAAGCACTTTTAGCATAGCTTAGCATAAATCAGAATCCAATTAGACCAGTAGCATCACGTTTAAAAATGACCAAAGAGTTTTGATATTTTTCTTATTTAAAATTTGACTTGTTATATCGTGTACTAAGACCGGCGGAAAATGAAAAGTTGCGATTTTCTAGGCCGATATGATTAGGAACTATCCTTGCGTTTGAAAAGGAGAAATACAAAAAAAAACTAATTGGCATGTTTTATAGCCTTACAGCCAAAACATTCCCGCTTTCAAATATAATAAATATAGAAGAATAAATTAACGAGGTAAATGAATGCTTGCGAGATATTTTTTGTGTAACTACGCCTCACAAGATGCACGTTCATCCATATACCTCTCTTGGAGAAACACAGCTAAGATTTTTTCAAAGTACATAATAGCTTGGTGATTATCATCGAAAACACTCATTTATATGTCATGTAAACACAAACTGTTGAGGAATACATCGGAGGTTGAACATTCTTTCACATTTGATGTTTCCATTTCTGGATCTGAAAACTAAAACCTGCTCTTATTTTTTGCAATTTGTTTATTGTGCAATTTACTGGTATTAGCACTTTTATTTTCACCATAAACTTGTTTGTTAGAAGAGAAAATTACAGCTGTCTATAAGAAATATATACAGGTCTCGTACAAGCTGCTTAAAATGCCTGAAGTACTTGACTTTCACTTTTGCTTTTCTTGCTTGGCGCTGTATGATATCACTGTACCTGCTGCGGCCATGGTACCGCTGCAATCTTCCTATTAGGCCGGAATGGGAGTATAGTTCCTAATCATATCGGCCTAGAAAAACAAAACATTTCATTTTCTGCCGGTCATAGCACACAATATAACTACAGAAGAGTCAAATTTTAAATAGGAAAAATATTAAAACTCTTTGGTCATTTTTTAACATAATGCTACTGGTCTAATTGGATTCAATGATTTATGCTAAGCTATGCTATAAGTGCCAGACCCGGAGTTGGAGAATGAGCCAAAAAAAGTGGATCATTTTTTGAGTGTTCCCTTAACTGTAAATTTAACTTTAACTACTAAAACTAACTAAAACTAACTTTAATCCAACACTTACAGTGATGGATGGTACCTTTTCAAAAGATGCACCGTTGTACTTAATTTACCTTTAAAGTGTGCATTGTGGTACCCTAAAAGTACATATTATTACCTAAATGGTATGTGTTAGTATAGTACATATCAGTATCTTGTGCCATCCCAGTGAGAGCTTTTGTAGCTTTTTGTGAGAATGAACACATCTCAGGCTCTTTGCTGTTTGCATGCTTAGAGTTGAATCAGAGAATGTTTACTGCTTTGCACTTGACATAGAGTCACTGGATGTTTTTATAATGTTTGTGAATGGTGAGATTGATGTAATGTAAGTATTGATTATCTGTCTACATCGTTGTTATACCCAGGAGAGACTTATTGCATGTACCTTTTGTCTAAAATAAACTTCTAGAAATGATAAAAGTTGTGTTGACCATCGATCTCAGCATGTGATGCAACTATCTTCAGTAAACTTTGACAAGCTGAGACTGGCTCTCTTCTGTTTTATATTTATTTTTACCTATAACATCAGTTCTCCTCATGTGAGAGCCCTGTTAGCAGATGCTTTATATAGTGTGTCGCTGAAGGGCAGTTTGAAAATTAGCGGTGACATGTTCAAAATGTCTAGAGGCCTTTCGGTCTGTGCCTCTTCCCACGCAAACCCCAGACGGAGTGTAAAACAATCCCTCCAGCCCAGACACAGCCCAAAGCCTGCGCTTCAGTAAAAATGCTGCTGCTAGAGAATAATAGAAGCATCCAAAAAAAATTAATAAATATCAGCCACAGTCAATTTTATTCCCAGATAAATGGAGGCCTCGTAATAAATCAACTTCATGTCTGGGAGAAGTGGTCATTTGAAGAAAAAAAAAGAGCTTGTGAAGAAAACGTGGACTGCAAACCATATTAATGATTGAAATTCCTTTACTTTAAACAACTGAATGCTTTAAACTTGTATGGAAGATATTAGATTGGACAGCATTATTTGGCCTCAGAAGGAGGCTTAGCGGCATCAGAAACTGATATGTGATGCACTTAAACAAACTAGTTAAATTATATGTAAAACAAAGCATATTGGCTGTTTAGTGTGCGGACCGAGCGTGTTTGGTCTGAAGCTGCCTTTTATTTTATTTTATTTTATTTTATTTTATTTATTTTTTTTATTTTTTTTATTTTAAGATAGAAAACAATTCAAGAAAAATTCTACAATTCTAATAGTGCTAAACTAATGTTATCTGATAAATGACCAAAATGAAAATTTTATAATATCATTCGGGGTGGATAATATTATATGTTACGTCATTAAAAACCTTTTTTTATCCTCAGTAATACTGCATTTATTTAATTTACACAACAAAACAAAGCACTGTGATAACAGATATTTTACAGTTTGAAATACGGTTTCTACTCGAATACATTTTAAAATTTAATTTATTTCTGATTACAAAGTTGAATTTTCAGTAGTGTCACATGATACCGAATTTATTTATTTAATGGTCGTAAATCATTCAAAGATCCTACTGATCTGGTCCTAAAGAAACATTTCTTCTTATTATGAATGTTAAAAACAGACCGCATTATTTGGCCATTCTCAGAATGAAGCTTAGAAGCATCTGATGGTTTTAACATGACAGTGAAATCGTGAGTTCTGTCTGTGATTGGTCAAAAGCCTAAATGAGATGCACTTAAACAAGCCAGTTAAATAATATGTAAAACAAAGCAAGTAGGCTGTTTAGTGTGCAGACCGAGCGTGTTTGTTCTGCAGCTGCCTGACCTCTTTAGCGCTGAATGAGAATGAGAATCTTACAGGAGTGCTGTGAGAATGAGAATAGTAATCATCACTGTTTCCAGCTGGTCTGCCTGGAGGAATCTAGACGTGGGCTGCATCAACGCTCCCACACGTCAACATCACAAATGCTCTTCTCCGCTCTCATAGTGCCGCTCCACGCTGTAGGTTTGTGTCTGCTGGGGTGCCGGAACTGGGGGGCCCCGGGTCTGTACTCCTCCACTTTTAGCCCACTTAACCAGTTAGTAGGCTGAAATTAATATATGCACCATTTGATGACTTGCATTACGAGGACATTAACAGTGACATTGGTAGTTTTTTATATAATTCATACATTTATTACTCCTATCCTGATCATTATGTTTTAGTGTTATTTACATTTCAATTTGATTAAAAAATAAATAAATTAAAAGCTGATATAAAGCATCCTACAATTCTGACCAAATAAATGACCAAAATGAAATGAATATAAATTACATTTACTTTAATTTAAAGAAGAAAAGCTGATAGAAAGCATACTACAATTCTGACACTGATAAACTAATGTAAACTAATAAATGACAAAAAATAAAATTCTATACTTTCTTTGTAATTCTAACCTATATGTTAAGCGTAGTGGAATGCAAAAAGTTTGGGATAGATAATATTATATTTTACAGCATTCAAATATTTTTTTATGTTCACAATTTATTTAATTTATTTAACAAAAAAAGAAATAAATCAAAGATCCTACTGATTCTAAAGAAACATTTCTTTTTATTATGAATGTTAAAAAGTTGTGCTGCAAGAGTTGTGTGAGATTATACTTTTTTACTGTCCCTTTTGATCTTGCTAATATTAATTTAATTTAATTTAATTTAATTTAATTTAATTTAATTTAATTTAATTTAATTTAATTTTTCTTATAACCATGCACTGTAAAAAAAAAAAAAAAAAA
>JAUMHP010000070.1:7044830-7056763 GCA_032361065.1 Enteromius trimaculatus
AATTTAATTTAATTTAATTTAATTTAATTTAATTTAATTTAATTTAATTTAATTTAATTTAATTTAATTTAATTTGCCTTTTAGAATTTTAGGAAGAAAAAAAACTAATAGGCTTTTTGAGATTAAGAACTTCTTATTTAATAAGTTTGGGTGTGCTGTATTTCACATGCATAATTGTTAAGGTGATATTGTCAGTATATTAAGAACCACTCCAGATATCAAGCAGACTGTTATAACCCCAGGCTTACTATATCTTTGTCCCTTCAACATCCCTGTATTCCTTAATGACTTCACCTCAAAGAGAGTTGAAAGGTAGCCAAAAAGACATGCTTGCTAAAAACTCCATCATTATTCAAAGCCTCGAAAGAGCAAGAATTCTCCTTCCCCCCCACATTAGTAGTCTAGACACCCCAGCGGCAAGGGAATAAAGATAGCCGACAAATTTCTGACATGAGGGATCTGACAGGAGCAGCAAGAGCGTCCATTCAGTAGTTAATCTTAATATGCATTTAATGAGAACAATAAACGTGACCCGCCACGGGACAAGCCTGCAGAGTCTCACCTCTAGTGAATAATTCTCATGTCTGGAGACGACACTAATAGACGCCAAAATAGGCATAATTAATGGAGCTCTGTATGCATAGTGCACACATCATATCGCTGCTTCTTTGATTTTGAATTCATGAATGATGCGAAGAGTTGATTGCATTGTCTGTCGTGTTAATCTCATTCGCTTGTCTCTTCTTCTCTTCCTCCAGCATATGTTTGATTGAGAGCTCCCAGAGGACGTCCCGCGACCAAAAGAGAGCTTGTGCAGCCCAACAGCTGCAATCTACACCAGCTGCATTGCAGCAAGTGCTTCCTCAGCATCCTATAGCGAACGCATGACCTTTTTTGGTTTTCTAAGTTGGCAACGAGGAGTCTGTTGCTTAGTAGATAAGTCTCGGGGCTCTTAGGGCTTAATGAATCAATGTTGCCGGATCGCTGATGGGTCTGCTGAATCCTCACCCCTGAATCTCAGGATACAATCAGCCTCGTGCTCTCAGATAGTGGAGCTCACGTTGATTAGGGATACCGCGGCTCTCAATGGCTCACTGATAACAACAGAAGGTACCTGTGTCTTGACAAGCCACTCTTTGTGTAATGGCGTGGATCGAACGACACCACTATTAATAGACATAAATAGGTAGAGAGGAATTAAGAAGCACAGGAGTTAATTAAACAAATCTCGCAGCGATTGAATGGTGAGTTTATTGAGTGTTTTCTCAGAGACTAATCGTTTCCTGGTGGTAAAACTAGACGGATTCGACAGGCATGCCCGATAGTTTTGCTTTTGCTGTAACTGTCTATATTGAGATGGTTCACTTAAAAATAAAAAGTCTTAATTTACTTACCCTGATGTTATTTCAAAGTATTGTTTTCATTTGTGAAATGTAATGGGTGATGAGTTAAAGTATCATAAAAGTGGTACTGTGTGACATGCTATTGTCTAACACTATCTACTGTTAAACACTATCAGAATAGACTAAAAGTGAAATCACTATTCATGAAAGAAACTTTTCAACAAACAAACAAATAAAATATAAATTAAAACATGAGAACTCATACCAGTGAGAGTTTTTGATTTGTAAAGCTTTGTGATGAATCAGTTCATCCAGTTCACAAAACTTTTTTTTTTTCTGTCAGACTGCAGCCTTAGCAACTCCCTAGAACAAAAGTTTATTTGGGAAAAATAGATTTTAATCTGTGCCTCACACAAAAATAACATACTGTACGATTAACTGTGGACTATTTTCCTGTTCCTTTTGCATCTTTTTGAAGTCCTAATTCACACTGAAAACCTTTTTCACCGTTTATGTCTCACGGAAGAACGACATTCAGGTTTGGAATGACACGAGTTTGAGAAAAACATATTTTTTTCCCGATGAACTGTCCCTTTAAAATGTAAATCACTTTCTTTTAAGCTTATGGAAATATGTCATTAGCAACGGATTAAGAACCTCAATTCTCTACTTCTCTCTGCCATCTTTGTGTCAATGGATTTCTCTGTATTCATGTCCAGGACTAGTTTAGTTTGGATAATGTCCCTGTTCTGTATTTCAGCCTCTGTAGATGGTGCCAAACGCTAATGCTCTTATAGACATGACTTGCATCATGCTATAAGCCTTTGACGGCCAGTTCTTCTGTGAAAATACATGATTGAGGAAGGAACAAAACAGACTCCCATGATACACCGCTGAGCTCTGTGGTCCTACGCCACTCAGATTTACTGCCCATACTGACACTTCATCACTTTACCCCCTCTGTGTGTGGATATGTAGTTATTGCACAGTGGGACTGCAAGGAGTTACTGTTACACTCGCAGAGACATAAACACACACATGATTTGTTTGAGTTTGAGATGCCATCGGTTGTCTCTAAGCAGTGTGGATCCCTAAGCTGCTCTGTTAAAATTGTATGAGTAAAATATTTTTGCTTTGGTTGATTGTTTCTGCTGTTCATAAATCAAGCATGTTCTTCCCCTGCCCTCTGATGATACTTTGTGCAATGACAAAGTGGCTCAATAAAACCGTACCTGCGTTCACAGACTGCTGTGTAATTTGTGATATACAGTAGTGCTGGTTTGTTTGTTTCTTCAGAGGACGATGTTTTTGGATCTATAGACACGTGGGACTGTATATGTGCAACAAGGTTCATTCTTTCTTTTTTCTGTCTCTTTGTCTCTGTTCATCTCTCATAATCCAGTGGATCAGTTTGTCTGCACAAGCTCAGCCATTGCGGATATTGTCATCTTGGTCGATGGATCTTGGAGTATTGGGCGAATCAATTTCCGCCTGGTTCGCATGTTCCTTGAAAACCTGGTCAATGCCTTCGACGTGGGAATAGACAAAACCCGGATTGGTGAGTTCCATTAATGTATAGTAATGGATCATACTGTATATTAATCGGCTTTTGAATCTAGATCTGATCTTTAAAGTGTTATTGTGTTCCCTGAATGTGTTTTAGGACTGGCCCAGTACAGCGGCGATCCACGGATTGAGTGGCACTTGAATGGCTTCAGTACAAAAGATGCAGTAATAGATGCTGTCAAAAACTTGCCGTACAAGGGAGGCAACACTCTCACAGGTAATGTGCTTTGCGTTTCCAGACCTTTTCTATTGTTCTAGAGATACAGACATACTGTGCCTTGTGAACGTGATAATAACCAGTCTGAAGTGCACCAAACACCAACTCAAAAGCACAAAGAATTAGAATAATGTAGGCATGACAATACACTATTTCACTTTTGTGTGCAATGTTTCAGCGCAGAAACACAGTTTTTTTTGCTAACCTCCCAGTCCAACATAACCAGGCACTATAGGTGCTATTTATTATTGTTCTGTGACTTATTTTCCTGTAATTGCATTTATATTTTTTATTTGTCACAATATTTGTCATAATTGTGATGTTATATCTCACAATGGAGACTTGTTTTCACGTATTTACAATTTTACATCTCACAACTGTGACTTTGTATCTTGTAATTGTCTTGTAGTTGTGACTTCATATCTCACAATTGTGACTTAATTACTTGTTCAGTAATTGCAATTTTATATCACAATTGTGATTTAGTTTCTTGTACTTGTCATTTTTCCTTGGTTGTCACTTTCTTGTAGTTGTCACTTAATATCTCACAGTTGTAATTTTATCTCACGATTTTCATTTAGTTTCTTGTAGTTGTGACTTCATATCTCACAATTGTGACTTAAATACCTGTACAGAAATTGCAATTTTGTATCGCAATTGTGATTTAGTTTCTTGTACTTGTTATTTTTTCTTTGTTTGTCACTTACATTCTTGTAGTTGTCACTTAATATCTCACAGTTGTAATTTTATCTCACAATTTTCATTTAGTTTTTTTTGTAGTTGTGACTTATGTTTTTGTCATTTTAATTTTATTTCTCAAAACTTTGACTTTGCTTTTTTGTTTTCGCCACTTTTCCTATTCTACAATAACACATTTTTAATGTATCATTCACTTCATTTTTTGTTATTGCAACTTAATGTCTCAGAATTCTAACTTAATATTTCAGAATCACAAATGTATATCTATGTTATAATATAATATTATATTATTATGACATACTTTCTTTGCTATTTCATTTTTCACAATTGTGGCTTTATTTCATGTTATATTCATATTTATGTTCATATTTTTTAACCATTTTTTATACGTTTATAGTTCACAATTGTGACTTTTGTTCTTATATTTGTGGTTTTATTTGTTAGTCTGTAATTGCAACTTTACTTTTTGTAATGGCAATATAAAATCTCACAATTGCAACTTCATACTTTAACATTACTACTTTGTATCTCACCGAGATCTCTTTCGAATCTCCTTAATTTACTGTTTTGGTCTCTCTAGGTCTTGCTCTAACCTACATCTTGGAGAACAGTTTCAAACCTGAATCTGGGGCTCGTGGCGATGTTCCCAAAATCGGAATTCTGATAACAGACGGCAAATCCCAGGACGACGTTATCCCACCTGCGCAGATCCTGAGAAGTGCTGGAGTCGAGTTATTTGCCATTGGTATTAGAAAATTCCTCATACTGTACATTTTATTGTGTTCATCAAATTTAATGGATGCAGTATGTTAAAAAAAAGTCCATCCAGTGTTAAATACTGGCTGATGTAGACATGTTGCTGAGCTTTTCAGAAGTAATTCATGGTTTTTATCATTAATAAGTATTTACAAAATCTGCTAAAGGTTGAAGACTGTTAACACTGAAATATTATCAACAACACAAGCTATTTATTATAGATCTTTCAGAAACCTGTGTGAGTATTTGTGGCTGTGTGTAGGTGTGAAGAATGCTGATGAGAACGAGCTGAAGGCCATTGCCTCTGAACCACAGGAAACACATGTTTATAATGTGGCAGACTTCAGTATCATGAGCACAATAGTAGACGGTTTGACCAGGAAGGTGTGTGATGGAGTGGAGCAACAAGACAAAGATATTAAACGTGAGTGTTTTAATTGCTATTTAAACTTAAGTACAGTATCTGATCTAAAGCCTCATGATTTCCTCATGATTGACAGGAGATCCTTCCACTGAAGAGACAGCATCTCCACCTCGGGATTTGGTCACTTCTGAGGTGACTGCACACAGTTTTCGTGTGTCCTGGACCCATGCGTCTAGCAGTGTGGAGAAATACCGGGTGGTTTACCATCCAACTGCAGCAGATATTCTGGAAGAGGTGACCAATACTCTATCTCAGCTTTCAAATATGCAATGCCACAATTGATCCAAAACTTAAAAGCCCCTAAAAAGTGATTTCTAATATCACTTACTTACTTCATGTCATTCCAAACCTGTATACATTTCTTTCTTTTGTAGAACACTAAAGACCCGTTAATGACAGACTAGGATATTCAGAACAACATTTAAAGGGTTAGTTCACCCAAAAATACTAACCTTTTTTACTGACCTTCGAAGCATCCTAGGTCTATATGACTTTCTTCTTTCAGACAAAATCCAGGCAGAGTTATAAACTATCCAGACCCCTCCAAGCCTTTCCATTGGACTAATAGGGTCTATATAGAAGATGTGAAATAAAGTGCGCACATCTGTAATAAAATGTCCCTAACAATTCATCCCAGTCATGATAGTAGCACAAAACTAGGGTTTGTAAAAAAAAAAATGTCAGAGGAAGAGTTTTCATTTTGAGAAAAAATATTTATTTACAGTTGAAATATGGATATTTGTCTTACAAAAAAAAAAAAAACTGTCACTACAGGAGGCTTTTATTTACCACCCTGGAGCAGTGTGAGGGACATTTTATATATTATGGCTATACACACTTTATTTCACATCTTCCGAACTGTATACAGTAAACACCTGCTTGGATTTATCTGAA
This sequence comes from Enteromius trimaculatus, assembly GCA_032361065.1. Classification (NCBI taxonomy): domain Eukaryota; kingdom Metazoa; phylum Chordata; class Actinopteri; order Cypriniformes; family Cyprinidae; genus Enteromius; species Enteromius trimaculatus. The sequence continues at coordinate 7,050,730 of JAUMHP010000070.1, forward strand.
AGAAGAAAGTCACGTACACCTAGGATGCTTCGAAGGTGAGTGAAACTAAATTTCATTTTTTGGTGAACTAAACCTTCAACCACACTGACTTTTATTCTATGGTATCTTCTGTTGTGTTCCCCAGGTTTACAGGTTTAGAAAAACATTAGGTTCATGACAATGTAATGACTTTGAGAAAACCTCTTGCCCGAGGTCCTCCTACTGTATATATGTCAACTGATGTTCAACATTCATTGTTTTAGAAGTCATTTTTGTGCTTTATATCTTAAAAATAAACCCCAAGTGGTTTGATATTTTGTTATCTAGAGGCAGGACAGGATTACATTTTTAACCGTGGCTTAAATGCCAAAATACTTTTCAGTGCCTCTTTTATCTTTGGTTCTGTTTCCATTTTTGTGATGGGTGTCAGCACAATACTATAAATATTATGTGCTGCACTTTGCCACATTATTTAATACAGCTGAGTTTTTCCATCTTATTGTTCATAACCATTCTGCAAACTGCTGTGCTAGGCATCACAAACCGCTGTTGTCTTGCTGTACAGATTGTGGTGGGCGGCACGGAGAATTCAGTCGTCCTGCAGAATTTGAACTCTCTGACTGAATACAAGATTGCTGTGTTCGCTGTGTACCGCAGCGCAGCGAGTGACGCTCTGAGAGGCAGCGAGATCACGCGTGAGTCATATTCTAAACTTGCCACGACCAACCTTGACTACAGAACATTTCAATCACATGTGTAACAGGCTTGTGTCCTTTAACATGATTTCACTGCAGAACAGTCATTACCCACAAACCACATGCCTATTTCTTTTTCCTTAATGCTCTTTACACTAATTCTGTCATCACTTTCTTATATAATGTGTTTATTTCCTAACCACTACTTTTGAGCAGATGCATTTCAGTCAACTTAAGAGCACAGAACTGTCTTCTGAAATGTTTAGCGGTTGATTAAGATGTTTAAAATCTTTGGTTTGTGGTAGAAGATTGTTGTAAAGACTGTTCATGTGTGCTTGTTCCAGAATGAAAATATTTTCTGCTTCCCTTCACACTCCATCAAAGTCACACTCTTCCAAGAATCCAACTCCGAACACACTTCTGATCTTTGAAAATCTTTTACTACCACATCCAAAAACTGAAAAATACTCCACACACAAAAACAGATATTTTATTTAGTATTTTGTTTTCCAGTAAAGCAATTTTTAAATGAGAAGCTAAATAGTGTTAAAAAGTGCTTTTTTAAAATAAAATTTGGATTTAAATATAGACTAAATAAAATGTAATTACTGTAATTAAATTAAATTAAATATAATATATATAAAATATAAACATAACATATTTTTGTTAAATATATAATGTAATTAAATATATATGTAATGTTATATTTATTTACACACACACACACACACACACATTATTATTGTATAATAAAACTGTAAATAATTCTTAAATTTAATGGTAATTTAAAATGATATATGATATATACATATAATTAAATTAAGTTTAAATTAAATTGTGAAAAAACAGTGTGACGTCAGCACGCTGCCACAAGGCAATTTGGCACTGACATTTTCTACTTTTTTGTATTTTTAATTTAAAATAAGGCTTACACATATGCAATAAAACTCACACATATGCATCAAAATACACAGACCGTCTGTGTTAAGTATGGATGTCTGATCTGTATGTATGTGTGTATCTCAGTGTCTCTACCAACAGTGGGTAATCTCGAGGTGTACGAAGTGACAGACAACAGCATGAGAGCCCGCTGGAGGGATGCAGAGGGGGCTTCTGGGTACATGATCCTTTACGCTCCACTGAGCGGTGAGACTACAGATGAAAGAGAGGTGAGGCTGCAAATTGTCTTTGTGAGTGTGCCTGTCTGTGTTTGAGTAGACGTTAAGCCCGGGCCGGCACGATGACACTTCCCCCAAAATAGTAGCTTTACTGTTACACTCTTTTCATGGGAGCCGTAGAAGAAGAATAACATTCATCACGTTTGAGTTCCCTTGGTTGCACTTTGATCTGTGTTTCAGCAGCCTTTATGCTGCTCTAAAGGTGTTGCCATTGTTTTTGGGATACAGCTAAAGGTGGATGAGTCAGTGACTGATGTGGAACTGACTGGAATGATTCCTGACACAGAGTACACCGTTACGGTCTATACCTTGTTCGGAGAGGAGGCCAGCGATCCTGTTACTGTTCAGGAGACCACCAGTGAGTGTACAAGCCAGTCTGTTTTCAATTTCAATGCAATCAGTTGGCTTTCCAACTCTTTTTTTATTTGTGTATTTCTTTTGAAAAGGCTTTTAATTCAATGTGTTTTTTTTTTTCCAATCAATTCAAAAATGATTTTTCCAAATAGCCATAGTTGCCAATTATATGAAAATGTTGAATTTAAAGAGTAAACCTTTGTTATTATAGTTAGAATAATCAAGGCATGTTTTCAGATATTAACAAAACATTTTAAATTACTCTGCAGTTAAAAAAATACTTTTTAAAAGGTCAAGGTACAGTAAAAACAGTGAAGTTGTTATTAATCGATATTATTCGTTTGACAGCGCTATCTTAATCTCTCATACTGTTGAGTTGCAAGACAAGGAAAGAACATGTTTTTAGGAAAATTAATGAGCAGTTAAAAAGTGTGACAAATCAGTGTGACTTTAACATGTTGTAACTATGTCACTTGAAATGCATTATTTGTCAGTGATTGCTCATTAGTCCCTGTCTTCCTGCAGTCTCCCTGAGACCTCCACGTAACCTGAGGGTCACTGAGGTTGACCACAGCTCTGTACGGCTGAACTGGGACGCAGGCTCCAGAAAGGTTAAGGGCTACCGTGTGGTGTATATGAAGACAGATGGTGTCCAGACCAGTCAGGTGATCATTACAGCACAACTAAAACATGACAAGCTCTAATTTCTCTGTTGAACATGCTCTAATTCACACTCAATAAAAAAGATGCATGGTATATAAAATAGGGATGCAACAGTAACAGAATCTAATGATATGATAATATTGTGAAATGAAGTCCACAGGATATTTAAATATATCCTATTTTAACTAAAAAATATAAATGAAGAAAGAAAAAAACGAAAATTTGGAAAAAATTCTTCTAATTAATACACACTGGCATCAAAATTAAGAGTCATGTTCTTAGCCTTAAAAAAAAAAAAATAAGTGAGTGAATTGGTTTTTATTTGTGGCATTCTGTCTCAGTCTAAATTTCATTCACACTAGTGTTTTAGGAAGCTAAAGAAAATTGAATGTAATAAAATAAATGACAGGAAAAGCCATATATTGTAAAACAATTGCACTGTAAAATAAATCGAAATGAATAATTCATCGGTATATTATTTTTGCTTTACACTACATTACACCACAATTACAGTAATTCTTTGAATTTGGTCTGCATTTAAACCACTAGCTGTCAGCAGTTCATACCGCACTTTGAAGCTTTTATTTTGACAGAAACACCTGTAGAGCTTTTATTTAGAGGGAAAATTCCGGGTTCATTGAAAACATGCTTACAAAAACGTTTTTTATTACAAATCTAATGAAATGCTGTAATCATCTGCTATGAAAATGAAGCTTAAATGTTGGGACTAAAGTTAACTGCATTTATTCATTGTGAACAGATTAGTTCTGAGGCGCGGATCACGAGCTGATCGCCTGAACGAAGTGTGTGATTTCTTTTTGAAATACGCAGCACAAACAGTCTTGTGCTTTCAGTTTAGTTCGTTTGACAGACACTGTGCCCGAGCTTAATGCTCCAAAACACAACATTTAATACTTTTTATTTTAAAATAAGAAGTTTTATATTTAAAAACTACACATTTTGCCCGAAGATGTACAGTGATAATTTAAAGACAGTTTAGCTATCGCAGTATATTAATTACGTCGTTACTAAATACATAAAAAAATATTTAGATAAATAAATATATAACCTCAAGGGCCTGCATTATATTTGCAGAATTTGCTATATTTGCTGTGTCATTATTTATTTCTCTGTCCAGGTCGATTTGGGTCCAGTCACCAATGTGTACCTGAAAAACCTGTCACCCTTAACAGAGTACACCGTTGCAGTTTTTGCTCTCTACGATGCCGGCCAATCAGAGGCGCTCAGTGGCGGATTCAATACAAGTAAGACTGTTTGATACCTGCCAATGGACTGCTTAAAAATGTTTAAAGGGGTCATATGGTGTTGCTAAAAAGAACATTATTTTGTGTATTTGGTGTAATGCAATGTGTTTTTAATGTACATACTGTACATTATTGCTCTCCTCTAAACCCCGCCCCTGAAACGGGTCGATTTGTACATAGCTCATCGTTATAAAAAAGTGAGGTGTGCTCTGATTGGCCAGCTATCCAGTGTGTTGTGATTGGCCGGAAACCTCAAGGGTTTGGTGGAAATGGTACATCCCTTATCATAACATGATGCTGTGTCCTGACACTGTGACACCAAAACAAATTACAAACGAGGCATTTGTTGCATCCAGTGGAGACATAATTACTGATTATCGTTGCATCGCGCTTTGTAAACATAACACCATGTCTGTATTCGTAATGGGAGAAACGACAGGCAACAAGTGCTACCCTTCACTCAAAACTCATATCTAAATAGTAAGTAGCAGGTACTTTTAATAAGAAAATGTAACTTACTTAAAGGTTGTGAGTCACAAGTGCCAGACTGTTAGAATTGCCCCATAGTCTCAGTGCACAGCCAGCATATGCTACTCCTAGTGCGCCTCCAGCAATAGCTCCGCCTTCTTTCTTTGTGTAAACATTTTGACTCTGCTATGAAAACAAACCCTCACTTTGTGCTGTCATTGTTCGGTCTGCATGTATAAACGACTCATTTTAGGGTAGTGTGGACAAGTCTTTTAGAAAGAATATTTCTTTGGTTTTGAGACCTTAATCTTTGAAACTTTACAGATCTTCTTTATGCACCAAGAGCTTGTACAGTAACACTCTAAAGTTTGTACAATTTGAAATTGCATCATATGAATTCAGTAATTCTGTTCTTTTGGTGTGGATTTATGCTAATTATTTTTCCAAGCCTAAAAGAGAGACAGGGCCCATTGGTATTCATTATCAGGAAAACAAATTTCCTCTACTTGCAGCAGTGCTGATTTAACATGTACATGTATGTGCATATTTTGTCGTATTTTCCTCCTCCAGCAGAATTTTCAATATTCGGCACACACAGAGTCTGCAATTTAGTCCAGCTGGACAGAGGGAAGGGATGCTTTCTCATTCTGGACAAAGCATCACTTTCTAGGCAGGCTGTTACATTCAGTAATCATTGATTGGCTGCTGGAATCTATAATGGATCTGGGCTTTCGTTTCCTGAGTTTCATTGTTCTGTGGGTGTCCTGACATTGTCGTTGTAGTGATCAGGTTACATGGAGAAATTTCAAGGGAATACTTTTGAATTTAAAAGTGATTGTTATGGTAAAAGCCAGTCGCTCTGTGGAAATGAGACTGTTCAGGAATTCATTCACCGAATGGAAATTAAAAGATTAGTTCACCCAAAAATAATGTCATCATTTGCCATGTCAAAGCCTTATGACTTTCATCTGTGGAACACAAAGGCAATTCTGTATCTATCTTGTTGCAAGGCTGTTTACATATTTTACTGGAACACAAGATATAAATACTGAAATACTGAAATTATTATTATTTGCCATTAACTACTATTTTAGTTTGTATGTTTGATTCTGTCTCGTTCAGAGCTTGTGCCAGCCCCATTCAGACTGATGACATCAGATGTGACCTCAGAGAGTTTTCAGGTCAGCTGGTCACATCCTGCCAGGGATGTGGTGCTTTATAAGATGGCCTGGTCACCCATTGAAGGAGGACAAGAGATGGAGGTCAGTCAATTACAAGTACAGTGATTAGTGATGTTACAGCTAGAAGGTGGTTTTGTTGATTTAAGTGACTTCTGTAATTTATAACATATAACCTAACCTAACCTAACCTAACCTAACCTAACCTAACATAACTGTTTTCAGCATGAATAAAAATAATATTTATAAAAAAT
>JAUMHP010000070.1:7091523-7127192 GCA_032361065.1 Enteromius trimaculatus
TAGCGCTAATCAAAGAACCGGCTTTACTGATGAGATGCGCATAATATATCGTACGATATATATCGCCCAGCCCTACTGTGAATATGCATCTTTGTCTTGGCATTGCCATCCTAATAAAATCATACTCATATGTAAATATTGCTTTAACAAGAAGCCTTGTTATAATAATTTCCTTTATTTCTTTTGGTATGAATTAGCTGGAGTTCAGTTTAGTTTAGTTGTTAAAGTTGTCATTAATTACTCACACTCTGCTTTGATTTATTTGATTTATTTTTTTTTTTTCAGAGTTAAATTGTCATTTGAAGTAAGTGATCTTGACAAACGATTGAACAGACTTCGCCTTGGTCACATTTCAAGTAGAAAGGATTATACTTGGAGAACTTAAAAAGCTGCCCTGGGGCATTATGAGTCTGGCCGTCAAATGAACTGACATGCCTTAAAGGGGCTTTTCCTCTAATGCTTGCCTGGGTCTGTCCCTTAGGCCATAAAAAGAGAGACTTCACTTATCTGCCAGTGATGCAAAGTTGAGGAAAGAAAAAGTCAAGCAAACACTGGGAAAAACATTTTCTTAAGCAGTTTTCTTTGACTTGTGTTGTTAAATGATATTATAATATATGATTATTTTACTGTTAAAAGTATTATTAAATAATGCACACAGACACACACACACATAAAAGCCTAAAACATACTTACCACACAATCCAAAAATACAGATGAACAAACAACCGCTGTATGTTTAAAATGGGGGCAGCCTGCTGTGTGAAATGAGCCGGTTCATCATGTAGGAAACAGAATTATCCCGAAACTGATCAGGAGGCAGATGTGACCATCAGCAGCCACTCCTGCTTAGCAGATCATCATTACCATTAGCAGACCAGTTCAGACACACTGTCAGGTTAAACACATGCAGCACACGGACCCGTCTCTGCCTAAACAGCATGTCACTTCTTGCTACACAATCTAGTTGGCTTTTGCTGTAAGAAACACCTGCCGCTCGGATAATGGAAGGTGGTGATACTAAGTATGAAAATCCATATTTGCCAAAACACAAGCGCAGCCCCTCACAGACTTAACCAAATTGAATCTGTCTCAGCCTGTTTTTTTGTTTTGTTTTGGGTTTTTTTTTTCTACCCTGATAGAGAAGTTTAATTTAACAGCCTCCTTTCATAATGCTTTATAATTGACATTAATGTGAGATTTCACAATAATGAGCTTGGTCTGAGTCTGTTATCAGCCTGCCTGTCTGACAGCACCCTCGCACTTACAATTGCATCCAGTGAACTGGAGAAAATTGAGTTTTAGACCCCAAATCCATTAACAGACGACGTGTGCTGTCTCATACTGAAATACACTCTGACATACAAATATGAACTTTTGTTAACTCTGTATTAGCGTGTTCTGTTTAAGTTTTGGCGGTTGTTATGGACAATTACAGTTCTCTCATCTGACTGACTGCAGCGATCGTCGCTAAATCAGGAGAGACACTGAATGTAGACACAGCAAGGTTGATTTGGTTTAACTTAAATGTTTCTATAAGACTCACTTGAAGTCTCAGATTGAAATGAAAAACGTAGAACTTGGTTTTAAAACAATGCTCCTTAGAGAAAGCAATGGTTACACAGAAACACACACAATGAGGTTCCATTAAAATACTAAAAGCATTTACTAATCTTAGTTAATATTGATTCCACCATTTACTAATACATTATTAAAATTAAAAGTTGTATCTGTTAATTTATAGAACTTTTTTATTAATAGTTTATTATAGTATTGCTCATAGTTAATGTAATAATGTCTCTATTATCATACTTGTACTACAAAACAGTCTTTTTTTCACCTTAAATAGTGCTACTATATATCATATTTGATACATTTGATTTTATAGGTTTATACCACTTTTTTGTAATTTGCATTACATTTGAAATATTTGAATCAGTTCTGTTAATTTTATTATTTTTTGTTCAAAGACAATTTTAATTTAGTTTTGTAGTCAAAATATATGATCAAAAAACAAGTAATATATATGCAGTAAAATATTATGCAGTCATGCGAAGAAATGCATTAAGACACAGAGAATATAATATTTTGGAAATGTTATTAGAAGTCCAGTTTAATGTAAAGGAGTTATTCTTTTCTCGTCATAGTTCCTTCGCATATGGCAAATATGCCTAGTATTTATTGCTATAGATTTCAATTCAAACTGTAATACTAAATTAAATGAAAGAGTGTGGGCAGGTAAAGCATGTTCCAATTACTTTTTTGCCAAATTGCAAGTCTGTCTTTATCTTTTTTGCAGATCGTTGCTAAAATAGCTTGTGGAACTTCCACACACGAAAGCTTTTCCAATCCTTAATTCCTTATAATATTATTCAGAAGGTATTTTTGGTTGGGCAGTTTTATTATCAGCTCTGATGACACATAACAAAACAATACATCTGCTGCAGCATACTGCATTGCTTAAATAATTATGATCCATCAGTAAATGTTCCGTCTCACTTTCTATCTTACCTAGCTTCATGTGGCCATCAGCAAAACCGCTGCTAAAGTGGTGATTGACTGCAAAACGGTGGGAGAGAAATCCATCAACGCTGCAGGGAACATCACCATTGATGGAGTGGAGGTTCTCGGACGCATGGTCCGCTCACGTGGAAGGAGAGATAACTCAGCGCCGGTAAGACCACAGTCATTCAGCCTCGATCCTAAAATACGAGACTTGCCAGGCCTGAAAGGATCACTCATTTGAGCCCATAACAGGAACAGCTTTTGTCTCATAAAGACACAAAGAACTCAGTATACAAGTGCAGGGATGTTTCTGAGGAGTCTTTGTTGGGAGTCTGATAATTATTAAAGATGGTCTGAAACTCTGAGGCCTTTGAAAGCATCGTCATCTCAGATCCAGCCTTATACTGATTTTGTGGAATTCAAAGCATGAGCACTAAGTTTAAGATGGTAAATACAGACTTAATGCCTATGCCTTATCATTATGTCTAATTGTGTAGGAGTGCGTCTGATTTTATTCTCCTCAGAGGCTGCCGGCACAACTGATGAGACTAATTGTCTTTGTAATTATTCTGGTGGGGGTTGTAATGTGAGTTTGTAGCGTGCAAAAGTTTAAAATCTATCAGTCATTCAGCCCAAACAAATAATCAGACGCATCTTAAGCACGACTGTTAGTAAATGCGTAAAGTTTCTGCTTATTTAGATTTTGTTCTTCCTCAACAGTGATCCCCTGCAATTTGTTTAGACTTCATAAAATGTTTGTGTTGATAAGATTTATAATTCATGGCAATTGCATGCGTTGTTAAATGAGTGTGTGCTATTCAACAGCCTTGTATATCTGCTCTGTTTGTGTGTGTTTTTATGATCCTGTCCACAGTTTCAGCTTCAGATGTTTGACATAGTCTGCAGTACTTCATGGGCCAGTCGGGATAAGTGCTGTGAGCTCCCAGGCTTGGTAAGACCTGACCAATCGGTATTTTATACGATATATCTGTTTTATACAATCACCAAGCTGTTTAAGCCCCACTCTATTCAGATTACATTAATACTGCAGTTCTGTCACTGGTGAAACCACAAATAGTTTAACTATAATGTAAAACTCAAATATATGTTATTGTTATAAAATGCTGAAACAATATTTTCTGAGTGATCTCAAACAGGCCATACTGGCATTTGTCCCTAACTTTAAAGATCCATGACCACTCTACAAATAATTCAATTATGTAGTCTTGTAGCAGACAAATAGACTTGGTCCTCCATGGATGGGAAGAACAATATGTCCAGATCGCTTGCTGTGTTTGTGACTTGAGGGAATTGCACAGACATCCTTGGTTGACTTGGACAAATAAAGTTCTGTTAGATTCCTGCAGAGGAAATAGTCCCGTGTTTGAAATGGTGTACGACATGTTGTTTTGTTTCTGCTTTCCTCAGAGAGTAGAAGAGGACTGTCCTGCAATGCCCCATGCCTGCACCTGTGCTCAGGATAGCAAAGGACCGCCTGGACCCTCAGGACCACCGGTAACACCACTGGTTTCACCTCTCACTAACAGCCAACCTTAGAATGTGATTTATGTCAAACTAGATCTTAGAGCGGGATGTGTAACACAGGGTTGCAACATAAAAATGTAACCAATTAGAAATGAGCTATGAAATGAGGTGTGGTGAAGTGACACTTGCTAGATTTTGAACAAAAATATAATTTACAGGACAAAAAAAATATTTTTAAATATAGTACAAAACTATCCATATTTTAAGTATATTGATAATATATTTCTTATGTACTTTAGCAAAAGACATAACATAACATAACAGCTACTCCAAGTTGCTTTCATACCAGCATAAAACCTAGCTAATACACATTCGCTGACAAACTTGCTATTATACTTTAGCATTAGTGCTAGCCAAACGCATTCCTATACTTTAGCATTAGCGCCAGCTGACATATTTCAGCTGACAGACTTGCTATCATAGCACAAGTCAAAAGAAAATAACTGACCAAAATACTTTTAACAATTCACCTGACTTGCTATCTTGCTATCATTTAGCATTAAAGCCAACTAATATACTTTAGCCGACAAACTTTTTCTCATACTTTAGCCCTGGCTGACACTGATAGCCTACTTTACCTGTTGCTCACAAACTTGCTGTAACCCCTTAGCATTAAAGGGGCATTAATGTAGCACTAGCTGACATACTTTAGTTTACAAATACACTCTTGTACTTTAGCATATAAACTAGCATGTTATGACTCTGGGTAAGACATGTTCAAATAAGCATCTTTATAGAATGTGATGCAACAAAGACTGTAAATTGGGATTTGTGACTTTGATATGGTCACGTGACCATTATTCTCCAGAAACATTCCAGGTTCGAATGTCTTTCTAAGGACGGAAACCAGAAACCAGCTTTTCAGTTTTTAGTCTGAAGCCTTAACCATATTGCCCTTTAGGGAAAAACACAGAATGTGTTAAGAAGAAGCACAAAGATATTAAAGATATAACATGAAACAGGACACTGCTTAAGAGATCGAGAAAAAGACCTAGCATTAGATTTCTCAATTCGGTCCATGCTGCAGGTTGAACTCAATATGGCGGGAACAAATAAATGAGCTCATTTGGAAGGCAGCTTCGTATGCACCCTGAGGGAAAATGTATTTCTGAGGCCTCGAAAAGGCCATGGTGTATAAACAGCAGTTCTTTCGAGAAAGTCATTACGAGGAGATCGATTTATCAAAACCGATTAGTCCACTCCTGTCCTGTCTGCGTTTATAGATTCTTTCATCCATACAAACCCATTTCCACGACCAAGAGGTGGTTGCAAGGAAGACGACTGCATTTCAGTTTTGTATATATTATTTCTGCATCTTAATATTAATATTACTGTCATGTGTTCTGAAGTCTTTCCTACGATTACACCGGCTGGACAAATGAATCGAAAATGTCCTGTTAAGTCATCACATGCATCTTTCAAATGAATATTTATTCCTATATATTCTCAGCTTCTACAGTCACCAGCAGGTTCTGTTAAGTGTGTTTTGAGCAAGCTCATGAATCAAATTTGCCCATAGCCCTCAGTGATAAAAACTACCTTATTGCAGCCATGGCTGTTGGGGATGCAATTAGAGTAAACACAGGAAGAGGAAGACATGCAAACAAGGTTAAATTACTAGCGGTTGCCTGCAGCCATGGGGGCAAGAGTTTATGAGGGTCATAAGCAGGTGGGATATGGTTTGAACCAGGTAAAGGATACTGTCTACCGAGCTGCAGGCAGAATTAATCTGATATTCTTGAACTAGACAATTTTGCAGTCATCCTGAGGCCTCCTTGAAAGTTTGCTGAACACCCCTAGCTGACCCTGTCCCCCAGGTTGATGACCGCTGTAAAGTATTGTGCCATTAACTTACTAATGTCAAAATACTACTAATTTCAAACTCTTGCTAGTCAAGTCTCATTTGTAGAGTGTTCCAAATTGGTGTAGGAAACAAGACAGCTTACAGTGGCAGTGTTTAAATTTTGTTTTTTTGACACATGCCCCAGCTCTGGTCGTTAAGAAAATGCGTAAGTCTTTTAGTTTGTGTTTATCTAATTATATGTGTCTGACTCTCAGGGCGGTCCTGGTATCAGAGGTTCAAGAGGAGATCGGGGGGAGCCAGGCTTGACGGTAAAGTACACATATGCTTTATGTACCCCATATGCAGGGCCACCCAGAGTTGTCATTATTTCCCAAAAGAATAGACACCGGACAAGAGCTCAGAATTTGGAAATACACACAATGCATGTGCCTCTGTGTTGTTTTTGGAGCGTGCAAGTGAGTAAATCTCACCCTCGCTCTGGATTTTCAGAGAGCTTGCTTTGTTTATTTGTGGCTCTCTGTCCAACTGTAGCTTCCTCTACAGTATAGTCCCTCCAGATGTGTGTGTGTCCATTTACAGAATACATCATGCTTCTTTCCAAATAAAGCCAAGCTGTGACACACATAATTTCATTTCACGCTCCAAAGTTTAATGTAAACTTGGTCCAAATGACCGCCGCTAAGAAGTTTGTCACAAGCTAGACTGTGACGAGTGTCTTTTGCTTCCTTGATTATTGCATTCCTGATGGAGAAGGAGACTGCAGGGCATTCACACTTTGTTTCAGCAGCCCGGCTGGTGGTAGGCCTGAAATGTTATGTAATTATATTGAGGAAATTAAACCCGGCAATGAAACCATGATGATTTTATAATGAGGCTACATTTATTAATATAATGTCTTAACTTTATGTTTAAGGGACCTCAAGGGCCACCTGGGGAGATCGGACCTCCAGGACCGCAGGGTCCACCGGGTCCTCAGGGGCCGAATGGACTTTCAATTCAGGGGCCACCGGTAAGCCGAATACTGGATTTTTATGCAAAGTTTGTTTAGGTTTTTTTTTTTTATAAATGTTGCCTTTTCTCTTTCAATTTCTCTCTCCTCAGGGGGCTCCAGGAGTGAAAGGAGAGAAGGGTGAAATAGGTCTGCCAGGTCCTCAGGTACGGGAAAATATATCACCCGCCTGTCTCATCAGCACTTCACGACAGCTTCATAACACCCACACAGTCTCTCATTAGCTAACCTCGGCTCCGCTGTCAGGGAGTTATAATTATCGCAGTCCCGTGAGTGTCTGTGTGTGTGTGTGTAGCTTGTGAGTGATAAGTCGTTCATGTGTGTCTGTGCTGCTTATCCTGAATTCAAGAAAATTGTTTAATATAAATTGATTAATAAAAACAGATTATGTCATTCAGTTGGCAGCTTAATAGAATCATCCAGTGCCTTAATGAATTACTCAACCTTCCTAAACTTGTTAGTGGGTAGGGAAAAGTTTTAGGATTGAGGTACACTTCTGTGAAATAAACAAAACCTTTTTTAATTGTATTGTCCATTGTACTGAGATATGAATATGAAGAGGTAAAAATAAAATACATGTGAGAGGAGGCATCACTTCTGTGTTACTGTGACTGGCAGGTTTGTTGTTGACAGATGTGACAATGCGCATATTGACAAAAATCTTGCTGTATTGGTTGCTTGTTGATTGTAAGACAACATGGTGTTTCATGTGGCTTTAACTGGGAAACTTTTGTAAAAACATCAGATCAGAAGTGACAAGATTACATTTACTATTTACTGTTTTTTTGTGGTCAGTAAATATTTCCAGGGATTCAGTGATCAGAATAGGTTTGGGAAGGTCATTCCACCAGCAAGGAATAATGAATGAATGTTCTGTAAATGGCATTTCTACCATAAGGTGCTGTTGACCTACCGACTTCAGGCTTCTGAAGGGGATATAGACAACTAAGAATGTGTGGAGGTTGGAGGATGAGGAGCCTGTGGCTATTCTGGATTTAAGTATAAGTGAACCTGACGTGAGCTACAACCAGGAGCCAGTGAATAGAGATAAAGAGAGGTGTGACTTGGGCTCATTGAAGACTATTTGTGCTGATGAGTCTGAGTCCTTTGTAGAAGTTTGTTTGCACATGGTTGAAGTCCAGCCAGAACCATAAGACCATAGACCATAAGTGACAAGGACCTAGAGAACATGTTTCATTAGGAGGGAGCTGATCTTCCTGATACTGTGCAATGCAAACGTACGTGATCACGCTGTCCTTAAAGAACAGCTGATCATAAAAGATTACCCCAGAATTTCTGGCTGAATTTGATGAGATAATTGTTGTTGAACCTAGTTGAATTGTACTGTACAGCTGGGGTGGCATGGAAGACGAGAAGCTCTGTCTTTGCTAAGTTGAGCATGAGGTGATATTCTTTCATCCATGCTGAGATTGCCGGTCAGACAGTCTGGAATCTGTGCAGCTATCTTTAAATCATCTTTTAAATAAATAAATAAAGCTGTGTGTCACCGGTATAGCAAAGGTTGGAGAATTCGTCTGCCTATACGGTAGTCCCCAGTGCTGTAGTGTATGTGGAGAAGAGAAGGGGTCCAAGAACTGATCCTTGAGGAACCCCGCTCTATGCAACACTGAATGACCTATGAGTTATAGGATTCAAACCAGTGAACAGTAGAGTTTTTGTGTTACCCAGTAATGAGAGGGTACACAGAGGGCTGTGAGGATTGACAGTATCAAATGCAGCAGTTAGATCCAGAAAAATGAGAACTTTCACAATCTGCAAGGATTCAGTAACTGACAGTGATGCAGTCTTATTCGAATGGCCACTTTTGAAACCAGATTGGTTGTCATCCAGTTGGTTATTCTGCGTAAGAAAGATTATACCTGGTTGAAAACAACTAGTTTATGTGTCTTTACAATCAATGGGAGGCGTTTAGTGAAATTTCTAAGGAGTAGGGTTACCCGAGCCTGCATGAACGCGGTGGGAAAATACCTGTGTGGAGAGATGTTGATATTGTGTGTGAGTGCTGGTAAGAGTGTGGTAGAAATAGCTTGTAGAAGGTGTGAGGGAAGGTGGACTAGAGGGCATGGTGGAGGATGAATTTTTGATATTTCTGCCGTTGTGAGAAAATAAGGAGATGAGACTGTAGATGTAGTTGGTGTGTGGAAACTGAAAAACTGACCTCTGATGATTCTAGATTTGTATTTGAAAAAAATTGGCAAAATCATCAGCTGTTAAAGAGGTGGTGGGAAATGGCAGATGGGGACAAAGGAGAGTGTTGAATGTTTGCGTGTAGCTGTTGATCTTGTGAAAATATGAAGTTTTGGCAGCGTGGAACTTAACAGAAAAAAACTGAAAGAAAGCAGTGACTTATACATACTCAGGTCAGCTGGATTTGCGCCACTTTCTTCATGCGTCCTTTAGTTTGACCAGTGTTCATAGAGAATTTCAGACAATCTGGGGTCGGAGGGAGTAGAATGTGCTGGCCTAGAGGAGAGAGGACCGATGTTGTCTAGACAAGAAGTTAAAGTGTCTGTGACACTGTGATGAGAATTGTGTGGGAGATTGAAAACAGGATGGCACAACTGAGAAACTGAGGGAAGAAGAAAGGGAGTAGGTTTTGTCAGATTGCAACTGGCGGAAGAGTTGGTGGCATACAAGAAGTAAATTGTAAACCAAGAGTAGTTAAGAAATTATCATAAATGTGGTTTCACCAAATGAGGCTGAGCTGTTTCCCTGCCTTGTAAGTTCCTGAGATGGTAAGCCATTTAAGATCAAATGAGGCTAGGAGATATTGAAATGTTGAATAGGACTTTCTATTCATGTAAGAATCTTAAAAGAGAATTCATGGTTTCCACAAAAACTATTAATCAGCACAATGATTATCAACACTGCTATTAAATAACGGTTGAGCATAATTTCAGCATAATAGAATGACTTCTGGACTGAACACAGCATTACTGTTTTTGCTGTGCATTGGTCAAGGAACACAAGATTTCTTTCAAAAACGTCTAAAAATCTTACTGACCCAAAACATTTGAAAGGTAGTGTACATTGGGAAACCAAACCCAGCATCTCTTCCCGCTTATTTCAGTCCACCACACACCTCTACCTAGTAATAATAAAGCATTTTGACATAAAAAGGATCATGTTAAGATCTTATTTGAGGAAGAATCCAATGCGCCTCAACTCAAAAGACAATTCTAAGCAGGCGGGATGGAATTCTTAGTTTTGCCTCAAGCAGATGTCTTAGACTTTTATGCCTCTAAAGCCTCTTTCACAAGCTTGTTAAAATCTCCCTTTTCTGTGACAACCAACTGCTGGTTTTTAGATTTCTGCTGAAAGTGTCACCAAAAGGCTTCTAAAACATTCATTGTGACAGTTCCATTTGTTGAGGAGTAGCTGTTTGATGTGAAGCCAATGACAACCACTCAGGAAAAAAATCCCCTAGAGTTCTCCAGGGTGACGAAAAGAACATCCTGGCTTTTCCAGTGGTCAAAGTACAAACACTCACACACACATCCATACATTCTTCAGTCTTCCAGTATAGACGCCTAGGCTTGAGATGGATGTTCTCCTTTAAGCAGAGGGGCCATCCACATACTCTCTTCCATTACCGGCCGGTATTGAGTTCTTTCAGAGTTATGTTGGCAGTAAGGAGGAAGTGGTCTTTGCCGTAGTGCAGCAGAGATGCCCGTAGTTTCCACTCTGGGATAATCTATCCTGTCAGCCTGTGAATTATATTCATTGGCTGCCGGTTGCCAGTCCTCCATATCATGTGCCGCATCTCTTGCCTGGTCTGTCTCTGCCGCTGGCGCTGAGAGCCCTGTATATAATACTGTTATGGGTGCCCTCACACACAGTTTGAGAATTATGAGTCCACTTGTGAGAAAACGATGAAGCTCATTTAAGTGTGTGTGTGTGGTGCAGATATATAGAGTGATGTTGAGTTAAACTTCGTTTATAGTTTTTTAACTGAAAAGAATGAAATATCATATCATTATGAAGGCGTTTTCCTCTTAATTAACATATTAATACAGGCTCACCTGGAGATGAGCATGCATTTTTAGTTGATTCTCTGTTGGAGCTGAGGTTTGTGCAGGGGATTATGGGATTGTTAAAAGAGCGATGCAAAAGGTGACAGCCGAAAAAAGCTGAGACATGCTGAACTTTATGCAAATGAGAGGTGGAAAATGCTAATTGTCTGTAGTAGACATTTCAAACTGTGTTAGAGTCCTGGTGTTTTTTGTTGGATTTTTTGCGAATGTAGCATTTTAGAGATTAGTTTACCCAAAAAATATAGTTCTGCTCACTCTTCCAAATCTGTACGACTTTGTTAGTTCTGTGGGACACAAAAAAAGATATTTAAAGAATGTTTCTCACAAATCTTTTTGCCCTTACAATGAAAGTCAGTGGGTTCTGTACAATGCAAGTCAATGGACTGGAATTGATTTTCGTTGTTGGTACAAAAAAATCTTTAGAGCTCACATGATCTTCAAGGACTATGCTAGAGTTTATGTTCTTTTTATGTAAGATATCATAGCAGAGCAGCTCTTCAAATCACAATGACTCAGACCACACAAACGGTCCTTGCTTTCGATTACCTCCTCAGCCTTGAGATTGAGCACTTTGGTAATGTCAATATCGAAGAGGTTGAGAATGGAAGACGTTCTGTGTATGCCGATGGCCACGTGAAACAATAGGGCTGAATTATTATTACTCAGCAAAGGCCACAGATTTTGTAAACAGCTATGTCTGTCATTGATTATGTTGTCTTGTTTATTTACTTTCAGGGTGTACCAGGTGCCGGTGGAGGACCAGGCCGAGATGGACCTCCAGGACAGAGAGTAAGTGTTTTTCAACAACTATATTGTTAGTTCTTTGTGATGATATGAGATAAGCTGAGGAATATCTGAGAATTCAGAGAAATATTTCAGTGCAAACTGCTTCCAATTAACAGGTTTTTAATGTAATATTTTGAATGTCTTTTACCATTAAGATTATGTACATTTTCTGTGAATTGTATTTTTTATTTATTAATTGATATTTTAAAGCATTCAGTCAATTAATTTAATTTAATTTAATTTAATTTAATTTAATTTTTTTTTTTTAAGTTTAGTTTAGTAAAATAATTGTATTAGTTTATTTTAAACAGCCATACAGATGAATTCAGTTACATCTCAATGTTTTTAGTATATGCATATATGTATATGCATATGGAAACCCCTGTGCACTTTTCTATTTAGTGCACCACATCCTGCATGAACAATTCTTGCCATTAGAGCTGGGATGATCCCCTGCAGAAATTGCAAAATACACCTTGCATTTAAGTGGTACTTCAAACTTCCGCTGGAAGGAAAATTACTAACTACAGAATTTACATACAGGTCAGGGGGCATACATGGTTAATTTGCTGTAATTTTACATTAATGCATTCATTTTTAGACCACTGCTTTTTTTGAATAATTAATGCTTTAATGCATGAGTTAACTTTGATGGCCTGATTGCTATTATTAAGTAAACGCACTTTAAGTAAAGCCGTATAAGAACGATTCTACATGGGCGGCTCATCAAATTAGGCTTATGTGTTCTTCTGTGTCTGAACAGATCTGATTACGCTGAAGGAGGCCCTGACTCACAGATTCAATTTACAGGACTGCTAGTCAATAACAGCACAACCTGAACTAATCAGATCTGTCCCGCTAGACTGTCATAATAAGCGCTCAACGTGTTTGTTTTCGTTATTGATTTTGTTCCTCGTCTCAAAACCAAATTAAGCAACTTGTGAACAAAGCCTTACTTGACATTTTGAAATCACACACATGTGATTCACAGATCCTAAAAATGATCTTAGTATCATGTGACACGTGAAATATAATTGCCTCCTAGTTGAAGTGTTTTTTGTGCTGCGTGTTGTCACAGATAGAGAGATGTTTAATATCGTCGTTCATAAAAGAGAGGAGTCGCATATACGTATGTAGCCTATACAAATTAAGATAAAAAAAGGAACACTAGACTAATTCTTCGATTACCATTCCCAAAAGCCGTGCGGTGCAATGAAATGTTAATGTCAGAGTAAAAGAGAGTGCAAGTTCTCCGTCCCTGTTTAGTAATGAGCAGCCTGAGTGGAAGTATTTGACTAAATCTGTCATTTTGCATCAGAAAAGTAAAACAAGGAGCGCACATGGAGGTGTTTCAGACCACACTGCTGCTTACTGAGCTGATTTAAAGCAGGTTGAGGGATAAATCTGCTGTGGTTTCAAACACAGTAACTCTCTGTGACAGTTTAACAAAGAAAGCAGATGTTTGGCTTTGAACTTATGATAATCTCTAAATAGAACATTTGTGAAAGAATATTATTACAGTTCCAAGGTTAACAAACGAGTTGTCTTGCCTGTAAGTGGCACACAATGAAGCGCTGAAGAAATTATTCAGTATTTTCACTTGCTAATAGATTACACACTGGATACTGTACAAAGCATGGTTCAAAGAGGTACAATTTCTTGATTGACACTAAAGTGGGACATTATATAGGCAATAAAATTAAGCAATAATGTGAAAATCACAAATGTCTCTAAATGGAGAAAAAAGTTTTATTTCTGAATCTAATTAAAGCTTATTGTATTGGATAATAGAAATGAATGCGTTCAATTGGCAAAAAAACTGATTTGGTTGTTCAGTTTCAAACAATGAGAATAATATGAAATAATAGTTGATCACCAAATCAGCATATTAGAATGATTTCTGAAGGATCTTGTGAAACTAAATCCTGAAATCCAGCTTTGCTATCACAGAAATAAATTACAGTTTAAAATCTAATCTAATTTATATGGGATTGTTTTAGTTCTGGAATGTCATTGTTGCTGTGAATAGTGAATAGTGTGTTTGGCTTCTTTGAGTATGAGCACAAAGAGGTGTTAATAGCATGCTTCCACCATGACTCCTCCTTGACGGAGGTTCTTATCCACCTCAACACACACACAGCTTCTGTGAAAGAAAAACTTCTGTGACCTGAAGCACTCATAAGGGATTGCATATGTTGTGTGTGCTCAAACTATTCTGAGGCTTTATGCTCTTAAAGTGTGGTACTCCAAAAGTATGTTACACTTGAGGCGTTTTAAATGTTACATTGTTTCCCTTCCCTCCACTGGCCTGTTTCCCAAAAGAGCCTGATATTTAGGGCAATGAGGCATGTTCAGTGGAAGAACACTTAAACTCAGTTGGATCACTGGCTAAAAGGAAGCAGCCAGAACCGTATTATATAATTTGTGCAGACAGATCTGACAGTAAGTTGTTGTTGTTGAGTCTCCACTGAGCTACTTCAGGTGCATCCCAGTATAAAACAGTAGTGGAATGGATGTTCCAGTTAAAACACATTTCCACCTGTCCTGTTACTTTGCTGTTAGTGTTTGTGTATCTGGAACCGCTAACTGTTCAACTGTTCCAAAAAAAAGTGCATGCTGCCAGTTACAGAGGTCAACCAGAGTTAAACACATGCTGTTCATTTAGTGAGTCACCCATAGATTCAGTGATTTTAAAATTGGTGAATTGTGAATTTTTCTTTTGTTTGTGAATCAGACGCGACTCCTCGCGATGCATATTTGCGACATTATTTGGCAGTTTTTATCTCATCACATTTATATTGGAATACAAACTCCCATTCACGACTTGGCTAATGATTTATTTTGCTGAAGAAACGCTGTACAGGAGGCACTGGCACTTTATAATTTGTTATCTTCATCTCTGCTAACTGTTTCTTAGATTGCGTTGTGAGAATTGGGACTTTTTGGGGCGTTTAACGGTTTCATATAAATGTGCTAAAAGAAAATGCTATGCTGTATTGATATTGATATACCACAGTTTTCATAAAGCATTGCGTTTATCGAATTTCTTTCATTTTAGGGTGTACCGGGTAAGGATGGTCCCCAGGGAAGACAAGGCCCTCCAGGACCAATGGTAAAATAACGGGATAAATGCACTCTCCCTTTCGAGACTTTCTGAGGCTTGGTCATCAACCTTTTGTCCTCTCAATATCTAATTTTAGGGAAGCCCTGGAGCTCCCGGGGCTCCAGGACCAAGTGGATCTTCAGGGCAAATGGGTGATCAAGGGGCACCTGTAAGTATTGCATTGCAGTCATGTTGAATAAACTAAAATGAAATATTGTAGACTGCAAGTCGTGGCATCAGCTGATAATTAAGTCTGTGTAGTTAAGAAAGAGGTAAAGGGATGGCTCAGTTCTGTTAATATAAAATTCTTGTTTAGCTGAAGGAACATTGAATTCTGGCAGACTGTCCTGCTGCTGACTCATTCTCTTGAGTGTCAGACTCTAGCATTATTCCCACTGAAGTACCAGACCACCAAAGCTGAAGAGAGGGGGACCAGAATTAAAAACACTTTGAGGTCATTAAGCAAATTGGTATTCTGGTTCCCCACTCAACTGATATTGAAACAGCATGATTTGATGATGGTGTGCTGATGTTCTCATTAGCCTACTCTTGGCAAAGTTCAACAATTGATGGGCAAACACAAGAATATCATACAGTATGCCAATTTACCAGCAGAGCAATCCTTACTGTTAAACTTTGCCTTAGTTAACCATATTTGCTAGAAAGACCTTGGGCAAACAGGTTTTGCTGGTAAACAGAATGATTATAGTGGTCCTCCAGCTAAAGCAGAGGTGTCCGATTCTGGTCCTGAAGGGCCAGTGTCCTGCTGAGTTTACTGTACCTATTCGAAACATTCTCAACATTCAGGGGTGTTTGAGATCAGCTCTGCAGGATAGTGACCCTTCAGGACACCTCTGCTTTAACCCTAAGCCACTCAGGACATCCTGAAACTAGAGTAACACCAAACCTACACTGGTCAGTTTGGGCAGTCGTGGCCTAATGGATAGTGAGTTGGACCCAAAGTTGTGGATTCGAGTCACAGGTCCGGCAGGGATTGTGGATGGGGTTAGTGAATAACCAGCGCTCTGTCCACCTTCCATACCACAACTGAGGTGAGACCCTTGAGCAAGGCACCGTTCCCGCAACACTGCTCGCCGGGCGCCGCAGCAATGGCAGCCCACTGCTCCGGATGTGTGTTCACGGTGTGTGTGTGTGTGTTCAAGGTCCACGTGTGTTGAAGCTAAAAAAACACCTACAGTATTTATCATGTAGAGTCACTTTATTCATGCCTCGAAATCAGTTATGAATGCTGGAGCGGACAGCTCCACATGAGTAGACTTTTGGCTTTGAAGCACTTAAATTTTAGTCTCACTGTAGCTCAGTTTCAGCCTGCAAAGATCTATCTTATACAGTCCGAACGGTCAAAGAGAGACCTACTAACTGAGAAACCTCAGGTATTGTTTGCACAGAGCCTTCGACTGAGCTGTTTGTTTCCCATTTGTCTTTTAGAAGCACAAGGGATTCTGAATTAACGTCAGTCTGTATGAGTTTCCTGCTGAGTGACACCTATATAAGCTGGAGTTCTATTTGTTCTTAGATTCGTAAAGTAGAACCATATGCTCCAGTGTGGTCATTGAGGAACATCTGCAGAGCTCGATTGCAGTGTAACCTCTCAACACTGATTTGAAACCTGTACGTTTTTCTTTTTATAAGCCCTGGAAGAGAGATTGTCAGTAAGATGACAAGTTTATGACCAATTGTGGCCTGGTTTATTGAAGTGCAGGGCTTTGTTAATTCTACTACAATATAGATATAGTGCCATAACCTCCTGCTCCGATGTGTGAAATTACATGCAGTCCTTTAAATAAACTATGATCCTATTCTCACGCAGCCTGGCTCAACAACCACATATCCTAACAATGAGTCCCAATGAGACTCCAATGAGTCTGTCTCAGGGTTACATCTCATTTTTACCCAGATGTTATGATATCAGAATTGTTTAGCAGCCATGGCGCTTTGGCCACAAATCCCAGTCTGTTTTCCAACACGTTAGGTCAGTGACGCATCCATTTTATGTCTTTGGCTCATGCGTTTCATCCGTGATCGATTTGGTCCGCTCTCACATTCAAATCCCCCTTCTCCAAACAGTCATTAATGTCTTTGTGTTGCCTTTTTTTTGTCTTTTTCTTCTCCAATCGTTGAATTCTGAAATGTTTGTCTTTGCTTTCTTTTTCTCTTTTGCAGGGCCCTCCCGGCGCCAAAGGCGAGCGAGGAGAGAGAGTGAGTCTCTAATCTGCATCTAAACTGTCAAGGAGTTTAGATTAGGGTGGAGGCATGTGCCATTCGGGTGGTGCACATAATGGCGGTTTATCAGCGGCAGGATTAAGAGGCTTGCTGACAGGCCTCTTGATGAAAATCACAGAAGCAACGCTGAATTATAGCTCCTTCGCTTTTTCGCACTCTCTCTAAATGCTTGGGGTTTTTAATTCAGTCGCTGCGGGGGCTTTAGAAGTAGCACAGGTACACCTAAAGCTGTCTGTCAAGCCTCACAGTCAGACTCGGTCTAGAGCATCCCAACAACAATGCATTTGTGTTTTTATTATGTGATTTCTCCACTGCTGTGGTACTGGCCACCACACAAAGGGTGTGTGGAGAGTGTTAAATGTGGTGAATTAAACACCCACATTGTATAGACTCTTAGCCTCCATTTAAAGCAGCTAAAGCGTATTTATGTTGTTGGATTTTTTTTCCTGTGGAAAGCAGCAGCTTGTGGTCTAAATACATGCTGTATTCTTGCTTTTAAGGTGCTAAGACTGGTGTTAGTGGATTAGAAAATTAATTAGCACACAGAGTGTTGTCAAAATAGTTCATTTATTCCTTTACTTAATTTATTTTTAGATAATTGCTTTTTCCTGTAGCTCTGTTTAAAATACAAAGTTTTAATATCAAGTGAAATATGTGGAAATATAAAAATCAAAGTTTGAGACTACGCTGGTTCTTTTTCAGAAGCTTTCATTGTTGCAGCTTTTTTTTGGCAGACTGATAAAAAACTGACTCTCACAATTTGTGTAGCAGAAGAAATCAGGCAAAATCACAATGGAACTGTCGCTTTTCTCCAGCTTTTTGCGTGAAATTTGCATTAGATGGATTGAATAGTCTGTGATCATGCTAAGAGTGATACCAACCACGTTATCCTCCTGTATGGTGTTTTTTTTAGGAAGTACAGCATATAAGAAAAATATATATAAGAAAAATTGATTATATATACAATAAAGTCTGCCTTGAACCTTTAACCTTAAATTATTGTCTTGTTTTCAGAGTAAAACAAGCTAAAATTAAGTGAGTTTTTACCTGAAACAAACAAAATAATCTGCCAATGGGGTAAGCAAAATAATCTTGTTATCTGTTTGAAATATGATTATTTTGCTGGCCTCATTGGCAGATTATTTTGCTTGTTCTAAGCAAAAAGTCACTTAACTTTTTACTGTTTTTTTCTGAAAACAATACAATATTTTTTTACTTGACTCGAAAAATCCTTCTTGATTAAAGAATTTGTAGATATTTTGGCAGGAAACAAGACAAAAAATGTAATCTTAAAAAGCATTTTTTTTGCAGTGCAGGTTCTTAAGATCTGCAAATCAGACTCCTTATACACTAGTTTCTTTTTCATAGCTCTCCTAGGGCATAACTTAGGGTCGGTGCTGAAGGTTTAAAATGATTTACAATATTTAACTTCTAATATTAAAAATCTGATGCTGTACATCCTCATCTGAGTGCGATGTTGTTTGTCCTCAAAGGGTGATATGCAGTCTCAGGCCGCTGTCCGTGCCATAGCACGACAAGTTTGTGAACAGCTAATTCAGAGTGAGTATATTTTTTGTACAAGTACTATTTAATTTGACGCCCGTTGTACCAAATTTACGACTCATGGGAAGCTATCTAACCCCTGCTGATCAGCTAAATTAATTTTTTCTTTACCTCCTCCTCAGGTCACTTGTCTCGCTACAACTCAGTTCTGAACCAGATTCCCAGTCAGTCTGTTTCAGTACGAACTGTTCCGGGTCCACCGGGTGAGCCTGGTCGACAGGGCTCTCCAGGGCCACAGGGAGAACAGGGTCCTCCTGGCAGACCAGGATTCCCTGGAGCCAGTGGGCAAAATGGGCGTCCAGGAGAGAGAGGTAAACAGTTTTACATGTGAAATAACCTACTATGTCACTTAATTCTACACACTGCTGATGAAGCATGCAGAAGGAAAATGTGTTTTGAATTTGTAGGCATTAAATTGTTGTGGGACGAGTAAATTGTGTAGGAGCTGAGTTTGTAAATAATAATAGCAAAGTTAGTATGTCAGTGGGCTATTAGATGCATAAACAAAATGCAGAGTGGGTTCTGGTATATTTTCTAAGTGTAATAAATATAGTTGATTAGTATGATTTGTTGATAGGTAGAAAACTTGCCCCTGCAGCTTAAGGTTAAGCAGAGATCTTGTAATTATAATGATCCTGAACATTAGTAAGACCTCTCTGACTCCCTTTCGTAATAAATTTTGGTAACATCTTGGCTAACCTCAATAACACCCGTCACCATAAACAATTTGTAAACTACTAACTCTTTTTTTATGGTTAATGTTAGTAGGCCAAAAACAACTACTTCAAAGATTCCACAAAGTGCTACAAATGCTTCAGTCTCTTTAGTGAGTAATAGTTGAATTGAGGTTGACAGCCCTTTAAGCAACCACAAACTGCACTGAAAAAGTGAAAAGAACAGTTTGCCTGAAAGCTTGCCTAAAATGACACTTCCCATAAAAAAGAAATGATTTTGTTTAAAATTTGTTTAATATTTCCCTTTATACCGGAGGGTATGCTCAGAACAATTTAGTATATTGTATATATAGTATATATTCCAGGGCTTATCATTTAGGTTTTATTCATCTTTTTTTTGCATTACAGCAAATATGATGCATATTTCAAAAAGACAAAATAAATTAAACATTTAATATTAAGTTAACATTATACTTTCATATTATTGTTAATGTAGGCTATATTTATTATGTTTTGACAAAGCGTTGATCCAAAGCTTTTTTTGTGTGTGACTAAAATCCAAAAGAAAAAAAAAAAAAAAAAAAATGGAACTTTCTATCCCCTGAATACAACTGTACACAAATTGCATTAGATCTGCATGACCTTCCTGCCAAGAGCAACTCTTAGCCAGAGTCTTTATGATGAGTGAGTGTCCACACTGCTCAGTCTCCTGTCCTCTATTAGAAGAGCTCTGACACACAGCCCGAGGTTTCAGCATGAGATATTTCACCATCATTACTGCTTCTCTCAGGGATCTGTGCACTCAAACATTCAGATATCAAGCAGGAGCATGCAGAGCATGGTTATGATGCAGTCAGTGAAAAACAGAGCCGCTAATGAGGGATAAAATATGGGGGGTATTTGTCTGTTTATGTTAACATGGGGCCTATAATGAGGAATCTTATTCAGAAGTTCTCTTTTAGATTGTCAGTGTTGTTCAGAGGTGATGAAGATCAGACTGTCTGTGGGGCAAAAAGCTGCTTACATTCAGACCCTTAGAAACAACAGTTTGGACAAATGAACCATGTTTCAAGGAAATCTTATTATTCCCATTCATTTCAAGGTGCCTGTTTGTGTAGTTACAGCATCTTCCAGTAGAGGTTAACTGAATCAATTGGAACGTTAACCGCTTGCTGTTTCAATTCCAATGCTGACTTCTGAAAGAAAGAAAGATACTATAGATAGATTCTGATTGATCTGCGTGAAAAAAAACTATTGCAATTTATGTTTTCATTCACTTAAATACTTCAGAATGTGTTCTTATCACCATCCAGGTCTTTTATTTCTTCCCTCATGGTTTCATACAGATGTGGAAGATGTTAAATCACATGGAAAGAGAAGGATTCAGCTTCTTCAGATGGGTTTGCAGATGGGTTCTAACATATCCCTGTCTCTTTGTCCAGGTCTCTCAGGAGAAAGGGGAGAGAAGGGCTCTCCAGGGATCGGGACACAAGGCCCTCGTGGTCCTCCAGGGCCCCCAGGTGAAAGATTATTAAAATGTTACACTTAAGTCAAAACCAATGACGACTTTGTCCTCAAGCCAGTAGTAAAAAAATAATTTCAATTCAAATTGTCTTCTTATTGCACAGACTATAGGAGTTCCCATTATTAAATGTCCTCTGTCAAAGAAAACACAAGCTTGCAAACTTTTAATAACCTCTGCACACAACTTGATCTGCTTTGGTTCCTTTGATTCCTGTCTAGAATATCAAGCAGCTATTGAAACAATATTTGGGTCAGGGAGAAATGTTTTCATATTGATTTTAGCAGTATGGCTGGTTGGTAGACTTTGAAAAATGTCAGAGTCGGCTCGCTGTTAATTGCGCTTTGATCAATATTCTTCACAAATGAAATTCATTGAAGCAACATTGCTGTAACAGCCAGTGACATCCGAGAAGGATGTGGGCTGGAAAGGGCTAAGACTTATATTTTGGGAGGAAGAAATCCAGACCCTTTGGGTGTGGAGTTCAGCAGGGTTTTGTAAGGAAGATATTAATGGCCAATGTCTTATCCCACTCAGGGCCTCCTGGAGAAGGTAGGACAGGAAGTCAGGGCCCTCCAGGGAGACCTGGAATTCAAGGCACCTCAGGACGTCCAGGTATCCCTGGTAGCCCTGGTCCTGCTGGACCCCCCGGTTACTGTGACCAGAACTCCTGCATTGGATACAACGTTGGAGGTAACCCTCTCCTTCTCTTCCTCTCTCTCCCAAACTCTCTCTATCTGTCAAGGATTCTCAGTTTTATTCAAACTTTATTCTGTCAGGTACATCCAGTGGGTCTCATTCACTAATAATTGTGTACATGTGATCTTACATTTTGCATGAAGCAAAGGTTCTCGGGTGGAATTTACACCAGATTTACAATGTATGCACATATTTGTTTGTATGTTGATGAATGCAGATTATTCTAAATAATGTTATACACCCACTAAAATTGACATACCCATACAAAAAAAATCCACTTTCCTTCTTGAATTTAAATTGAATTAGAAATTAATAAACAAAAATTAATTGAAATTCATCCAAGTGTAAAATGTAACTTGGAAAGCAAAACTTGTTGGGGCTAGGTAGTGTGGGTAGGTAGGTAGATGGATGCCATAGATGGATGGGTGAACGGATGGACACTATAGCAAGATGGGTGGGTGGATGAATGGATACTCTGGACGGGTGGGTGGGTGTGTGGATGGAAGGAAAATATAGAAAGGTTGGTTGATGGACTCTATAGACAGTTGAGTGGGTGAATGGGTCGATGGATGGACTCTATAGATGAATGGTTGGGTGGATGGGTTAATGTTTGGTTAGATGGACAGTACTGACGGAAGGGTGGATGGATAGACACTCTATACAGATGGGGGGATGGATGTGTCGATGCATATTATAGACAGATGGGTGGATGGCTAGACAAACACTATAGACAGACGGGTGAGTGCATGGTTGGTTGGTTAGATGGACAGTATTGACAGATGGGTGGATGGATGGACAAAATATACAAATGGGTGGATGGATGGATGGGTGGATGGACTCTGTAGACATATTGGTGGGTGGGAGGAAGGTTGGTTTGTTGGTTGGATGAACAGTATTTACGATTGGGTGGCTGGCTATATGGACTCTATGGACAGATGGGTGGATGGATGGAAACTAAATAAACACTATATGGATAGATGGACTGATGGGTGGGCGGGTGGGTGTCTGGATGGACAGACTGGGTGGATGGGACTCTATAGACAGATGGGTGGATGGATGGATGGATGAATGGACGGCCTCTATATATACGGATGGACATTATTGATGGATGGATAGACCCTATGGACAGGTGGGTGGACGGTAGAATTGGTTGGATGGACAGTACAGACAGATGAGTGGGTGGATGGATGCTATAAAATAGATAGTGTAATAGATGGCTACGATCCAAAATGATATGGTATGATACAATATGATATAAGATGGATGGATGGATGTAATAGATACAGACAGACAGGTAGGTACTGTAGGTAGATAGATAAAAATGTTCTATGCAAAAATAGATGTGTATGCCCAGTTAGTGAATGAAACCCAATGAATTTTGCATGTAGTTGTCAAGGTAACCATGGATACTGAACGTCTTAAAGTCAATTATAGATTTAGTCTGGTAACAGCCTCCCTGACGAGTCCTCATTGAGCTGTGGGTTTAAGACTGCTTCAGGCTTCACTGATAATAATCACCATACAGCAGACTGATGAGGGAACACAACACACCATCTTCCATACTGTTATTCTCCACGGTCTTTTGAAGTGCTTCGCAAATTCTCGCCTTGAGATTACATTTCCATAACTGTTAATGAATGGCAAACCAATAGCTTTAAACAAGCTTGTGGTCTGACTCAGAGATTTAAACTAGCCCTTCCTTTATACTTTGATAGCATTTAGACTTCATGAGAAATTTATAAGTGCGAGCTGTGTGCTTACAAGCATTTGAGTTTTTAATATGAGAAACACTGGACAGATCTGGACAGCTCTCATTTGAATAATTGATTTATCAGATCGTAGCGAAGCTTTCTACCCAATGCCTCACAGATTATTGCAGTTTTGTATTGTGCAAAAATAACGCTAATGTTCTCTCGGGTTTCTGCCATGTAAGGCCGTTAAATGACAGTGTAATATTCCACTCAATAGATGAAATACTGCATCAACACTTTTAAGATCTATAAAGGTTATAGCTTTAAGCTTTCAGTCAGCATAAAATCTTGCAACACAGCTTAATAGTATTGTAAATTGCTCTGTAACTTATTCAGCCCTCATTCTCTGGGATAATACGTCATTTCTAATGAGAGAATGTACGTTTTATGTGTATTGACCAGATTTTAATGCCTTATTGAGAATCCTTGACTCTCCTTTTGAAGTGGCACTATGTAAAGATTACAGTCTGGCAGTTGAGGTGTTGCTGAGAGCCCCTGTTGGTCATTCGGAGCTCACACTTACCGCAGTGTCTCTCTCCTCTCTTTTACCGGGCATCACTGTCTCACACCTGCATGTGAAGGTCCAGCGCAGTATGAGAATGACTACTGAGAAACAGTAGAGCCTCCTGCTCTTCACCTTTCTCCCCTTCATTTCTTCATCGCACCTTCTTCCATGGGCCAAAACCAAAGACTGCATCTGGGGAGGGTCTTTTCCACACGTCCCAGAACTCGATAACTTGGTTCCCCAACCCTCAAAATGTCACCACCATTGAAGCCTTTTTAACCCTTTTGAGCATTGTGCAAGGCTCAGTTTTAGTGTTTTCAGCCTTTTCTGGCCTAAATGTTCAAATTTGAAGCCCACTCTCTTAAAAACAAAGTTTCCAAAATATATAATAATATCCACTATAAAGAACCTATTTTTTTTATTGAAAATGGTTCTATGGACGTTGAAGGTTCTTCATGGAACCACTGTAAAAAAAAAATTACTTTTATTTTTTAAAGTGCACATCTAAATCAGTTCCTGGAAAAAGCCATCCGTTACCATTGCTGTTTGTGCTAATGTCAGTTGCTTGGCTGGCACATGACCCTTGAAAGTATTTGAAGTCGGCCATCTTTGCTCAATTCTGTAGTCACATATTTTTTAGCGCCAATTACCTGAGCCATAAATACCTAATATCTCCAAAATAAATCAGTCACTATAGTAAATGTTTGAATAAAAATGGAGATTTTAGCTAGATGGTGTAGTTTAAATACTTACCAGCAGGGGTTACTTGAGCCATGCTAAACTACTTCCTCTTTGTCTAAACTAAGCTAATCTCAGTAAAAACTCTATTCTACCTTTCTGACTTCATTTTCTGCCTTTATCTCTTTGCTTTTTCCTTTTCTCCATAACTCAACACCTGCTTACTTGGTGGTGGTGACTGAAAAAGATGGCAACCGATCTAATTCCCCCATGTTCCCATAGTACAACAGTTACCCTCCAACCCTTACCAAAACTACGGCCCCGCCACCAATTACAACAACGACGAGGAGGAAGAGGACCCTTACGGTGGCTACCGTGCCTACCCTCCTCAGTACTACCAACCCAGCTATCCTGACCCCCATGACGCCAGGTTTGGCCCCGCCCACCCTGGTGACACGGTGGGGAAGAGGTCACCTGGCATGAGTCGCTTCTCCCGCAGCACGGCCGAAGAGGGGAGCGTCGAGGAGTTGGAAGTGCAAGTGAAGGCCAAATAGCTCGGGTGGCCAGACCCGGCAAACCGACCGTCCACATACAAACACTTTTCATCAGAATATCCTGCAGGATAGGAAATCCGAAAAGTGCCTGCTATATGCATCTTAATGGGGGTGGGTTTGTGGAGAAGATTAGAAAATGAAACTGCCGATATTCATCCAGTGACTTTTCTGTCTTTTGTGAGGCTGCATGTAGCCAATGAAAAAAGCAAGATCAAAGAAGGAACACTGCAAGCAAAAAAAAAAAAAAAAAAAAAGGTTTATTTTCTCAAGCAGTTTTTTTTTGTTTGGTTGTCCAGTAGAAATATCAGAAAATAAATAAATAATATATATATAAAAATTATATATATATGTGCCAAAACCAGTCATAAGGGTCAATTTTGTGAAAATGAGATTTCAAACATTTTCTAAAAGCTGAATAAAATAAGCTTTCCATTGATTTGTGGTTGGTTAGGATAGGACAAGATATAACTATTTAAAAATTTGTAATCCGAGGGTGCAAAATATTTCAAACCATATAAAGCTGTCCAAATTAAGTCCTGAACAATTTAAATTAAGGACATTTGCAAAACTTATTCAATGAAACATGATCTTTACTTAATATCCTAAAGAATTTTTTAGCAAAAGAAAATCAATAATTTTGACCCATACGACGTATGACAATGGCCACTTATGACTGGTTTTGTGCGCCAGGGTCACGTATCAAATTTTCCCAAGATATATAATAATAATATACATTGCATTTATTTTCCTTGTCTTAATCATTTTATTAACCTCACTTAATTTAATCTAAATGTATGCTTAAAAATCTGCCAATTACAAGAAAAACAAAAAACAGATATAAAATATCTATTCTATGACAATAAGTTCTAATATTTCATTCCACAAATAATTGAAGAAAGACATTATTACTGGAAAACACCAAAAATGCTGATTTACAGAATGATTTTTTGCAGCGCAGTGGTTTTGAATTGTGTATTCCATATCTTTTGTAAATGATAATGGGGGTGTGTGTACAGTTTGTGTATTTTTTTTAAGTGCAAATTGGTGATCTGCTATGTTACGAATTTCACAGATGTTTACAGCGTTCTGCAGTTATCTGGAAGCGGCTATTAAGTTATTTTATTTAGAGGAAAAAAACCCCTCCATTGATGCTTTTGATGTCCTTATCATTAGCAGTTATTTATGAGAAGCTGAATTCTTAATCACGCTTAAAAACGCATTAAAGAAACCAACCTAATCGCCTAAATTTTCACTGGTACAGTACTTCACAGTGCAACGCCACGCATTTTGTCGAGATTGTAATTGTATTATCACACATTTACGCGAACGTCCTTTTCATATGGTCTTGTGAGATGACGTGTCATGCAGGGGGATGAAGTGAAAGCTCTCAGTGTTTTTGTATAAAAGAAGAGCTCAGCATGGCATCCCTCCGTGTCTCTGTGGTCCTGTTTCCAATGGGTCTGCTCACTGTGAAAGAGACCTGAATAGTTAAGAGTTAGGCCTGTGGTCTACCGTCCTTTCAGAACGAAAGCGGGTGCCAGACTCATCACCAGACCTTTGAATCTACAAAGTAATTTATTTTTACTTTATTATTTGTTTTTGTAACCAATAAAACCGTACTGCAACGATGACTCGAGAGGATGTCTCGTCTGGCCTTTGTGGTTTTCCTTTCTGTGTGCTGACTGGTCACCCATAATGGATTTAAAAATGTAACTTCGCATTTAAAACAACAGATTTTCTTTTTAATAACCGTGTTTGGTTAATGAGCTCAAATAATGGAACAAGCTCTGAAGTTCTTTCTTCGTATAAAAATTACATTTTACAAGCAAACTCAATTTTACCTTTACATAAAAAACGAAATGTGATGGCGCCAAGATCGCAAAACGCAGCATTGACTAACAAGGGCGTTTCGTTTCCATCCCGACACAATGAGTTAAGCAGACTTCAAAAGGCCAAAGCAGCATCAGAAAGGGCTTATAGAGACATATGAAGTTAATTAAGCCTGAAACAGCAGCTGAATTAGAGCTGGATCAGGCTTCAGAGAGGCTGCTAAAGCCATTTGCAAGACAAGCAAAGGCCAAAAGAATCGGAGCTCTGTTACACAGTCATGACTAAACGCTGTCCGACTACCTCTCTTCCCTTGGCTGAGGTTTAGATAAATACACAATATCCAGAAATGTATCTTTATTAGCTATGCTCTTATGCTTAAATATCAAACACAACCAAAAGTTGACAAATGGACTGCTTATAATTTTGAGACCATTTATTTCACACTAATAACAATATACATATATATATATAAAACGAAACATTTGCAAGTCTCAAACTCCTGGACAGACTTAAACGCAAGATCTGGGAAACTGCTTTACGTCGGTCATTTCATCCTGTAGTCTTCTGGCCTGTGAACACACAATAGACAGAAAAGTGAATATTCAAGTGCGCCTTCTTGAAATGGTTGCTAATGACCGACGGGAGAGAAACAGGAACTTAAACCTTCCTAAACAAATTATAGTCAACAAATACATTATCAGAGACGAGTGAGGGTAGGAAATCTTTTAAAGCTGTTAGTTGCGCAGGTGCGCTTCTGACTTTGAACCTGGAAGCAAAACAACATCAATCACTGAATATAGTGATTTGTTTCCACTGGTATTAAATTTTAATTAAAAAGTTTCCCCCGTTTAGATGACTATACCCTTCTGGTATGCATAAAAGATCAAAATATTGTGCTGACTTCATGTAAGAGCAATTTAAGAACGTCAGCATAGAGACAATGCATAATTTGACATGACATCCCATAGTGCTTCCTCTCATTTATATGACAATTAATTAAAACTGTGTTACAGTTACAGTGGGTTAGAAACTGTAAAAAAACAACACTGCTGTTGAAAAGTTAGGGTTCAGTTATTTTTTTTAAGAAAGAAATGCATTAACCAAAGGACATGTTAAATTGACGTTTTAAGCAACGCAACTGTTTTGAACCCTGAAAATAATAGTAAGAAATGTTTCTCCAGGACCAAATCGACTGATTTTAAATGGTTTTTAAGGGTCATGTGACACTGAAGAATAGGGTAATGACATGATAATTCAGCTTTGACATCAACAGAATTAATTACACATTTTAAAATGTATTAACAAGCAAATCTTAACCCCCATATAGCATACATGAATCCATTGGGTCTATAGGAGATCTATACAGGTGGAGCTGGGGAAGGGGGAGGGTTTCTGAAGCATCCTGCAACTGCTATAGCAAGCAGCAAGCTCATTGGCTGCTCATACAAAAAAAAAATTGAGTTAGACCAATCAGACTGCGTCATCTAGAGTCTCATGCCAGAACTTTGGATTTGCAATAATGCACAATATCACTAATTTTACTGTATATGTGGCTACATAAATGCAGCTTAGGCGAGTAAAAGAAACTTCCTAAAACACTGAAAAAATCTAATTGACCCCAAACCTTTGAAGAGTAGTGTGTCCATGATGTCACATGTACCGATGCCATCTGGTACTGAGGAAATTTCATCTCAAGGTTAAAAATTCAACACCTTGTCACTGTCCAGCCAGAGACGGGCCCAAAGAGGGACAGAGGGGTCAGGGGCCCAGGGGCCTGCAGAGTAATGACACTGACCCACATTAAGGGTCTCACTCAGGGACACATCCATCACCATGACAACAGTGTCACCTTGTCACCATCGTAAGCACTGCCTCAGGATGGCATCTGATCACTGCTGATATTACCATGTCCAACACTGAAGAGCATTTCGCAGTTTGAATCATAATGAAGAAAAAGAAATATGTCTGTGAATTTAGCCTATATATAACTTGAGATATTTTATAAATAGGTTCCGTCAGGTACTACTAGTCTGCCAGCCTGTGTTAACATGAAGCTAAAAGTTTGCGTTAACATGATTATTTGTTACTTCCATGACTTAATGAATTAAGAATCTTCTCATAGCACTATTGCTATCCTACAAGTCCTACATAAGCAAATTAAAAAATAAAGCATGATTGATCTAACAGCTCAGAATCTTCCATCATTTAGAGACATACCAGAGAGAATTGCTTTCTAGGTTTTTAAATAATGCATGGCAAACACTGTCTGAGAAACATAAAGATCTGAGAGAGCTCAGACTCACGTTTGTGCTGTCGAGTCACTGGCATACATACAAAACAGCATATTTGTGCCGTGCTGTGGTAAAACAACTGGCAATTCAGCAAATCTGGAGATTGGGATTCAAACAAGGATCTCATTGAGTTAAGAAATACATTTTAAATGTCAGCTGCTGGTATTTCAAATGACTGCAGGCATTCTGTGACTCTTATATTTCTACTATAGATGCCAGCTACTAATCAATCAGCTTTTTGACTCTTTCGGTGGAAGACGTGTTGCACACATACGTACAAATTCACAACTTTGAACAGATCAGCCGAGATGCTCAATAATCAATTAGAAACTTATTGTAATGTGTTAGATTGAAAGTCCTTGTAATTCATGTAAACTAGCCATTACCATGCCACCGAATAATTCAGCACTTAAATCATTTCCAAGGGTGCAACAATAACGGAAGCTTTCATTATTTTCAGACGACATCTCACTGTTGACTGAACACTATAGACCAAAAAGCCAATTGCATGCTGGGAGCCAAGTTTCTCATTAGAGCAAGTCTATTACAAGAGAATGAAACCAAGCGGATTTACATTTCCTGAAGGAAATGCTGCTACTTACAAGGCAGCAAAAGAATCAAGCCAATGTTTTAGGTAATATTAGATTAGACTTTAATTCTATGTAAATGAAGAGCCACTGTTGCACACACTAATCAACACTGCTTTAAAGTGCCCCTATTATGGGTTCTGGATGGTTCATATTTTGATTTTGGTAGTTCAAATGCATGCAAGGTCAAAAAACACTTTTTTCTTATAATATGCATTTATTACTTATTACCTTATTAGTTCAGCAACTCCCAAATGATTAGTTTAACGATTCATTATTCCAGACCCTTCGGTTGATTGGTGGATTTCATTTAAAGCAGTGTTTGTGAGCTTTAAAGGCTCCAAAAGCGGCAAAATATAAATGTGCATTTTCATTCAGACCGATGCCTGCGGATGCAACAAATGGGTGGGCAATATGCTAATATTGACTCGTTTTAAAATGTATTTGTTTCAGTGTTTTTCTTTAGAGAGACATTAAACGGTGCGCTTTCAGCTTGAAACATGTTCAAGATGTTTTCATTTAAAATCCATATCAGGGTCACTTTAAATTGTTAAATTGTGCCATGACTTGCATCATGCATGTGTCGTTTAGAAAGGTAATCTTTTACAAAACCTCAAGGTCAAAATATACTTTATTTTTATATTTTAGAACAACTTTGTAAAGCTGTTGTACTTGGTGTAAGCGAGCATTTACATGCGCTTAAAATAATAACCACAACGTGACACTTAAATCAAGCGGCTGAGTCATCGTCAGCTGTGCATTTCATTCTGACATATGTAAATTACATGATTAAATGTTTTAAGATTTGCATATTGCTCTATAATCATAAAAGACAGTGTATGCAGAGAGAAAGAGAGAGAGCGAGAGATTCATGAGAGGTGAAATAAGGTTAAACTCTCCGATCTCTTGGCACAGAAGAGAAGAGCTGTGGTTCAGCTACATTAAATAAAGCAATGCCTCTCAAAATCTTCGAGCCTGGGGACACATCAAACTGCCAGCCAGTTAATGCCCTATAAATGCTGAAGCAAGTCAAATTTACAGTCTTTTTAATTTCATATTTACTACAGCTGTGGTCAGACTGTTGAGGAAAAAGCTGTTTTGACTCGCAAGCTTATCAGCCAATCAAATGTTACCAAATAAACATTGCGTTGCTTTACTCCAATTTAATTACAGGAGATCTGCTCGTCTCATTATCACATTGTCGTCTCCTTCCCGCCGATATGTTTTAATTACACGCTCCATGTGGCTCCTCAGGAGGAATCGGCTTGTGTAAAATAATACAATGGGGACAACAAACAAAACCAGCCATGTTGGCGTAAAGAGACACAGTTGGTTGCCTCAGTTTTTGTTTGAGAGGAATATGAACTGTGGGCATCTCACAGTGACGCCAAACTAATCAACAACACATTTGATCTAGAACCTCAAATAACAGCTGCCTGGACTGGAGCAGGATCAACTAGAAAACACAATGTCGAAACAACGCCTGACCCTTTTTGATAGAGGCACGACCTCAAGTTGGATAAAACCAGTTCTTCTGGGGGTCATATTCTGATACCATGCATTATAATTATAGGTTTACAGGACTTTTACAGTGGGGGGAAAAGAAATGAACGCCAGCCTTGTTTTTGATCAGTTTTTACTCTGAAGATTTGTGAATGACAACCATGCAAGTAATTACAATTTGCAAATGTATGGCACAAGGGTTAGGAATATAATGACAAAATAAGCACGTTTTCATTATAGATTTGCGTAAAACTTAAGCGATATTATATAAATGCCGTTAAAAAACGTATTGCACAATGACAGCGTTTCCATTAACTCATGTTAACTATGTTTTTCGCAATGCCTCTAAAAATACCTCATGCAAACGTAGAACCAGTTTTGCTATATACAGGCGTTTTTTGCAAAATTGACACGTTTCCTTTTTTCGATTTTCAATTTGCGCAATTTGTAGAGTAATGGAAACGAGCCTATTGAAAGAGTTTCTAAAAATATATATTTAAATGGCACTGGAACACGGTTGCTGAATGGACAGCACAAACGTGATTATCAATACCTAAAATTTGGATTTCTGAAGAAATTGATAATTATGAGTTGAGTCAACTCAGTAAATCAAAAGCGCCCAAATCAGCTGCTGTATATAGAATCCTGAACAACTGATTCTGAGTCATTTCAAGTGAATAAAAAGCATAAAAAGTATTCTGATTTTAAGAATGTGCAAATTATCTAAACATACAGCTATATACCACTTTTTATTACTGATGTTTAGTAGAAATAGCTTACTGCATTACTCCAAATAGACATAAAATGTGAAAAACAACTTCTTTTAAGCTTATGATTAAACCTTTCCTTTTTCTTCCTTCAAGTAGTCCCTGTAAAGCACTAGTAGATCTGTTAACAGGACAACTAAAGCACCCAAATTCTTCAGATGAATGAGAACCAAAATTAATTCAGTAGTTTACGATTCCCTTCTCTATAAACCATGAACTTGAATTTAACATGAAGACTTTATTCATTATTAAGAATGAATATTATACATCTTCTAATACTGACTCACAGATCCTAGAGACACACTGAAAATATTACTGGAAATTCAGTGAAGTACAAGGTAACATGCATATTTAAAAGACAGAAGAAATGTGGATTCCAGTTCTCTACTGCCCACGTGTACCATATTGTTCTTCAAAGTATTTTTCAGTTGGCTATTGCTCAAACCAAGAGCTGCTGTGGTGGTTAGAGGTCTTCATTCATGTCGAAGGTAGACACAGCTGCTAACCATCATATCATGTGCATAAATGAACTAAATGACTGTTTCTAACAGGAAGGAAACACATAGTTGAACATTTTATTGTCACTTATCCTTTGCCAGGTGAAAATAACAAGTCACTTTGAAGAGTAATAGCACTCTGCATTTCCTTAGCGAGTAAAGCTACAAATTTCCCATGTACATCTTGTGGCACAACAAACTGCCTTTGAGATGCTATAAGACTGTTTACCTTTAAATCCAACCGAGGAAGTGTGTCACTTGCCTTTCAGCGTTCTAGTGATTTAACACTAAAGTAACATCAAATCTACAGAATATGAGAGAGGGTAAATCTCCTTGAGCTGAAGCGAGACAGTTGGAAGCTCCTCTCAGGAGCCCCGGGCCGCACCACACCTTCTGACTCTTATCATCTTTTTATACCTCCCGAAGTAATACAGCACTTTCCAAATCTCAATATCTCCTACAGCACCTATAAAGCCATTTCATTTCATACCTTGAGATTCATCTGACCACAGTGATTATAATGAATTCATCAGTCACCTGTGCCCTGCACAGTAAGGCTCATGAAAGGTCACACAGGAAGAGCAATGCCCTTGTCAGCCGTACGTTCGAATTCGGGAAGAAAATAAAAATCCTGAATTAAAAATGTTTTTTGGGTTAGGAAAAAAGTGCTACTATTTCACAACTTTTGGCTATTAAGTCCAGAAGTAATACAGGCCGGGGGAGGTGTTCTGTGCCAATGAAATACTCAGGATGGGAAACTTTATCGACTATAGTTGCGGGACAATCTGCACAGATGTAAAGGGTTTATGGGGCGTTTAACAGCAGTACAGCAGCAGTGACAATCTCAAGTGATATAAAATGTCTTGGAGGATCTCAATTCTGCTGCCAAACAAGGCAGAAAATGTATCTCAGGAGGTATGTATGTCATACACAGCCCTTGACCTCTAAAACACGTTTTTTGTCATGTGTACGTGTAACACAGAGGGCACTTGAACTAGATGCGTTTTAAAACTTTTTACAGACAGTGTATTTTATGTACTTATTTTCTAAATATATACATGTAACATAGTACATTAATACATAAAAATATGCATAGTATATGCACTTATAAACAAAACCTTTTTTTTTGCATGTCATTAACTGCGATTAATCATTTGACAACATACATATTAATACAAATTTAACTATACAAAATCATGGGTTCAGTAAGTGTTTTTTATGCTTTCTTATGCATTTATTTGATCATACATGCAGTAAAACTGTAATATTTTGAAATATTATAGCATACAATAACTGTTCTATTGTAATATATATATTAAAATGTAATTTTAGCAAGTAATTTAGCAGCCAACAACAGTTTTAATTCTAATATGCTGATTTGGAGCTCAACTTTTCTACATTTCAACTTTTACTTTTTAACATTTCTGTTTTAACATCAATGTTGAAACGTGTACAGCTACTTAATAATTTTTTTTTTGGGGGGGGGGGGGGGGATATTAATTTATTAAATAAATTTAAAAGCATTTATTTGAACTAGAAATCTTTCAGAAAATATAAATGTCTAATTCTACATGAATACAGTGCATGAATAAAAGTATACATTTATAAAAATGATTTTGAATTGCAGTGAATATAAAAGTTTATATCATCATATCATCTATAGGTTTTCATAATATTTACGTATAACACAAAAATATTCTATATAATACTGGTGTCATTAAAGAGGTACTTTATCTCTGTTTATTGGGCTGTGGTGATTCAAAACACTACTCTGAAATAAACTGCCAGTCCACTTCATTATCAGAAAAGTTGCTAAAAAAATGAATGTGCAAAGCAAAGTTTCCCACTGTGACCTCAAAGGCAGTGTGTGATTGGCTGGCCTCCGAGGCGGTGACTCAGCTCCCATAAATCTGATTGGATGTCTGCAGTGTGGGGACCAGCAAAGCAGCCATCCAGAAAGGTGCAGCTTCACAGATGGATTATTAAACATCAGTTCTTTACGACCACACTGCCAGCCACCCTCTCTCTCCCTCAGAAGCCCATCCGGCACAGGACCACAGCTCGGCTCTGCTCTAAATCTAACACAACACTGATTCATGCTTTTCAGAAGCATGGAGGAAACATAGTAGAGCAGGAACAAGGGGGCTAAGAGTCTACAAAAAAAAAGAAAAAAAAAAAAGAAGAAAAAGCAGGGGAAAAACAAACTCACGGGATCCAGAGCATGGGGAAAGCGTCCCGCTCCTCCTGCGTGTACTCGCTGAGCTTGCGAGGAATCTCTCTGGGCTGAGGAAGCTCCTCTGTCAGGTTCTTCAGAATGTCCTCAGGAAGAACCTAACATGGAACGCGGTGATTTGTATTATTGCATTATTGCACACACACTGCTGTGATAAAACATGACTGCAGAACTCTGACTGGATCCTGTCTCTGGAACTCACAGAACAATCGGATTTACAGAAAGAATAATACTAAACATTTTTAAAACATTTTTAAACATATTTAAAACATATTTAAACATTTATTGATCAAATGGATTCATGTGGATGAATTATGACGTGCCATCATATAAGTTTACTATTTGTGCAGCTGTAGTACTGCATTATGTAGCTTCTTAATGCTACATCCCATCCTCCGCTGAAACATTCATCAAAACACACGGACACATTTCTCCTTTCCAAACATGACAAGCTTTGGACAGCGCATCAATGAACATAAATCAGAGCATCAACGGAGAGCTTACATCATCTGGGAAGAGGTGAAGCCGTTGCATCATGGTCCTTCTGGTGAGGTTTTTGGGAAGCATCCCGTACACAGCCAGTTTAATGATCTGTGGAGTGAAAAAAAACAGACCAGAGATTTGGCCACAAATTTAGTCAATGTCTCTCTAAAGGAAACTTGGCGATTTCTGCTTTGTTGTTCTCGAAATGAATAAAATCATATATATATATATATAAGATTTTATTTTATATACACACACACACACACACACACAGTGGGGCAAAAAATTTAGTCAGCCACCATTTGTGCAAGTTCTCACACTTGTCAATTGTCAACAGGCCTGTCAATTTTCATCATAGGTACACCTCAACTATGAGAGACAAAAAAAAAAAAAAAATCCAGAAAATTACATTGTAGGATTTTTAATGAATTGGTAAATTTCTCAGTAAAATAAGTATGTGGTCACCTACAAACAAGCAGCTTTC
>JAUMHP010000070.1:7127292-7150927 GCA_032361065.1 Enteromius trimaculatus
AACACACTGCCCCACCAGGAACTCAAATCCTGCAGTGCCAGATGTGTCCCCCTGCTTAAGCCAGTACATGTCCAGGCTCATCTAAAGTTTGCTAGAGAGAATTTGGATGATCCAGAAGAGGATTGGGAGAATGTCACATGGTCAGATGAAACCAAAATATAACTTTTTGGTAAAATCTGAACTTAAGACTGCTGAGTTGCATCCAAAGAACACCATACCTACTGTGAAGCACGGGGGTGGAAACATCATGCTTTGGGGCTGTTTTTCTGCAAGGGGGCCAGGACGACGGATCCGTATAAATGAAAGAATGAGTGGCCATGTATCGTCAGATTGAGTGAAAACCTCCTTATCAGTTTTGCACGATTTTAGCCCCGATTTTGACTCGCCGACAGGTTTCGCGAAATCGCAGACAAACGGCCGAAATCACAGGCAAATCGGTGCTCGTTCATGCGAGTGACAATCACACAGTGTGAATCATAGACGCAATCTGAGAAAATCACAGACACCCTTAAGATATTTGGCATGCTAAATATCTGGACCTGTCTGCGATTCAAAATCATGCCATGTGAACGTGTTCTGACTGAATAACATCAGCGATTACCTGCAGCCAATGAGAAAGCAACCTCTAGAGCAATGGAACATTGGGGGGAGGAGTTACGAAGGTATAGAAGGTAATTATCCTCGTCCATAATCTTCTTTTCGTTGCAAATCAGCGCACATGCAATTTGCATGTACGTGTGCACACGTGACCTCGCGTTGTTTCCGTGTCACTTCTCGCATGGGTTTGGCAGCGAGACAAAGTTGTTGGCGATTCTTCTTGTTGTAAAGTCATGCAGTGTGAAACTTTCATTAATCTATCGTGCAGTGTGAACACATCAGGGACTGAATGCTACCCCAGTATGCTTTGCAGTGTGAAAAGACTTGCGACGCAATTACTTTGAAAATCGTGCAGTCTGAACTCGGCATAAGGGCACTGAAGATAAAACGTGTCTGGGTCTTTCAGCATGACAATGATCCCAAACATACCACCCGGATAACGAAGGAGTGGCTTTGTAAGAAGCATTTCAAGGTCCCGGAGTGGCCTAGCCAGTCTCCAGATCTCAACCTCTTTGGAGGGAGGTAAAAGTCTGTGTTGCCAAGCGACAGCCCCAAAACATTACTGCTCTAGAGAAGATCTGCATGGAGGAATGGCCCACAATACCAGTGTGTGAAGACTTACAAAAAAGGGTATATAACAAAGTATTGAGATGAAATTTTGTTAGTGACCAAATACTTATTTTCCACCATAAATTGCAAATAAATTATTTTAAAAAATAATAAAAAATTCTACAATGTGATTTTCTGGATTTTTTTTCTCATAGTTGAGGTATACCTATGATGAAAATTACAGGCCTCTCTCGTAATTTTTTTAAGTGGGAGAATTTGCTAAATTGGTGACAGACTAAATACTTTTTTGCCCCAGTGTGTGTGTGTGTGTGTGTATATAAATTGGACAAGGATACATGTAGCAATGGCCAGCAATTTTATGGGTCAAAATGTATGACACTTCTGATGTTCCAGATACTCCAAAATTTAATTTGATTAGTAATATGTTTTGCTAAGAACTTCATTTGGACAACTTAAAAAGGAAATGTTCAATATTTAGATTTTTTTTTTTGCACCCACAGATTCATAGAATGTTTATTTATTTAGCTTTCAAATGATGTATAAATCACAACTTCATTCAAACACACACGCTTTATATATTCTATATAATAAAACAAATTACATTCTATTAACGGATCAAAAAATAATACTGCAAAACGTTTTCTTTTACAATTATTAAAATGTTTTATTTATTAAAATTATAATTAAAAACAACATGCATTTCACATTAAAAAAATGGTCTTTTTATGGTTGTATGACTATTATTTACATTGGAATGAAAAAGGTGGATAATGTGTCTGTGGTGTGTTATTTGTACTCAACCAAGAAGTAAAAGCAATCATGCCTCTTGTCAAATTTAAAATTCAAATATATACTAAGCAGTAGCGTTAACTGCACTGGTAACAATATAAATAAAAAATATCAGTCCCTTTGCTTACACCGCAACACATGAATACACAAGTGTCCATTTCTGACCTGTCATCCAACCCTTCACAAAACACCAACCCAACCCCATCATTCTTTCATCAGGACATTAATCAGGGGTTTTCTCGCTCTCCTCTGACTGGTAGATGTTTGATGGATGAAAGCTGTCTGAAGGGGGGGTATTGCTCTTCACCACTCCGTCACCTTCCTCTGATCATTATCCACAATTATCCCTGATACATTCCCTCCTCGAACGGAATAACTCAGCCAAAGTCGAGCATTCATCTTGTTAATGACAGAGAACGAGCAGAATGCTGGAGAGGATGTAAGGCGGAACGGGATGAATCTGAGCTGGCTTTTTCTGGGCCACGGTGCAGCACCTACACAGAACTATACTTCTTCAGTTGCATCCCACAGAACAAAACCTACTCGGGGTCAGCAGCTTGCGTGCCTGGACTACGGATGGGCTCGGACTGTCACACGTAACGCTCAAGGTCACTTTAAAGAGGTGAACAACAGCAGACAGAGATGGAATATGCACTCTGCAATAATTTCATTGCTATTTATTTTTAAATATATTAATCAAAGCTCGACATATGAAATGCAAACTATATTGCTGTTAAACGATTAATTGCATCCAATTATTTCTTTACATAATAGGTGTTTGTACTGTGTTTATTTATTGTGTATATATTAAAACACACACACAGTATATATTGTTACATGTAAACGCATTTATATATTTATCTCCTTATATATTTGATATTATGTAAATATATAAATAATTTAATATATGAACATAACATAATTTATTAAATATATACATGCATTGCAAACATGTAAAGTGCACATAACGCAGTTTTTAAATTAACCATTAAAAAAATATTAATGTGGTTTAAATTTAAAGCAATAATTCATCCAAATATAAAAATTGTGTCATTTACTCACCCTCAAGTTGACAGTAGCCATTGCCTTTCATAATATTATTATTTTTATTATCATGGAAGTCAAAGCCTATTGTCAACTTTTTATTTAAACATTTTTATTTGATT
This sequence comes from Enteromius trimaculatus, assembly GCA_032361065.1. Classification (NCBI taxonomy): domain Eukaryota; kingdom Metazoa; phylum Chordata; class Actinopteri; order Cypriniformes; family Cyprinidae; genus Enteromius; species Enteromius trimaculatus. The sequence goes on from JAUMHP010000070.1 coordinate 7,130,415, forward strand.
TATTTTTATTTTATTCAAAATATCTTTGTGCTAAACAGAAAAAAAATCTTGAAGATGGAAAAGCTTGAGGATGAGTAAATATCAGCATTTTCATTTTTGGGTGAACTATCGCTTTAAGAAATGTTCTGGGTACAAATAAGCATAAATATATTTTCCTTACTACAGTGATGAAAAATTATTTTTCTATTTACTTCAGGCTTTCCTTCTTAAATAAAGTAATATACTAGAATACGACAATATCACAAGATCTTTTATCACCTGCATGTGTCAGAAACTTCTGACTGAGACTGTCATCACTCACACAAACACAAATATTCTTCCTCTAATATATTCCATATCTATAGCACTTCCGCTTCATCGAGTGCCATCCTAATCCAACACAAGAATATAATGAGAAGACTTAAAGCGATTTCTATTATCTGAGCTGGCTGGTATTTGTAATTCTTCATAAACACTGGGGTGTGATTCACAGCACAGGCTGCACGAGAGAGAGAGAGAGAGAGAGAGAGAGAGAAAGTTTTTCAATCCAGGCGCGTCAGCGACAGATGACACTTGTAGAGGTGTATATTGGAAGCAGGCAGGCTAGGAAAGACTGCTGTTTTAATAATGTCGAGGTGTTTGAGCCCTGAAAGAGCACTTTAAAATCTTTCTGACGCTGAGAGAGAAAACAATTCCTTAGTCCTGTGAAGGACAGACTGGGAAAATAGTAAGACAGATAAGCACTGAAAGAATGTTGGAGGACTGGGCAATATGGGGTCTGCGCTGCATTTATTATTCAAATGTGTGGCATGCTGATTGAGAGGGAATATTTTGCTCTGCAACTGCCACTATCTGAAATTATTCAAAAAACATTTGGGCATCATTTACATAAATTAATAAATGAAGTCTTTTTTTTTACTTCCCTCCAAGGTGCAAGGTAATTTGACTCAAATTATGATCAGGTTTGAACCAGTGGCGAGGTTGTGAGTGACGGGGGTGATCTGTTATTGTAGAAATCACTGCGAAATGGAATTTGTCACAGAGAAATGTCCAGTTCAAAAGGCAAATTTAAAGAAGGATACTCACTGCTGTTGTGTCTTTTTGGTGCATTTGCGCTGCCGTGAGCTGTTTAAATGAACCGGGGTAGCTGTGGGATGAAAAAGCAGGCCTTTAGTTTTTCAAATCAGACCTATAGGTCATATTCTAAACATTTTGGGAAGCAGCATATTGTTTTTTTTACATGCGCCATGAATATTGTTAATCGTGCTTCAGATCTCAAATTTCCTATTTCGCTCTTTGTCAGCACAAAGAAAACACAGCCAAGAAAACGGCATAAATGAAAGATTATAAAAAGCATGTTCTCTGTCCTCAGTTGAGCTAGAATGTGGAAGGAGTTCCATTTACCCAGTGTGAGACGAATACACTTTCTGTTCCCACTTATTTCCGGAGAAGGCGATGTGTTTGGTGTTCATGACTACCACGTGGTCTCCAATATCACCTGGGAACAAAACATGTGCGTGATATATACGCATAGATGATACATTCATCAATTAATTTATATTAAAAGTATTTTTATAACAAAATGCATGTATTTACATATACATATATATACATACAGTGGAGGAAATAATTATCTGACCCCTCTCTGATTTAGTAAGTCTCAGAACAGTATAATTTTAATGGTAGGTTTATTTCATCAGTGACAGATAGCACATCAAAAGGAACATGTAAAAAATAACTTTAAATAAAAGATAGAAACGCATTTGCATTTCATTGAGTGAAATAAGTATTTGAACCCTCTAAAAAAAAAACACGTAATACTTAGTGGCAAAACCCTTGCTTGCAAGCACAGAGGTCAAATGTTTCTTGTAAATGATGACCAAGTTTGCACACATTTTAGGAGGAGTTTTGGTCCGCTCCTCTTTGCAGATCATCTCTAAATCACTATGGTTTCAAGGCCGTCTCTGTGCAACTTTGAGCTTCAGCACCCTCCATAGGTTTTTATTGGATTAAGGTCCGGAGACTGACTAGGCCACTCAATGATCTTAATGTGCTGCTTCTTGAGTCACTCCTACGTTGACTTTGCTGTATGTTTTGGGTCATTGTCGTGCTGAAACACCCATACACAACCCTTTTTCAGTTTCCTGCCGCTCAGGATTTTACGATACATGGCTCCATCCATTTTCCCGTTGATGCAGTGAAGTTGTCCTGTGCCCTCAGCACCTTCTCCCAGTCACTCTCTGAATCATTCAGGTGTTCACTGGCAAACTTCAGACGGGCCTGCACATCTGCCTTCTTGAGCAGAGGGACCTTACGAGCACTGCAGGATTTTAATCCATTGCGGTGTAATGCATTCCCAATGGTTTTCTTGGTGACTGTGGTCCCAGCTGCTTTGAGGCCATTAACTAACTCCTTCCGTGTAGTTCTAGGATGATTTCTAACCTTTCTCAGAATCATTGACACTGAGATTTTGCATGGAGCCCCAGAGCGACGTTGATTGATGGTTATTTTGTGCTTCTTCCATTTTCGAACAATTGAACTCAATGAAATGCAAATGAGTTTATCTTTTAAATAAAGTTATTTTTTCAATTTTCCTTTTGATGTGCTGTCTGTCACTGGTATATTATTATACTGTTCTGAGACTTACAGAAAGAGACTTACATGGCCAACAATTTTGGCCATGACTGTATAAAAACACAAACAAAACACATTACAGTATACTTGTGAACATATATTCATAGATATAGCCAAGTTAAAGAAAATAACGATTAAACATTAAACAAACAAAAATAAACAGTTTGCAATTAATATTACCAAAATAGAGTGGACAGACAATAACTAAATCCACTGTTTTTAATTTATTCTTAATACTGTGGGGGTTTTTCTGGAACAATAAAAACCTAAGACATATCACTTTTCTGAATAAATGACTAAATAATTATTGGGAGAAAATATGTTTCAACTTCTAAAAATTTGGTATTGTGACAGCCATAGCTGTATTCATATACTTCATGTCATTTTTATATACATACATAAATACACACACATTATACAGTATCTGAGTAAATTGCATCCGGAATAAAAAAAAAGTTTTGCTTACATAATATGTTGCGTGTACTGTGCATATTTATTATTATGTATATATGAATACACAAATATGTACATATATATTTAAGAAAAATATGTTTTATTTAAATATTATAAAATATTTTATATAATAAACTTATAGAATAGAACAATATACATGTAAATATTTTTAAACATAGCTTAGACTATATGCATGTTTATTTATATACACATAAATATACACAGTACACACACATTTATTCCATTAAAATTTTTTATTTTAGATTAATTCAAATTAATTGCAGATATTTTCAATTTATGTTTATACATTTACGCACAGGTCTAACTGAACAAAAAAAAATCCTAGCCAAAAACATCCATTCCGTCAAACCCAGTAAATGAAAACATGACCCCCCCACCCCCCTTCCCAGACATTGCTGCCTGGCAGAATAACTGCAGAGCGCTGAATTTTCATCTCTCGCCCTGTTATGCTCATTCATCTATCAGAGAGTGAGAGTTTCATTAAAAACTCCCAGCATGTCTCAGGAAGCAAGCACCATCAGCAGGGTCTGCGAGTGAGCTGCAGGCACATACAGCGTGCAGCTCCAGACTAATGTATCAATTCCAGAGCCTGTCGGAGTCAGAAGTCATGACACCTTACATCTCTCTGGAATTAGCTGCCACACTAGCAGCTTCTCACATTCAGATCAAGGGAAGAACTGTAATTACTGTCAGGAATTTATACCAATAAATCCTGATCACAGCTTGGAAAATAAATTTGCAGCATGTTTACTCTTGCAAGTTTAAACTTTTCTTTTTCATGAAATATTCAGCCTTTCATGTTTGAAGTTACATAAATTACCATTACAGATGGTTCTGTGCTTTTTAAGACAAAAACCCTAAACTAATACATAATGCAATGTGCAATATCTCATTTACAATATGCATAGTACACATAACGGGGTAGTGTCAACTGAAATGCGTTTCTTCACATATATAACAGGTAAATGCATTGAACTAAATGTTTTGGTCATATGGAGCAACACGGCCAATATTTGAAACAGTGGTCGTTTACTTCCATCTTGTGGCCATTCGGCTACTTCACATTACCAGTCAGTTCATAACGATGATGAGGTGAGAGAGGCCTTCGGTTGGCTTAATTAACACATTTACTTACTCAGTGGATGGTAAATGGGTTTATGCTTTCCTTGAAGATGGACTGAACACAAAGAGGCGATTTTTCCAGGAGGCTGCATCTTTGCGTCTATTAGGAACCAGGATCTTGCAAAGGTCGCCCATTGCTTATGAAGGGAGGGGAAAGAGTAAGCAGTTTATGGAACGAAAGTTAAGTGACCGAGCACAAGTAGCTCACTAATAGTTCAAGTAGCCTATAATGTTATCGCCAGCGGAAGGTTTTAAGCAGATGACAGATAAGTCAACGTTCAGTTTAACGCAAGGAAACAAAATGCAACAAAAGTGAACGGTCGGTCACTGAGACGTCCATAACATCCAGCTTATTCTAATACCATTTTCAACGGTATTTTTATTTTGTTTGTCACTGAATAAATTATATACAGATTTTGGACAACATTAAGTTTAGGGGGAAATCATTGTTTGGAGAACTGTCCACTTTACCTGTCAACGATCAGATAATGCACATTTACTACACTCATCTACAGTCACACATTTCCACCGCTAAACTACAATAGATCTAAATTATAATGCTAATTAAATAGATCCATGCAAGTGCGGACATTATACACATCATACGCTTGCTGGCACACAAGTTGAACAGAAAGATCACGTTTTCCGTACAAGAAACATCGGCTGAAAGCGTAATACATTTATAAATAGCATTTGACGAGTATGAGAGTAAGTCAAGATAAACAACTTACCTGGGCTGATCTTGAAAAACTAGACATTTTAAGCAAGCATTTGATAAATTTGACCTCAATGTGGCTGTAACGTTAGTGGTACACCTGCAATTTACTTCCCCCGGACCAACACAACGAAATGTGGTTCCATATTTCATAGATATTTTAATGCTTTCGGATTATTTTACTTTGATAATGTAGTTTAGAATAACATCAATTTGTGATTTTACTTTGAGTTTAGTTTACCGCTATCTCCATATATTATTATTTATAAGCGTGTTTAAGCTTTTCCTACCGACGGTATTTTTTGGTAGCGCGCGTGTCATCAGTACGTCATCTGCGAACGTCCGTGCTGGTTGTAAACGCGCGTAAATTTGTTTTGTGCTGGAGTCTGTGTGGTACTGTATCAAGTTAACGTTATTTTACATGAATACGTCAGCATATAGCTATGGACAGATATGTGCTCGTTGTTATAATCAACCTAGAGCCGAAGAAAGAGGGCGATTTCAACGGTAAGAAGACCTCCTCATCAGAAGTTCTGCTTTGGCTGTCTGTGGCTGTTTTGACATGTAACGTAACCTTACTGGTTTTATTGTAGGGCTTGATGAAACCAAAAAAGTGTTTGATAACATCAAAAACTATTCTAATTCGAATACAACATGCATTTCTCCTTTTCCAGGTAGGTTTATACATTATAACCTCATTTTCATAGCGTCTCATTTTCAATACGTTTTGGTGTAAAGTTTGACTTTATGTTTGTTTAAATCTGTTTAGCTTGCTCTCTGAGTGGTAGTCCTGGCCCACAGAGATGGTACTTTGCCATTCAAGCCAGTTATGGGACAACACAGGTAATTAACATGCATATTTGCTTCTTGTTTAGTTCACTCTAATATTAGATTGGATCAGATTACAAGATGTGTAGTGAGTAACTAAATCCGTTACATTATGCATTTTAGGTAATATCATCAGATCATTAGCCTAAACCAGGATTAGGCCATAGGTTAATTAGGACATTTAAGTAAGCATGCCTTAGAAATAAACATTACTGGTGGGTATATAAAAACAGAACAAATGCAAACAACTGCATTACACATAAATAAGAGATAATGTGAATGTGCACATCTTCGAAATACATAATAATGCTTTTTTGACAATTTATTAAGTGATGATTCAAATAAAAATGATTGTGTTGAACAGTAGTTGATGAAATGTTGAAACCTTTCTTAAACCTGAAATGGCTTCATAAATCCAGTGGTCTGTCGCCACCTGACTAATGACTAACCTGTGTGTGTCCGTCCACAAAACTGGACTTTCTGAATGAATGTAATCAGGAGGCTGTTTTAGAAGTAAAAATATTAAAGATGAAAAGAGAAATTAAGGCGAAACAATAAATTCTGAATAATTTATTGCATATTATTGAATACTATGTAATCAAAATCAAAGTAACTGTAGTCTGATTACAAGTATTTTAAAATGTATTTTACTCCAGATTACATGTAATCAGTTACTACCCAGCTCTGATTATTAAGTGATAATGTACATTAGTCAAGCTGGGCTTTGCGAGGGAGTGCTAGGAGTCTTTGCAAAATACAGGAATGTTTAAAAAGCCTGAAAATAATTAATTATTAAATAATTAACTAGATTAAAATTAAATGGAGTGATGGACAGTACAAAATTAGACAAAAATAAATGTTAATAAATTGATTAAAATAAGTATGAAAACCGTAAAATTAGATTCAAAATACAAAATAAAAAAATGTAAAAATCATATTAACATAAATATTATATCCATAAGGCAATGTGCGACTTAATAGTTCAGTATTTTAATGAGTATAAAAGTATATTAAATGAATATTTTCTTATTAATATTTTAAATTTAGAATAATATATTAAACAATTTAAATTAGTAGAAAAGTGTTTTTTATACATGAAAGTAAATAGTTGCCTTTAAATTTTCAGATGCAGTCATTTGCATTAGCATGATCACATGTTAGTGACTGTGGCATAAAAGATTGAAAAACCCATATAGTGCGTCTGATCATCCACCCCCACCCCCACCCTGTACTGTGTATTTCCAGTGGTGCAGCTCAGAGTGGGAGGAACTGTGTTCCCAGCGCAGTGACAGTGAGGAATCAGAGCCATCTGCTTTAGACACCTGCATCGCTGCCCTTCAGGAGCAAGAGGAACAGAGCGTGCTCACAGAGAACCCATCCCACGCTGAGTGAGAGATAGAGATTGATACTGTCATCCCATAATATCTCAGACTGAAGAAACTTATTGGACCAAAGACCTAATCATGTTTCAGTGATTAGATGATGTCAGCCATATGTTGATTATTGATATGTTTATTTACATTTACTTCCAATTGCTTTCTGTTTTTTTTTTTTTTTTTATAAAATCATGATAGACTTTTTGAAGAGGCTGCTGAAGGTCTTCATCAGTTAGCAGACAAACTTCCTCCTCCAGGTGCTATTTTATTATATTAAATTGTTTTGGGCATTATTAATTTGTCATAGTAATATTTTGTTTTACACATTTGGGAAAATTTGCTAACAGCTATCAATGTTATCCTAGTGTTACTCTGCTTTTTTTATTGTGTTAAAGAAATGTTTGTTCTTGATTGCAGGGAAGTCATTGCTCGATGTGATTGTTCTGTGTGTGGATGAGGAGGTCGGGTTGAAGGATATGTTGCCTGTGATTGGCTCTTTGAAGCACATGAAGGCATGGCATTCGGCACAGATGATAATGGTCACTGAACACAATGCAGGGTAAAATCCAATATTCTCCAGTAGTACTATCTCCGTTCCTGAGATAATAGACCTGTCTTTTGTATTTCTGAGTTCTGCTATGGCAAATGACCCTGTGTCTCTTGTTTCTGCACTGTAAAGGTGGCAGAAAGCAGCCATGTACCTAGATGCCCGCTTATGTTCTCCATCAGTGATTGACAACTCTGTGGATGGGAGAGAGATCTGGAGAGGTGGACTTCATATTAGAGAGAAAAAGGTACATTATACTGATCTAAAGCCCCTTTGTTTAAATATGGATAATAAAACAGATTTATTCATGAGGTTAAATGTGAAGTGTATAATTAGAGAATTGCAAAAAATACTGTTTTAAAGTGGCTCTTCCTGTTTGCAGATATTAAACTATTAAATATATATATTTTTTTATATATTAAATATTTTTATGAGCTAAATATTGACATTGGATGAACTTATTAATTAGATGAACCTCAATTACAACTAGCTAAATAAAGATGCTAAAACTGAAATATACAAAAAAACAACAACACACATTTCTACTGTGTAAACTGACATTTTGATAAATAAAATATTACAATTACATTTTTGTAAATACTGTAATATATAAGTAATACTAAAATAACAATATGCACCACAAAACAACCTATACATTTCTCAAACAATTAAACATTTGGGAAAAAAATAAAATGTATATATTAGAGCTGCACAATTAATCGTTAAAGGATTGCGATCTCGATTTGACCCCCCACACAATCTTAATCCAGCATTTATACGATTCAGCCAATTGTACTTTCAAGGACAGGAGACGTGCATAACTCGTCTGATCTCGAGATAACATCATTCTGTAAAATTAATCAGTTTGGGGGTTCAAATAGGCCTCTGGACTCTGAAAAAGTAAGGACTCTGTTACTGGACTGTGTTATATATAATTTGTCTCACATCAATTCACACCGATAATAACTAAACAAACAATACAATAGGCACATCTATAAAATATAAAAGAAATTATATTTTTATATAATTATGTTTAATTTCTTCATGTTTAATGGTCTAATGTTTTTTTCTTTACATTATTACATTATTTTTCATTACATTTCTTTTAAATTTAAAGCAAAAACTATTATATATCATTTTACTGCTGTTTGGTAACATATTGTTCAGGGGTAAATCTTTAAAATAAAAAAAATTCTCCAGAATCAGGAGAGAATCATAATCTTTATTCTAAGCAAAAAAAAAAGTGTAATTCTCATTTTATCAAGAACCATGCAGCTCTAATATATATATATATATATATATATATCCATGTATGTATGCATGTATATACAGTGCATATGTACATGTGTATTTTATCATATATATATATGTGATCATGGCATGGAGAGGTCTACAATTTTCAGCATAGGTGCATTTTCACTGTGAGAGACAGAATCTAAAAGGAAAAACCCGGAAATCACAGGATGTATGATTTTTTTTTAACAATTTATTTGGGAATTACTGTGTCAAATATGTATTTGATCACTTGCTTATCAGCCAGATTTCTGACTCTCAAAGACCTGTTATTTTGCTTTTAAATAGTCCAGCTACATTCTGCTCATGATTAGAAATTAGCACCTGTTTGAGGTCGTTAGCTGTCATAAAGACACCTGTGCACCCCACAATCAGACAAAGACTAAGTAGCAACATGGGCAAAACTAAGGAGCTGTCAAAAGACACAAGAGGAAAAATGGTAGACCTTCTCAAAGCGTGGAAAGGACTACAGGGAAATTGCCAAGCAGCTTGGTGAAAAAAGAACAACTGTTGGAGCAATTGTCAGAAAATAGAAGAGTCTAATGATGACTGTCAATGTCCCTCGGACTGGGGCTCCACGGAAGATCAAAATCAGATGAGTAGAACTTTTTGGTCTTAACTCCATTCGCCGTGTTTGGAGGAAGAAGAATGATGAGTATCATCACAATAATACCATACCTACAGTGAAGCATGGGAAGCATCATGCTCTGGGGGTGTTTTTCTGCACTGTATTAAGGAGAGGATGAACGGGGCCATGTATTGTGACATATTGGGCAAACACCTCCTTCCCTCAGTCAGAGCATTAAAGATGGGTCTTCAAACATGACAATGACCCAAAGCACACAGCCAGGAAAACCAAGCAGTGGCTCTGTAAGAAGCATGTCAAGATTCTGGAGTGGCCTAGCCAGTCTCCAGACCTAAATCCAATTGAAAATCTTTGGCAGGAGCTGAAACTCTGTGTTGCTCAGCGACAGCCCCAAAACCTGACAGATCGAGAGAAGATCTGTTTAGAGGAGTGGGCCAGAATCGCTCCTGCAGTGTTGTGTAAACCTGCTGAAGAACGACCTCTTAGATCAAATACTTATTTGACCCAGTAATTCCCAAAAGAATTGTTAAAAAAATCATACAATGTGATTTCCGGATCTTTCTTTTTAGATTCTGTCTCTCAGAGTGGAAATGCACCTATGCTGAAAATTGTAGACCTCTCCATGATTTCTAAGAAAGAGAACTTGCAAAATCACAGGGTGATCAAATACTTACTGACCTCACTGTGAATAAAAACTAACTGTAGACATTCTTCTGTCCAGCAGAGGGCGAACACTTGCAAGAAATGACTTATGAGCAAACAGTACTGATTTCTGAAACCGTACAAACAAAGATGGAAAGACTTAGTAAGCATGCAGATTTAAAGAAAATGATTTGATCAAGGGAAATTTTAAGCTGGGAAATTTTTTGTCTTAGCAGGAAGAGAGCCGTTTTACATCGAAATGTGCTTTGGTTAAGGAAAGAAAGTAGGACCAGTAAAGATTCTAGTTCCTCTAGGTTAAAAGTGTGTTAAAAGCATTACTACAGATAATGAGCGTGATGCTGATACAGAGAGCATTGATGATTCACATTCAGTGTTATGCTGCTCAGAGCCAGTCATTGTTACTCTGAGAAATCCAGTCTCCATTCTCATGTTTTTTGGAAGATTGTTTGGGTCAGAAATAAAGAAGTTCTCATTTAGGCTTGAACTTAAATTAGTTCCTGTCACATTCGTGTGTTAGAAACAGGATAAGTATTGTTGTGAAGTATGGATCCTTCTGAATGACACTTGTAAGTCTCTCTTCCGCTCTTTCTGAATAGCTTTCTTGTGTTATTTTCAGTTTGTCTCTGAGCTGAAGTTTGAGGGTTTCTCTTTGAGAGCCCAGAGGAGAAATCGCTGGAGTGATACACTGTATCCTCACACAGACCCACAATGCCACACTGATCATAAACTACAGCATGAGGTGAGCAGATTCAACCGATTAATACAATTGCTAAAATGTTTGATTTGATTTGACATTAAAACACTTCAGTTGCCTTAATTCATTAATTATTGTTTAGAAATGTTTTTGTTAAATATAGTGCAGAGGTTTTGTTCAAGTTGTGAAAGCGTATTATAGAATTTATTACAAATAATGTCAAACAAGTTAAACCTGTTTTTTGTAAACTACATTTGTTCCTCTTCAGGTGGCACATTTTGAGTCGTGCCACCCATTAGTTTCTTACTTGAAGAAATGGCAATGAGATCTCATACGAAGCTTTTATATTAATATCAAACTATCCTGCTGAAAATTGTTTCACACGATGACTAAAATTATCCGGTGCATTTGTGGCCCTATAAAAAAAGCCACTCTAAATGTTCACATTGGCTGTTTCTTGCTCTCTCTCTGCATCTCTTACACTGCTGTTCTGTCATAAAAGTCAGAGTGTGGAATGTAATGGTAATGAGTTTTCAGCTCTAGATTAATCACAGTAGCAATAGATGTAGACTTCAGCCCCTCCAGCAGAGCCGATTGCACCCCACAGTCTGTTTACACTGGACTCGTGCCGTACATTCACTGCCTCTGTGTTGATTAGTACCATTAACTATTTTCTTTTATGCCCGCAGTACTTATGAACTTTTATTATTGTTATGGGCACCGCAATCAATGTGAAAATGCTATTCTCCTTTGTATTAGAGTAAGGCATTACCTCCCATCTGCTACCATGGCTGTACGTCTCTGATGAGAGATGACAGCACTTACACGCAAACGTTCATACAGCGCTCTTTCAGTAATTCATTTCATAAGCTAACGCTGTAATGTGAAGATATAGTAATTCTACATCATGGTAACATTGGAAGTAAATAACTGCAGTAGTAAATAACGTTGCATTGTATACGGAATATAATATCTGTAGTGCTGGCAAACGGTTAATCGTGATTAATCACATCCAAAATAAAAGTTTGTTTGCTTAATATATGTGTGTGCTGTGTATATTTATTATCTATTTATCTATATACAGTAGTCAACATTTAAAGTGGATCAAAACCTATCATCAAAGTTGTCGTAAGACAAGAATAGGTATTGTTTTTGATTTTAGGACAACTTTAATGAAAGGTTTTGATTCTCTTTAAATGTTGACTACTGTATAAATATAAATACATGCACATAACGTTTATGTTTTAATTTTTTTACATGATTTGTTTATGTCTATATTTATAATCATATTATTTATGTAATAAATATATTTAATACAAACTGCTCAAAAAAATAAAGGGAACACTTGTACACAATGTAACTCCAAGTCACTCACACTTCTGTGAAATGAAACTGGCCACTTAGGAAGCAACACTGATTGACAATCAATTTCACATGCTGTGGTTCAAGTGGAATAAACAACAGGTGGAAATTATAGACAATTTGCAAGACACCCCCATGTGGAGGCCACACGCACTACTGAGCCTCATTTTGACTTGTTTTAAGGACATGGCATCAAAGTAGTGTGTTTTTCCACTTCAATTTTGAGAGTGACTCCAAATCCAGACCTACGTGGGTTAATAAATTTGATTTCCATTGATCATTTTTGCACGATTCTGTTGTCAGCACATTCAGCCATTTAAAGAACAAAGCATTTAATAAGAATATTTCATTCATTCAGATCAAGGATGTGCTATTTTAGTGTTCGCTTTATTTTTTTGAGCAGTGTATAAACACAACCTATATTTCTGAAATATATGCACTCTTGTGTGTGTATTTGTATATGCATTATTAATATACACAGCCCACATACTTTCTATATTTATTATGCTATTATGGAAACGAAAACCTTCTATTATAGATTCAATCAATTGTTTATTAATATGCCATCCACAAATCTCAGCAAAAATGAAAACCTAACGTTTGGCACCATTTGTACAAATATTTTATCCTAATTTTGAACAATTTTTTTCATTTTATGATTTTTTTTTTTTTTTTTTTGTGAAATGCTTTGCTTAAAAAGAGCATTTTATTAAATTTATTTAACACAAAAGTGACGTAGTGTAATATTTTGCCATGCAATGCGAAAGAATTCACATTTGTGTGTGTACAAATTCTTTTGATATAGAATATAGCTATTTGTTATGTAAATTTAGCAATAAATGGTTCATTGTTTTGGATGATACGTCACTAATGGCAGTCATTGGATCTAGATAATTTTATATGTAATCTATTTGCTGCTAATTTACTTAAAATTTCTCAGCTTTGTTATTTTTTTTTTTTCCAAAATATCTGCATGAATTTGATGTTTATGGATCAGTGCTTGTTATTAAGTTGTAATGCTGTTTAGAAGCAGTCAACAGTTTAGTTACTTATTTGGGATGTATTTATTATTTCTTCATTCCTCCAACATGTAAATAAATAATATTGAGAAGCCCAGCAAAATCACTGGTCAACACCCTAATTCTCTTATAAACACATTTGACAGACCCTTTTATCTAATTAACATGATGTTATCTTTCTTTCCGTCCTGTAACTCTTAGGGATTTGCAGCAGTATTTTTAAGACTACTTAAAATGTGACTTTGAACTAATTTCACCAAGTTGCATCGTACTCATCTTTCTATGGGCCCAGAACTACTGAATAATGGAGCAGATCTCTTCAGATTGACTTCCTCTTTCTCTGCTCGCCTTCTCTTGAATAGAAGCTGAAAGAACTGATAAAGAGTTAGAAATGTTGCCAGCTCCCTCTCAGTCTCTCATTTTCCAGCCCAAAAGCTCTGGTTTGGTCCTGTCTGAGCACAAAGCTGATTTTGTTTCAACACTCAGGGGCACAAGCACCCAGCGGCCCCAAAACAGCTTTAACTGTTACTCTCCTAATGGCAAATAAACCGTAAAGGGCCGCTCTTGTTTCTTTTCATTAGCCAGCTGCTGTCACAGCCAGTAACACTTTAATCTGTTGGTCACATAGCCCTTCGATTGGTTTAAACTGTTTGGTCATCTAAGGTTTTTCTTTGGTCCTTTTTCTCCCTTTCTGCTTTTCCCTTGTTTTGAATAATGCACAGGGCGTGTGTGTGTGTGTGTGTGTGTGTGTGTTTACAGTGACAGCTTTCAAAGACACACATGGTTAATTTCTCTCTGAACATAAAAATCTGATGACCCTGGTAAACATTCTTGGTTTTGTGTGTTTTAGGTATTTCAGTGTTACCAGCCTGTGTTGGAACTGATTCAGCTGGTCAGAGTCAAAGATCTCCCTATTCTTCTTCATTACAGTGCAGAGTTCGAACTGTATCTTTCCCAAAAGACGAAAAGCTCCTAAAATGTCCAGAAGTGCATTTTATACATAAACTCAAGCAATAATTATAAATGCACATAATGCATAGAGATGTTTTATTTAAATATGATGCGTAATAATTCACCCTTGCAAAGGTTAAATGAAATTACTGTAAAAAATACTAGAAAAGACAGATTCTGTCCAATCAGAATGAATATAATCTATCTCTCAAAAATGGACCAAAACTTTTGCCTCATTTTGTATAAATAACCAATCTATTTTTTTAGTGCCTGTAGATGGTTCTGCATGATTTATTTCCCTTTGTGCCATATATGGAAGAGTCTGGTTGATGTTCTGAAAGCTTTAAAAATTAATGAGGCGTAATCTGTTTTGCATTTAAGCATTTGTCAGATACTTTTATCTGAAGCAACTATAAAAGTTTGGGGTTAGTGATATAATGTGAGGTTGCAGTAAATCAAAAGTGACCGTAATTATGTTACTAAATATTACTATTTGAAATGCTGCTCTTTTGAACTTTCTTGTCATGAAAGTATCTCTAAAAAGGATAGTAAGAAATGTTTCTTGAAATCTGTTAAAGAAGAAAAGGTTTTTCAAGTTGTAATCATATTTTACAATATTACTGTTTTTATGGTATTTTTCATTGCATTAATTTAACTTTGGTGAGCAACAGACCTCTTTCAAAAACACAAAACGACTCCATTTTTTAACGTTAGTTTATATGAATGTTTAAAAAAAGTCAAACATTGACTAACTCTCCCAGGTTCCTCTCAATGTCACACGGTGAACCCTGCGCTGAGAGCTAATGATTGTTGAGATGTTCCTCATGACTGTTTATACTGTAAACTGTACTGTCTGGAATTGTTTCACACCTTAACATTCATCTACAGTGGTTTGACTTCTAAATCTGTCAAAGCCAAGCTACTCTTGGACCAACTGTGCACATTGCGTGGAGAGGTAAGGCCAACTTCCAACATGATCACTGCCAATTATTGTCTTCAGGGACAGATTTATACCCTCTCCCATTATGATTTAGCCAAAGCTGTCGAAGTCTGATTTGAAGAAGATAGTCAGAAATCGATAACTTGCATCCAGCTACTTGTTTCCCAAAGCTGGAACGCTGGGCCGACAAAGACAAAAAGTGTTTCCTGTTGCAGGTGGGAGCTTTGTTTTCTCTGTCCTGTGTGATAAGCTCGGAGACTTTCCCAGCGGCCTCCCAGCTCAGCTCCTGCAAATGGAGAGACTTCATGTCCAAACGCCCCAAGGACATACCTGGTATGAGCAGCGTTAAAAAAAAACAGCTTTATACTTTAAAGGCTGTTAATATGTATAATTGCACCGCACTCGTTCTCATGTGCCGCCCAGCACTCACATCACACGTTGTTAAATTATACGCTGACATTCATGTGCTGAAGTTGCCTACTTTTATTTCTGTGTGTTTGCTAGTGTGCTATTAACTCTTCATTCCTGCAGAGCCTGATGTGGAGGTAAAAGGTGAAAGAGGCCGGTACCTCTTCTTGGTGCAGGGGGCGGAGTCGGGAGGCTGCACGGCACGAATGATACACACGGCCAATCAGATCAATGGAGCCGCTGCCCTGGCAACACTTAATGCCCTCATCAGGAAAAAAGTTCCGCCTTCCTCAGGTACGATCACCAGTCATTTAAATGCACAGTCAATGGCAGCACGAATATGCACAGATGCAACAGTATGCCCAGAGCTGGATATTTGAGCATAGTCATTAATCAATGTGTACTGTTGGATTGAAAGGACTAATACAGTTCTTCTAAAGTAAGTTGGACCCTGTGGCATTCCAGAACCGCATTTATTAGAGTCAGATTAAACCCGTACAACAGTATCATCTATCACGGCTGTGGCTGAGGCCACCTGGATGTTGCCAAGATGATACAGAGGAGAAAATATACTCCTTTGAGTCCAAACATTGCGCAGTCCTGGGCTTCATAAAGGTAGAACATCACTTTTTCTACTTTATATGAATTTACAGAAACTGAATTTGAAATATCGGGTTATCGGTGGTAAATGCTTCAAACTCTTTCTTTGCCGGCAGAGCAATTGAGGACATTTACTGTAGTCTTGGACAAATATTCAAGTAAACAAACTCTGGGACATAAGGATATCAAAATATGTTTTTTCTCGCTTTTCCTTTTTGCAGCATAATCAAATTTGAAAGAAACACTCTTTTGACTGTTTCGTATAATATATATATATATATACTTTCTTGACTTGCGATATCTTCTCATAGATTACCATCTATTTGTTACTCATGTAATCAGGTGGTTTGTGGTTCACTACTACTCTTAATAGCTCTTCTTTGTAAAGCGAGAGTGGCTCACCGCTGGAGAGCTTTGTTACAGTAAATTACTGCTCTTGAGATCAGAGAATGCGTGGGTTTTCTCGGAGGCTCCCGTGGAGCTCAGATCCATAACTCAACCTTGATATCTTAAGACACAAACAAGCGAGTTGTTTTTATGTTGGTGCCCGATATGGCAACGATGGTCTGGCATTGGTACTAACAATGGGCCGAAAAAATAAAGCATATTGAGCTCATACAAGAGCTTTTCTCAGAAGCTGCATTGTGATGAGCTTTCCAGGATACCCCTCGGGTGTCTCTCTCTGAGTGGGTTCTGAAGAGATGCTTGGTACCTGGGAGTTTTCTATAAGCAGCTTGCCACAAGCCAGTCAAATTAAATTGGCATCACAGCTTTTTATTGTCTTTCTTTTGTGGTTCACTTTTATATATGGTATTAAGGATCTTAAAATGCTAATACAAGTAGTATTAATAACTACTATTAATGAATGTACATTTGAATGTCAACAATTGTTTGATTGGCTGTGGTTGTGTCAGGCGTTACATCAGTTTTGTATCCAGTGTGAACATGCAAATGCATGCAGCTGGAAATTTTTTGTGTGGTTATGAAACTTAATATGCTTCTGTGGTTTTAAAGATTAGACCATGTAGTGCATACTTAAATTTTCAACTTTCTTGAATTTGGTTTTACTTGCTGAAGTGTGAATAAAAATAGATGATGGCTTTTCAAAATAGTTTGCATGTAAGAGCATTAATATAACCCAAACTAAGCATGTAAGGAAGAATTGCAGTTTTGGGCAGGCTTCTCTCGTGGTACTTTGCTTTAGTCGTGATTAACACCTCTCGACTCGCTCTCCTGCGTTCTCAGACCCTCGTTCTATTCTCTTCTCTCTCCACAGGGAGCAGCACTGCTGACTGGCTGCGGTCCCTGCCGTGTCTCCGTGGAGAGCAGTTCTTGCAAAGGGAGAGAAAGCTGGCCAAGGTGCAGACTCTGGTCCTCAAGGAATGCTGCCGTAAGTGTTTCCCAGGCAACGGAAAATCTTTCACCAGGACCTCTAAGTATTCACACGCTGTGCTTCAGTCACCCCAGAGCGGCACATTTCTAATCATATTCCTCCGGTCACACGTTCTCACTCTCACGTGAGCGCTTTCTGAAAATGAAGATCTCTTTTGTGCGGTAAACAATAGAGCTTTTGTCAGACCCTCAACACCTACTGTGTTTACAAGGGTTTATGATGCATGATAGACTACGTGATTGATAGATTAATTGTGGCATGTCAGAGCACTGTTATTAGGCTTGTAGCTAATAAATTCCTAGGCCGTATCAAACGCCTGGCACTTTTCTTTGAAGAATTTGTATACAGAGTAAATGGTATATTGGATAAACAATAAGTTGGGAAACTGTGTGATTACGAACAATTTTACCCTTTAATAACTTGAGGCACTTCTAGAGAGGATGTTGTGGTTTGAAAACATGATTAATTATACAGCTGTCTTAGATGTGCTAAGTTCCATTAGTGTGTCTTACAAGAAAGAGAAAGTCAACATGAAGCGGACAGATACAGTATGTAACGGATTGGTCTGAAAGGGTAGGGTGATTAATGAGAGACATTTAATGATGCATCTCATGTGTGCCTAGGGCGTCGAGAGGAGGCCCAGAAGTCTGCTGCCATTCCCGTGAATGAACTGAAGGCTCTACTGAATTTGGCCCGAGAGCAGTACCTTCAAATGCACGACTCCACACTGTCTAGAGCACCTGAACACGTGTTCCTGGAGAAGGAAAACCGGACTTCCTCTTCTAACAATAGTGGTGAGGAGCAGATACATCATTTTTAATAATAAAATTGGATAGAATAGTGATCATTATTATTATATTATAATAGATGAATAATATTATTAATATTATTAATAACATTTCTGCCTTAATACATAGAACTATGTCTAAAATGTAGTGTTTGTAATAAATGGTATTGCCCCAAATACCAAATCCCTTGCTCTTTCTAACCATTGCATTTTTTTCAAAGATTTGAAACGTGCTCGGACAGAATGGCCAGAGAGGAGTGCCCTACAAAACTATGAGAACATACAGAGAGCCCGACAAAGATCCAGGTAAACCATCTGCTACCTTATCTGAAAACTCATTAGCATGTCTGGAGGCTTCAGTTGTTGCCTTTGTTGAGGGCTTAATGAATCTCAAAACAGTGTATCAGATAGGAAAATAGCTCGTGCATTTGTTCAACGGTTGGAATGGTACATTTGTGGTCGGTTGCATGAATAAATTTCTGTGTCATCCACAGGTGCAGGCTGTTCAGCAGTGGTTCCTCTGAGAGTCTGATGGGGCCTAAAGATAGCCAGAGGGGAAGTTCTACACTGCTGGATGCCAGAGAACTGCTCAAACACTTCACCCCTGATGGACTGCCTAGTGGGGAGCTACAGCCGCTGCCAGTGCTTAGGGGGTTAGTCATACACACAGTGTCTTACATGATGTCTCTTAATGACTTTTTTCCCCCTAGCTTATTAAAACTGCAATTTAAGTCCCTCTAGACAAGAAGGGAGCATGTGTGTATTTGGTAGAAAGTTTCATTCAAGTTTTACAACTTTTCTTTTTTTTTGGTCTTAAAGGGATTGTTCAGTCCAAAGTTCTTTAATTATTCACGGTTTGAAAAACTATACGACTGATTATAGTTAGAATAAGTTAGCAATTCGATAATTCAAACATAAATATTTAATTAAGTTACTTTTTAAATAGACACATTTCAGGATTTCAAATGTAGTTAAAATAATGAATAATTGAAATTAAATTTAAAACTTTAATTCATGTTTGTACAATTTTGTTTTGAATAGTTAATAAATCATCATAATTAAGTTCACATTTTATGCATTTGAAGCAACATCAAGATGATTAATTCATTCAATGTTTGGTACCAGAGATAAAGACAATAAATAGAATGTGAAGATTTTCTACATAACTTGTTACACATTAATCTCTAAAAATACTGGCATTTAATGAATCCTGAACTGAATGTCTCTAAATGTGCTTTGTTCTTTTGTTTGTGTAGTGAACATGCATTTCGGTTATCTCCTGACCTCACACCCCGGAAGGTGACCAAGCTTCCTTTCTCAAAAGCATCCCGATCCCACTACCATGGAATAGAGTAAGTGTGTGTGTGTCTATATAAAAACACCTCCATTTTACAATCTATTCTCCCAAATTCCTCCATCTTCTCAAGCATTCTTTGGGTGTTCTTCAGGTTCTGTCTGGATGAGCGTAAGGCCCTTGAGCGAGACCATGGCTTTGTGAAGCTGCAGTCTCGTCTAATAAGATACGAGACCCAGAGCACATGCTGTAAGGAGCCCTGCCCTGTGCCATTCGCCCTCAGTCCTGCACCCTCCCCAGCTGTGCTGTCTGAACCGGGCAGTGTGCCTGACGGTGAGGCTCTGCACAGCGAGTCGTCCCGCCTCAAACGCCGCTCCCGCGAAACAGACCTCCAGCCACACAAGAGGTGACAACACCACATGCATACTGATGATGAAGAGTCATCTCATGGATCTTCTTACCTATAGATTGCCACAGGTCTTCTTTGGATATAGTTTATTTAAAATGTGTCCACCAGGTAGCAGATCATTTGGCATTGCCATTAAATTAGATAAGGGCTGCAAAACGATTTATTGTGATTAATCACATTTAAAATAAAAGTTTATTTATAAACACATACGTGTATATATTAATGAAGAATATGTTTGATTTCTATTTAAAATATTTAGAATATATTTGTGCTGGGGAATAATTAATTCAGATTAATCGTATCTAAAATAAATGTTTTTATGTGCATAATATATGGACTGTGTATATTTATTATGTATATATAAAGACACACACGCATATGTTACATATTTGTAAAGTATTTAAACATAGATGTTTACATAATTTATATGATGTATAAA
>JAUMHP010000070.1:7176514-7237238 GCA_032361065.1 Enteromius trimaculatus
GATAGATAGATAGATAGATAGATAGATAGATAGATAGATAGATAGATAGATAGATAGATAGATAGATAGATATTTTATGCATACAGCTTGTTTATATTGTGTATATTATGTTCATTTAATTTCATTATGGATAGATGGATAGATAGATATATTTTTAATAAAAGGTTTAACCAGACCTTTTGCATTTCATTGTTGTTGTTGTTGTTATTATTATTATTATGAATGTGTGACAAACATAGGCTATGGTCAAAGAGGACAAAACAAAGAAGATGAACTAAATTTAGATGGTCTCCTAGCACACTGTGTCAAACCAAACAAGACCAGGAGTAACACAGGACAGATGGAGAGGTCACTGACACATCTCCATACCCCAAACCACCAGCTCCTCTCACTTCTTCCAAAAACAACTTCAGTTAAAGTTCCACTTTGGACCATCAGAACACAGAACACTGATCAGTCCTAAGAAATGACAACAGGGGAGGGAGGCACCGTCTATTTTTATACCACATGGATTTTGTTTAGGTATTTGACATGAATCCTCTCACAGTGTCGCACTTGAGGTAAGCCGTGAATGTCTGCAGTGTTGATAGAGCTCAGCATGAACACCACAGTGATGGATGGGCTGGAAGACACGGGACACAATGGTGTAAATTGAAAACAGAGCTGGAGTGAGAACTGACGACCTGGCAGCCGGTCTGCGGAGGGCTTCTGACTGACAGCACATGGCAGGAGTGGAACAGTCTTTTTTCTACCTGTCAGTTTATCTCAACATACGTCTCCAGGTTATATACCCACGCCAGATCCTTAAGCAATGTCTTACAAGCAAGAGTGCTGTTGTACCGAATACTAACATGGCTGTGATCCCTACCAAGGCTATGGGCTTTGCGAAAGTCATATTGCCTGATATCATCATAAATTTATAATAAATATCATAAATATCTTGGAATCAGAGAAGAGTACGGTTATATAATACAATACAACAAGGGATTCAAATAAGGGCAAAAAAAATTTTTTGCATCAGGTTGAAGTTGGTCATGTTTTTGATCCTAATCGACAAGGAGATCCAAATGGATGCAGAATGTTATTAGGATTCAGTATGTTTAACATTCCAGCAGCGCACAGTCACAAAGCCTTACTGTGTGCTCCGCCTGTCATTACTGTCAAACAGTTCAGTGCTGGTACATCATCTTTAAACACACTTCCTGTGTAATGTTATGGTTCTCCTCGCAAACCACAGCGATCGCTTCTCTGACGACAAAAGTACAATATACTGCAAAAAAATAACATGAGGCTTGAACACAAAAACAGACAATGTGGTTGGTGGAAACTTACTTCTCAAGCAAAAGCACTTTCAACAACACAGAACAAAGCACACACAAGATTATATCCAGGATATTATTTCAAAATATAGATTTGCATTCTCCAGGTACTATGAATGAATCAATTTTAAGATGTTTGCACTAGCTGCACAATATTACTTACCAAGACTTTATTTTACATATCATTTATTATGTTTTATTTGATTTTATTAATTATGTTTTACAAATCTTTTGTTATTTTGAAAATAGTGGTTTTGAAACACATTAATACAGGGATTTTGTTGATGTAAACTGAGAAAACATTGTATGTTAACTACATTGCATTGACTTACAACAAATCAGATATATATACACATTATATATAGTTATATATAATTATATATAGATATATTTATATTCATATTTACAGTGTATGGTATATAAACCATTCAAAACGTTAGGGTTGGCTCATTTTTAATCGTTTTTAATCCTCAAAGGCTGCATTTATTTGATCAAAATACAGTAAAAAGATTTTTGTTTTGAAATAACTAGTTTACTTTTATATATTGTAAAACAAAAAACAAAATAAAAAAAGATGTAATTTATTCCAGTGTACATTGTTTTTCCTAGATTCTTTATTAAATCTAAAAGTTAAAAAGAATCAATTTTATTTGAAATAGAAATTGTTTGCAACATTATAAATGTCTTTGACACTTTAGATCAATTTAATGCATTCTTTCTGAATAAAAGTGTCAATTAAATATAGTGCTGTCAAACGATTAATCCGTTAATCGCAACCACAATATAAGTTTTTGTTTACATAATCTGTATGTGTACTGTGCATATTTATTAAGTATATATGACACACACACATACTGTACACTTTTAATAAATATTTATATGTATATAAATGTACGTATTTATATTTTCTATATATTATATATAAATATATTTAATACATAAACAACATTTTTTCCTTACATGCATTTTATAATTAATGTAAAAACTTATATGTTGGATGTGATTAATTGTTTAACAGCACTAAGTAAATATCTTACTGATTTTTGTCTTTTGATTATCTGGGACATCTACAGCGGTGCAATACAATACAACCATATAAATGTTCCAGTTTTTCTTATGGACACTGGTAACCAGAAAACATACTGTCTCCTTGAACAGAGTACCTTCATGGCTTCTTAAAAAAATATTTTATTCAGATTTTTTTACTATTCTTTGGCCTCTCTTTTTCCCTTTTATTCCATAGAACAGCCATGTCACAGGTCACAGGTTTAATGTTTGGCTTCATATCATGCATTTTATTTGAATTGAGTTTGGCCATGTTTTTTGGAAAGTGCCCAGAAATCTTTGAAGTCATTGTTGACTAGACTTTGATGTTGTCCTCCATCACTTTTGAAGATATGAAGGTTCGTCCACTGACAAGCAGAGCACACTAGCACTCTTTAGACATCAAACATGACGGAGTGAGCGACCAGCATAAAGCATTTGTTGTGTGGAGTGCATTACCAGGGTTGTCACATTCACCCGCTGAATAATGAGACCCCTTACTGCTTATACTGAGACGGCATTACAAAGAGATTGTCTAAAACACTTCCAATCACCTTCCCCACTATTTTAACAAGTACAACACAAAATCCATAACATTAGTGCAAAGTACACATACGCTACATTTTTTCAAATAAATACGTAATGCATTTTGACGAAAATGCTGTGATATTTATTGAATTATTTTTTTAAAGGGTTGGTTCACCCCAAAATTAAAATTTTGTCATTAATTACTCACCCTCGTGTCATTCCAAATCCATACTGTAAGTCGTCACATCCTGTTTTACCGATAAATTTGAGATTTCATCAAAAATTTGTGTTACGAAGATGAACAAAGGTCTTATGGGTTTGGAACGACATGAGGGTGAGTAATTCATTTTAATTTTGGGATGAACTTACTACTTATTGGATTTTAGCCCCTCATAAAGTAACGCTGCAAGTTTTGCAAACTTCCTGTGGTCAATACATTAAATGCATAAAAAGCAGTACCTGTTTTCTGGGTCAGGGACGGTCATGCTGCGGGTAATGTAGCACATTTTGAGGGGAATGTATCTGCGGTCGCCCTGTAAGGACAGCGAGGGGGGGCTGGGGATATCGAAGTGAGGACTGCCGAGACGAGGGGACTCAGGAGGCGGCGTCTCCCAGCCGATCTCAGACACTGGTGACCCTTTTTTCACATATGGCGTGGCTTCCCGCATGTACTTCACTGGAAAGAAAAAACACAGGGGTGAGTGAAGGGTCGCAACATTATCGCGAGTATCTGTGAACTGTTCCCACGTTCTCCTCATCTAATGTTCTTTGATGAAAATAGCGGTATCAGCAGACGCGCACAAAGACAACAACAAATCAGCTCTGCGAGTTCATTTTCCATCACACGTGTGCGCGGGGCCTTAACAGTCAAAAATGAAAGCAGGAAACCCCCACGCAAACCACTTTACTCCCACAGCTGTCCTGAGTGAGGAAATCAATTCACCACACATTTGCATAGTATCCAATTGCATTGCTAGGTGATTACTGCTGGTTTTATGACAGGCCAGTGAACTCGAGGCCAAAGCATCTGCACATGAACATGCTGATATGGGATTACAACCGCCATGCTTCTCAGGTGAACGTCACGCTGAGGGCCAATTATTCCCATTCCATCTGACAGTTTAATCTTTACAGGAAGCTGTTGACCAAGTGAGCACCGAGCTATTTCACAACACTAGAGGCATTTCACAATCACCCATAAAGAAGACATATTAAAATGGGCTGTTTGGCTATTTGGCATGACATCAATTTGGTTAAAACAATCATTTTGAACGCCTGGGGGTAACATACCAGTTGTATATTATATAAAGGCTTTCCACAAACATGTTTGCACATAATATGGTGCAGTTTGATAAGTAAACAATTCCTAACCGCAGGACCAAGTAATGAAAGAACAACAGAATGATTTACAATCATTCAGAAGCCACCCTGAAAAAAAGCCTCTTTTCAAAACTGAAGTACACTGACTGCATGCTTGCAGGTTTGGAGATCTATTAGATTTGTTGATTATTCTGGTATCTCTTATAAAATTAATCTAGCATGTAGCAAGCACTTAGCTACATGAGGTGACCTTCTCAACTGTACACAATCATTAACAAAAGTAATCATAAATGGACTTTTAAAATAGACACACACACGCACACACACACACACACGCATTACCTTTAGGTTATTGGTGCTAATCTGGCACTTTGTGCTAATTTCCTGACAAACCCTTTTTAACTGGCAGCATTCCTCCAATTTTTACTGAGATAAGATGACGGGCCAGTCTACATGACTGAAACTCTGTGACAGGTGAAGGCCAAGGGGATGTCCTTTACAGCCATTGCAAGAGAAGCTGGTCATTCCAAATGTGTGGTTTCTCAAAAATTGCAGGTTTACAATGACACTAAATCATTCAAGGCCCCCAAAAAAGGCCACATCCGCATGAGACAAATAAGAAGACAGGATAATGCAGAGACTCTCAATAGAGAATCGGTTCAACTCTGCACTGGAACTTCAGCGATGAACAGGTATGGATCAGTCTCAGCATGTTTAAGAGAAGTCGCTGAGAGCAAGTTTACCAATAAAGTTATTGTAACGTTGTCTGATGTCTTGTCTTGTCCTTCTGTCTTGGTTTCGGTTTCAGTGTTCACGTGTTTTTGTAATCCTGCCCTTGTCATTATTAGTTGATTTGATCCCAGCTGTGTGTCACAGGTGTTTTGTATTTCCCTCTTGTTCTAGCTTGTATTTAATCCGTGTCTTTTGAATTCTCCCAAGCGATTGTTGAAGTGTTTCCTCGTTGCCATCATGCATCCGTTTGTTTCGTCTTTGTTTTCAAGTGTTTATTTAAATAAATGTTCATCCACGTCTTCCTGCCTGTCACTCTCCGCACCCCAGTCGCTCAAGCATGACAGAACAATCGACCCACAAAATGGAGATGGAGTTTGCTGCAAGCTTTAGCGCCTTGGTGCTCCAGGATCTCCCATTTTTTGAATTCAGTGAGGGATTTTACCAACTCACCCTCGGGACTAACTTAGGCGACGAAGTGTTGATCATGGTGTTCCGCATTGGCACCACGATGAATGCCACTCGATTCACGCACCACTGGAAAGCCCCATTGTCGGAGCGCTGTGATGTTCCTTTGTCGGTGTGAGCATTCCCTTAGGCGGCTTAGAAACCTAGTAAAGTTACCAAACTATGGAAGAGAGTGGCAGAGGAGTGGACCAAGATCACACCAGCGCACTGTGAGAGACTACAGTAGTAAAGTCCTGTGGCCGCAAATCTAATTCAAAGCATGGGACTACTCTACATGTCCTTTTAATTTCTGACAGCTGTAACCCTACAAAATTTTAGTTGGAATATTCTTCGATCGTTGAGTTTTCCACAAAATAAGGGTAATTTTTGAAAAGCGTTGGTTATTTTTTTTAGCATGTTAATATAAAAAAATGCCTTTTTAGCCTAGATTATTTTATTTTATTAAGTAACACTTTATTTTCAATGGTCCACTTTTGATATTCAACTAATAGTAAGCAACCTTGCAACTGCATGTCATCTAGCAGTCATTAGAGTATAAGTGGACTGTCTGTTTAATATCTTCTAGCACTTTATTTTGAAGGGTCCACAACACACTACATACTGACTATCAGAATCTTTACAAGAATGTCAACTTATTCTACTAACCCTAAACCTACCCTAACAGTCTAATCTGAGAGTTAGTACAACAAGTAGTTGTGAATTAGTTGACATGTAGTTACTTAGAGTTTGTAGAATGTCTAAATGAACTATTAAAATAAAGTGTAGTCTGTTTTTCTCATTTATAAGCACATTTAAACTTCTCACAAAAATGCACATGAGCGTGTTCTTAGTGTTAGTGTATTTGGAGTCTTCTAAATGAGTGCCCGCGTGCACAAGGTTAGTGATTTGCATAATATACACCCAAAATCCAGAGAAAAACAATTATGGCACCAAAAACAAAAGACAAAGAAAAATAACTAACTATAATAAACGTAAAAAAAAAAAAAGAAATTGGCGATAACGAACATAAGGCTATACTGTCGGAGGTGGAAGCCAGAAAATTTTTTTATTTATGCTATTTATATGCGCTCTCTCCTTATTATACTGTATTATCAATTTTTAATGTCTACTTATTTTTCACCCACCCTGTAATAACGCATCTAATTCTATATGTAGGTTTCTTTATACATGCTTATAATCATCAGTACTTGATTACTGCACGTGTGGTATAAGTTGTTCTTGAATGTTTTTTGTACATTTATAATTCATTTTAGTACAATATTTTTTTGCTGAATTAGAATTCATTCATGAAAATGTCCATACGTTCATTTCATGCAAAAATACGTACGTACGCATGTTTAGTGAACGAGATCCAATTTTTTTTTTTCTTGTCTCAAAAATTTTTCATTTTGATTCTAGATTTTGGGCTGGAAACAAAAAAAATGTGCAATGTACAGCTGAGATTCCTTTAAATTTTGAGTGATGAAGAGTTATTATAAGTATTTATAGATTTTTATCTCCACTGTAAGTACAGTAGTATATTACAATATACATTTCTATTACTGAATAATACACATTAAAAAAGTCATTGGTTTACACTGTTTTCAGGCATTTCCCAACATTATAGCAGGGTACTAAAACACTGCAAACTTCATAACGATATTTACATTTAGTTTGTACATTGTCATGTTAACAAGTTAATGGTAATTTATCAAAAACTTAGCTATCTTAATTCACTTATGCTATTACTCATTCATTTGTGCTATTGCTCACGTAACAAAAAGAGGGTGGAGGAGATGATGACATGCATTTTCTGCCTCCAATCACACACTTAAAGCAGCCTGTGTGTTATCACCATGACCTTCCGTTTACACGAAACACGACTTGCAAAGCTGCTGGGTCACTAAACCTCAACGTCTAAACGATAATCCCCGTCTTTACACCTTCTCACTGATAAGAGTAACATAGACAAAAGGACAAAACAAAGCAATATAACAACATTATCCATATACTCAATCTGAATGAGGAAGTGATTCAGAAAGCCACTGCCAAAGTCTCACATGTAACTATGTACTTCAGGGTCAAGGATTCTTCAGTCAGCTCTTGCATAAAACATTACTACTCAGAACTTTAGAGTCCAACACACAGCAGGAGGAACTCTATTCAGAGGCGTAAGAGCTCCTGTGGTCCTTTATCCTCAAGGACAAGCTAAGAGACTGGCTACAAACACAAACCTATGAAAGGATTTCCTATGTTCTACAAAGGCAATGGGTAACTTTGTGGTAAAACAGTTAGTTAGAAGTTCTCCTTGTTTAAAATTTACTTCTTTGTTTAAACTGACTCATCTTACTTGCGCACATCTCCTTTGTGTTTTATTACAAAAATAACTTTCTAAAAAGCGCTTCCTAATGCTGCTGACTTTCATTTGGGGAGTAATAGGTTATTTTCAAGCAAAATGTAAAATTATTATGAAAATTTGCATGATAAATGGTGTGTTTATGGTTGACTGCTTTCATACACGCTATTAAATCCATGTTTTATTGGAGAACGGTCCATGAGAGATCTATTTTCTTGAACATTCACACTTGGGAGTGGACATTAATTGCTCTCATTATGATGTGCACTCAAGGGAAGGGAGAATGTTAAGTGCAACAGCTGAGAGCACCAATCACAATGAGAGTTTAAGTAGGAACTTCAGTTGCATGACCGCAATAAGCACCACTGAAATTTCAAAAATCTGTCCATAAATTTAAATGTGGCATTTAAGCACTTCACTGACTCACTTTCAAACCCTGCTAAATGTAGTTACGACGCAGTAGTATTCATTACAGATTGGTGTTATGTTTCATGCAACATTTTTAGTCATTTAAGAATATTTATTTGTATTAAATATATCCATTACTGTTTAAAAGTTTGTGTTTAGTGAGGTTTCTATGTTTTTGAAAGCAGTATTTTGCTTACTAAGGATGCAACACATTTTCACACTCCAACTCGTCACATTTTGATGCTAGGTCAAGACCCGTTTGCATCACTTTTTGAATATCAAGGTACCCTTTTTTAGTCACTTTTTGACGTGAAAGGTTCTCTGTTGTTTGGATTAACGTAATGGTTTGCATGCATATATAAATTATATAATTTTTTACTTTTATTGGAGCATCAAACCCCACCCCTTGCCTCAAAAACTTATGAATATGAATATCTTTCAAATAAATTATAACGGTGGTTGTATGTGCTTGCTAAATCTTGTGTTTTATGACAGATGGTAGGTTTAGGGGTTGGGTTAGGTGCTCATAAAGGAGTAAATAATATCATTTAAATAAAACTGTTTTGACTGTTTACATTGAAAAATCACACCCCTACATATGCAATAAAGCCATTGTTTTTATCCAATATATCTTTTAATTATGACGATAAAAATAAAAAAGATTATCACGTTGGCATATTGACACTAAGGGCTTCCGGTTTAAAACAGAGGACCCTTCACGGCGAAAGTGACTAAAAAGTGGTACCTTGAGCTTCAAAAAGCAACGCAAAAGGGTTTTGACCTAGTGTCAAAATGTGACGAGCTGGAGTGAGACTGTGTTGAAGGATGTATTTATTTTAGCAAAAACAGCAATATTGTGTTAAATTTTTATATTGGAAAATATTCAATATTTTAAAATGTAATATGTAAAATATATACTTTTTAATAACAATTTATCCTCATGATAAAAAGCTTAAAAAATTATGCTAATTCAGTTAATAATAATAATAATGTTTGACATTGTGTAATGGTAGTAACAAAGTAAACAGCCACTGTAAACCCATTAAACCTATATAAACTATTTAAAGGGTTAGTTCACCCAAAACACAAGATATTTTTGATGATATCAGAGAGCCATCTGACCCTCCATAGACAGCAACACAACTGAAATGATCTCAGATCCAGAAACGTGGTAAAAACACTGGTAAAACAGTCCATGTGACATCAGTGGATCACCTTCAGTTTTGCGATGATAGAAGAATCAAGGGAGAAGAGTAAATTATGTTATTTTTGTTTTGTTTTTTCCTCACAAAAAGTATTCTCATAGAATACTTACTAATATGTATTCACATAAACTTTTTTTACCAGTGTTTCTGGATCTGGAATCATTTTACTTGTGTTGTTGTCTATGAAGGGACAGATGGCTCTCTGATATTATCAAAAATATCTTAATTTGTGCTCCGAAGATAAACAAAGGTCTTATATTAACCATATATTATATTATATTATATTATATTATATTACACACACACACACACACACACATATACGCAGGAACATCCGTGATGTGAATATTTTTTTAAAGTGAATCACTGAATTACTGTTTTCTTATCACTGTAAAGCTGCTTTTAAATCATGTGTAACATACAAAGTGTTGGATATACTTGACTTGGGTTACTTCATGTTATATTCCTATAATATAAAACCCAAATGACTCTGACTTATGCTCCAGGTGGTTTGTGTGTTTAAAACACGGGATCAATGTTACATAAAACCAGTTATTCTAGTCTTGTGGCTCCTTTTCAATTATCTCTATAGTTTGCTATGTGGAGTTGACTTTGTTCAAGAATACACATTCCTACGTCTCCTAAACTTTTGTTACAGGGAATGTTAAGAGCTGGCCAAGTCACGTTCCAGGCTGGATCAAGGAACTGATATTGCATTGAATGTTTTGAACTTACACTTCCCTTAACCATTAACTACCTAAGCAACAAAGACTAGATCAAAGACTAAAATCACTTGATTTCTAGTGATCATCGTCGTCATGATTACGGAGACCGTCTCTGCATTTGATAAATAAATAGTTTCATCTCGTCTTTATACATTACCATCACTCTATTCTCCAATCTGTATTGTTAAAAGCACTATATAATTAAAAGTGATTGGATTGATTGACAGGGTAAAATGATCTGGTAAATGTGTTGTCCCTGCTTCCTGTATCTAGTACATGCTTTAAGAATGAGGTCATGTGACTTGTGAGAGTGGTCTTTACTACACATTCCCCTCCCTCTCTAACAGACCGGCCCTCATTCCAATCCCATTCTCATTTTCTCCCACTTTATCATTTATTTACAATATACATGAACGAATGAGAAAGAACAGAAAGCGTAAGGTGCCACATTCCAGGAATGATTTATTCGTGCTCCTGGCTCCTGGCATCTATCTTAGGTAAGATGACTAAAACGGTTTGCAGAGTCATGCTGTCATGCTCCGCACTAGTAACATTGAAAATGTGCTTCGACTTCCAGAGCGTTTCATTATCCCCATTTCTTTGTCTAGGCTGCTACGCCAGGTCTTCAGTTACCACAGTAATTGGGTGTTTTTTAGAGAACACTGATTCTAGTTTAAAGCATATCTTTGAATACAGCCACTAAAATCCATTTTGCCTTCGAAACATCCCCTATCTACAGTACTATTAATTTCACATGCAATTATTTTCAGTATAATAGTGTGTTGTTGAACACTCAGCGCCTGAACACACATTTAATTTATCTTCATAAAACGTCAGGTGTACACGCCAGCAGCTTTTTGTGTGCTGTGTTTATCTGGTCAGCCTCATTACAAACTGCCCGGGTTTTTTTAAGAATGGGATTCTTTGTTCCAAGAGGAAGAATAAAGCCCTTGTTGGACTTCGATTGGTAAACTGATCATTTGAGGCGTGAAGTGGTGCTGCAAAAAAGACAAGAGTACTTTACTTAAATCGAGAATGTAACTTTTTTTGGCGCTCACATAGACAGGTAGCTATCAACCTGTCAAACCTCTTTTTTTTCTTTAATATCATCCAGAGACCTTGACTTCGATGTGACTGGCTCTGTAATTTTGCCAAAGACATTGACTTGTCCCCCAAGACAAATGAGTTTCTCAAGGACATATAGACAAAGAGTATGGAAAGGCATCAGGGAGTCTGTTAAAAGAAGATGGTGTTGATTGATAGAGCGGTGACGGGGTAAAATACATGCTGGGTGTAGTGCATCTGGGAGTAACAGGATGTGCAAATAATTCTGGCAAGAAATGTCAAAGTGAATTATTCAAAGAAGCCAAATCCCAAGGACTGGGGAAAGGAATCAAGTGCCTTGATTTGACATGCAAAACCCACTTGCTTGAGCAAAATACTGAGTCTGATCAACAGTCGATTGATATATTGGATGCTGTGCTCACCGAAATTGCTCTAAACCATAAACTTAATAGACCATCATGTTAACACTAGCTGGACGTTTTTTCCTTCAAATCACAGTTTCTGTTTGAAGATTTGCAATGATGAGTCTAACTAGTGAAACGTTTAATCAATTTTTCAAACTGTGCTGATGATGACACGAACGCTCCATAGGAATCAAATACAGCCTACAAAAAAACAAGATTAAAACAAAAAGAGGTCAAAGGTACCAAGCTTGTTTTAGTCAGATATGTAATGGCTTTGAATCAATAGATCACCATATTTCATCAGAATTTACCTGCTTTTGTCTCATTTATGCAAATGAAAATGAAGTAAACAAGGATTGTTTATGAGACACATAAACATCAAACCTGACCAGCAACAGACTTTGTGTGCCATTTTTGATATCTTCTTGTCATCTTCTGGTTTGTGTTCCACGGAGGAAAGAAAGTCATACGATACTGGAACGGCATGAGGGAGATTATTTTTTTCCTCCTGCTAGACTCAAAACGGATACCAACTTCGGCCCTGCAACTGAAGCGCAGGCTGATCTGACCTCTGAAGGCAATTCAATCCTGAAGCATGAGGATATGACAAAAACTACAGCACATCTGTGTTCACTTAGTCACACAGACGTCAGGTGGGGCGCTGCGAAGCCACTGAACAGGCCAAATATAGATATGAAATCAACTCGAAAGCAACTAATTTAAGACTTCAGTTTCCAAGGTAATCTGACAGGGACACAACCGACAAACTTTTATGGTGTTTCAACAGGTCAGAAATCAAAACACTGACGCACGCCTCCACAACTGAGCTCCAGTGCTCCTTTTAAATTATTTATTCTGACCTCAAGGTCAGTGTACAAGAAAACCCTTAAATATCATAAAGTATACAGTGGTATGAGGTTAAAGTCTCTCATGGCAGAGAACAGCTAATGCAACAGCTGGGATTTTAAGATATGCAAGACACAGAAATACAGATTACCACAGGATACATTCTTGTATCTTTGACAGAACAGGCAATACATTTGCCTGATTTGCTGCACTTCCTAAAAACTCTTCCACATCCTGATCTGAAGCACCTTTATGAAGCATAAACACTGATAAATGCTTAGTATTTCCCTGCAGTGTGCTATGACCTTAGCTCTTCATTTGCATAAAATCAAATAAGTTTCCATATTTTTAAATGGCGCACTATTCTTATATTCCGCGTGGCAGGTATTTTATTGTTAGCTGCTGTTCCAGTGCAATTACAATGCATTGTGTGTCTAACCACACTTCTTAAATTCTTCAGCTGCATGGTGGAAACCTTCAACATGACTAAGCGGAATGAAAACATCCTGGAGAGTGGCAAAGTTACGAACGTCCCTCTGAAATCTGAAGAATGCTTTTATGATGCAGGGAGAGGGAATCTCACATCTTTATCACTCTCAAGGGTGCTTTCATCCTTAATGCACGACACCGGAGGGCACAGCAAACACGTCCATCACTCTGGCGGTGACCTTCCACAGGTGTAAGTGAAGGACGCGTTTCATGAACACAACTTAACCCAGCCTGGTTTGCTGGTCTAACCTGGTTCATGGTGGTCTGGCTAATTTCCAAGATGACATTTAGTTAATTTAGCCTGGCAACTTACTGGTTTTAGAGAGGTAGCCAGTAAGCCTTGTCTACCAAATGTTGTTTAAGCTTCAGTTCTTCTCACCAACAGGTTCATTCACACCTGACTCAAACTCAACAGCCCCACTGACAGTTTTCTTACCTTCCAGCATAACCTCTCTGCCCGCTTTCTTCAGCACCTGCACCGCCTCGTCGTGCGTGGCGTCCCGCAGATTGATCGCGTTCACGGACAGTATCGCGTCCCCCACGTAGAGCGCTTGAGTCTGGTCCGCAGCCAGACCTTTAAATATTTTACTAATAAGAATAGGCATCTTGTTCTCCTTCCCGCCTTTGATGCTTATCCCTAATCCACCGACCTCCTGCTTGATAACTTTGACACATCTTTTGCGGTTCGCGATCGCTTCTGGAACTTGCGCATCCGTGAAAGGTGTCCTCACTCCGGCTTTGGGACTGTTGCTGGGGTCTGGCTGGTCACTGTAGGAGCCGTTGGTGGTGATGCCGTTCAGGTTTACTCTGGCGGCGTCGGTCGCGGGCTCCTCGCAGCTGAGCGTCAGCGACGCGTCGCTTAAATTCGCTAGGACCGCGTGCCATCGTTCCCGTACTAGCACTTCCAAACATGCACTTTTCTGCACTCTGTTACCACAAACCGCCATCTTTGAAGCATTCTTAAAATGCCATGTGATTTCATACACGCGCACAGGACTTTACCCCCGGACAGGGAAAAAGTTGTGATTCAGGTTGGATAGTTTCAACCCCTCTCTACAGGCATATCCTCTTAGGGTGGAGCAAATGTCTGAGATGTCCTGTGTGTGGCCATGCTGAGCTCTCTCTCGTTCTCTCTCTCTCACGGTCAGGAAATGTTCGCATGGGAGTCTGATTCATCTGTTAAATACATCAGAGATCACAGGCACGGTCTTGTCTTAAACTGTGTATCGCTAGTTCTACAATGAAAGACAGCCACTCGCTCTTTTTAAAGTGTATGTCAGCAGTTTGGGAATAATAAAGAAGCTATATTACAAATGTTCTGGTGATACTTATTAATAACTTTACCTCAGGTGAATGCAATTTCTGTTCACCAGCGTTTAAGCTGCCTCGTGAAAACGCGCAGCCACTTAACGTAACGTTAGTTGTAATCATACGTTTGTGGTTGGTGCAATATATAAAACGCCAACTATCAAAAAATATAGTTATATTTAAAAAGAGCATGTTCTTTAAAGACCACAATAACCATCCATAATTAGCGTCTTGAGAGTAAGTCTGTATGGAACATAAGATTTCCGCTGCTGTAATGCACACAGTTTTTTAATTAAACTGAAAGTTGATTTGTACCTTGACTCACTGCTTTCTTAGAATGTGCGTAATGGAGAAAAGTTGTATGTGATGATTGTCTCCAAGCAAGGTGACAAAAACGGATGTGTAAACAAAACACTTGCAAGTGAACAGTCCGCCAGACCGCACGGTTTTCAGAGACACTGAAGGTTGCGTTTTTAATGCCATCTGGTGTTTATTATTAGTTACTGCATTTATACAACACTAATGCAGAAAATAATTGTATTTTTAATTATATTTAATATATATATATGTTATACATTTTAAATAAATCGTATTTAACCATATAAACGTTTTTTTTTTTTTTACTTTATTATCCCAAGTAGGCTATTGCATTTCAGCTTGACTGCTTATAGCATATATATATATGGAATACATTTAAAATACATTTTTATAAAGAATTTTACTATAGGCCATATAAAAAGTTTGTTTTAAATAAGCAGAAGTTTGTGTACTTGGCTGATGATCGAAGCAAGAAAAATAATATGTAGATTAAATTAGTTCCTCAAAATAAATATTTTCTAATTAGCAGGAAAGATTTTCAAACTTGATAGTGATTCTTTTTATGCTGGACTTTCACTGGTTCTTTAAAACAAACATATGATCAAATACAATGCATTAATAAAATATGATCAGAAGGGGTTTCATTAAGCCATCTAAAGAAAATGAAAAGAACAGCAGTGTGGCTGTGAACAATGTTTCATGCCACTCTGGGTTTGATTATGACTAAATTAAGGATTAAGACTTGCATGAAATTTACAAGTTAACCCCATTACAACTTGCAGGAATCTGTGCCTGTAATGTACAAGGCCTGCTGTACCCAGGGGAATGTTTTTTTCCTGTTTTTTTTTCCTCCCTCTTTTTCCTTTCTAAATTGTGCGAGTGCTTTTTTGTCGGTCCCTAACGATAGTGAAACAGCAGGGAGGCACATGCAGCTCATTAGAGTTGAAATAAAAGGCCAAGTAGAAAAGCTCAGTGCTCTCCAGTGAATGGTGAGAATAGAATGACTCGAAAGGTGAAGGACTGATGCAGCCATGCTCTTTCTTTACTTCCCCACTTCTGTCAAGATTCTTCTGTGTGTGGTTAAAGTATAAAACGATTTTGAAATCACTAGTGTCATACAAATAAATAATAACTTATGCATTTTCTTTCTGTTAGTATGCTGTCATATTTTTAGTTTTAGTATTTTTAGGTTTTTAACAGGACGCGGAGTTAGCCCAATCTCAAAGCAACTTATATTTTAACGAGGTGGCTAATTCGACCTCACTACGAATTCATACGAATTTTTGCTAAATCGCACGTATTTTACAAGTTTCGTATGAATTTTTACGAATGACCTACACCTAACTCCTCCCTTAAACCTACCCGTCACTGGGGTTTAGACCTCACTCATACGAGTACAAATTTGTACGAATTAGCGCAACTTTGCCACCTCGTACGAATATGTATGAATTGGTCGTGAGACTGTGTTGATGTTATTATATTAATTTAGGAAAAGGTCTCTCTTTAACTTGGTCTAAACACAAAGCACACTAATAGGCTACACTTCTATTAATCAAATCTGGTAAAGGATAGTTAGGCTGCATTAATTAGTTCAGCTGGAAACCGGAACACTCCCCTTTACACACAATGTACTTGTTACATCATAAAAAGTAATAATATTAGTCTGTTTCTTTCTTATTCTGTTTCTCAGTCCGTATCCAGATCATCAGCACAAAGAGATTAAGTGCTGGTTTCACCTGGCCAGAGGAGAACTGGCCAATTCTGTCACAGATAGAGTTTTGTTTCCTTGCCGCTGTCACCTGGCTTGCTTAGTTGGGGACTCTTAATTTCTAGGGATTCATTTCTACTGCTTTGACAAAATATGTATTGGTGAAAGCGCTATATAAATAAAGGTGATTGGCTATAACATGTCGAGAACATAAAGACCAGATAACAGAAAAGATTTCCCTCAGGAAATTTAGCAACGGGTTCAAGTCGCATTGACCAGAAACATGAAAACCATGCAATTTTCACTAATATGACTTACTTAAATTACATTTAAATACATGGTTTGAACATATATTTATATAAAAGAAAACAGTAACCATCTATAATAAGTCTATCTAACTGTCCAACCACCCTCCTGACGTTTGTTTTATTTCTCTGCGTGGCTGTTGGTGTGTATCGTTTAGCACTGATATTGCATTGCATCATGGGAACATAGTGAAAGACCAAGCTGTAATGTAATAAGTGTGTTTTATCCCACTGAGAAATTCAGTCCAAGTTTTATCCGCATGTGCATTTCGAATGTCTTTAAGATAAAGCGCCAAAGAATGGCACACTTGAATGACTATGAATAACAGCGCAAGGAATGAAGTAACAAAATATAGTAAATGCACAACTCATCAAAGCTTTAACTGACAGGTCAGTTGTGCCAATTGTGGCAAGCCTTTACAAAACCAATGTCTACCAAATGTGGTCTGTAACAAAAACCCTATTTCTGGCATCAGATGTTCCTGATGTTTAAACCAAGCATGCAGTTTGCTTTTAACGCTTGTTAAATATGTAAAGGTGAACTTTGATGCCAAATGTTTTCTTTGTTTTCAAATACTGCTCAAATGTATTCTAAGGCAGTCACAGTGTGCAGTGAATGAAAACAGCAGGTCTATATTTGGGGAATGTGGTGGTCTTATCTGCTCTTCTAGTGATATAAAGCGCAAAAGGTGCCAGAAGTGTGCTCATTAAAATAACACATCTAAGACGCCTGTATTTTTCAACTAAAGCCAATTATGGATTTTATTTTTATGGCTTTTTCTCCTCCCTCCGCCCAAGAGTTTGAACACTGAACTTATATTGCCAAGGATTCCACCAAACATACTAATTTCTCCTTGATCATAACAGTCGTCAAAATATGGAAATGTGGAGCAACACAATTATAAGAGCGCACCTTATATGAGGTAATTAGAGAAATAACCAGCTAAGAAACTCTCAGGGGAAATTATTTGTATTCATGAATAAAACATCGGTTCAAGCTTTTTCACAGTTCAATCAAGTAATGACAAAACAAGTTTACCCACAGGGCTATAAACTGAGAGTATGAAAGATAAAAAGGGCAAAATATGTCATTCAGGACCATCTTTAATACAATACTGCCTCTTTTGAATGAAAGCATGAATATTTTTAATGTTGTTTGAACTCTTTCGACATGATATCTACCTCAACAAGCTCAGTTTTCTGATATGTACTGTGATCAGCAATGTGAACCTCCGAAGTGGTTTATAATTTAATAAGAAAAGAACCAGGGGTGAAAAAAAAGTTACATTCAACATGGCCTGCTGGCACTGCACCAGCTGTCATAGGGTATGATTTCCAGACTTTTGAATTGCTTATTTTACAAATGCTGTGAAAGAATGATTTAAACACCCAAACATGACATATTCTCCACGATTGACAGCAGAACAGAAGAACTGTGCTGTTTCAATGCAAAATTCCATTAGCTTGCGTTTCAATGCAATTATTTTGTTATTTGTAGCTGATGGACTGTTAATATGCCATTGTGGAATAATATTATCTGAGCTGGTTTGTTGAGTAATATGCCCAAAAGCTGACCCTTAAAACATATTGGAAGGTTATTTAACTGCAGTATTTCTCTTTCCAGCCTTTTCCATCTGTTAATTAAAAGTCTTACTGTAATGCACTGCTGCTTTCCATCACAATGTGTCTGTGTACGTGTATATAGTTTTTTCTTTCTTTCTTTCCAATTATACTATCAAATGTATGTACTGCTATGTGTGTTTCACATAGGGATTTAGGCATGGAGCATTCAATCTTTGATGCAAGAACAAAAATAAAATGCATTGTAGTTGTAAGAAATAAAATCCAAACATAGACATACAGTATGTGTGACTCCAACACAGTCTCACGAACAATTCGTACATATTCGTACGAGGTGCCAAATTTGTGCTAATTCGTACTAATTCATACGACCTCACTCGTACGATTTCGTACGATTTGTCTAAAATCACGTGATGGGTAGGTTTAGGGGCGGGGTTATGTTTAGGTAATTCGTACAAAGTCATACGAATTGACATCTCGTAAAATACGTACGATTTAGAATAAATCGTATGAATTCGTACGAGTGAGGTCGTACAAATTCGTATGAATTAGCCACCTCGTAAAATACGTACGAATTGCTGTGAGATCAGGTTGGTGACTCTGGATCACAAAACCAGTCATATTTTTTACAAAATTGAAGTTTTTAATTAACTGAAAGCTGAATATAAGTTGGAACATGATTATATTTAATCAACATCAACATTTGACCTTCATTTTCACTCCTTCCACTGTCTTGACCCATAATAGCTCCAGGTTTACTCAAAACAGGTCAGCGGGAGCATATTCTGTGTATACCTATAGCTCCAGAGGCTGCCATAGGACTGGAATGGGTTAACTTGTGCTGTGATTGTGAAATAAACGGACCAAACTGAGCTGAAAGCTTACTGTATTATGATATGAGATCTGTAAGTTGTTCTATCTGACTGGCTGAAGCGTTTCTCCTGTTAGCATGCGCAGGATGTTATTGTAAAGCCCATGTGGAAACATTTGATGGCTCCTGGTTTAATTGTCCTTGTAAGGACAGCAGTAATACTCACCAAACCTCTCTGATACATGTCCTGGAAGGGTAATGACTGTCAAAGTTACATGTGTGTACTTTAAAAAAAAGTAAATATGTTTCATATTTGTTTAATTTGTGTTTATGTGTCGTGCGTGGATCAGAGTGTGGCAGGTGTTTAGAGATGATTTAATGACCATCAAATTGTCAAAGTTTACTACTGTTGGCAAGCACAATAAACCCAGAGTTTTGTAGCCATGGTTTATGTCATTATTGGAACAGATTTTAATTGACAGCAAATCCAACAATAAAAATTAACATCTGGCTTCTCCACAGTTTGAAGCCAAAATCAGGGCCGAAGTGAAAAGATTCCCAAAATGTCTAATGGCTCTGTGCACTTTTTTTTTTTTTTAAATAAACTAGGTTTGTATTGTGTACCTTGTATTGTGTAAGGCACAATATTGCAAGCTACCTTTAA
Source organism: Enteromius trimaculatus (assembly GCA_032361065.1). NCBI lineage: Eukaryota > Metazoa > Chordata > Actinopteri > Cypriniformes > Cyprinidae > Enteromius > Enteromius trimaculatus. The sequence goes on from JAUMHP010000070.1 coordinate 7,196,095, forward strand.
TGTTTTGCTCCACAAATGAAAACAGTTACAGAGTATAATGAACTGCTTCATGTCTCAAAGTATTGCAAATGAGTAGTGGCATTTCATTCGTAATTGAATCATTGTTTCTGAATGAATTGGTTTCAATGAATGATTCAGTCACTCACAATGCACAAAATATAGCATTTTTCACCACCTGAAGTTGCTATTGGGTAATTTACAGTAGCATACATCCCTAGTGTTGATGTGGGTTTTTTTGTGCTAATGGTTAGAATCCATGACTCAATATTCAATATATAGGCGTACATTAAAATATTAAGAATTTATTTTTGCTCCACAAATGAAAATGGTTCCAGTACAATAAATCATTATGTATAGCATCATTGTCTTTCAATGATTGAATAGATGATTCAGTGACTCGTAAAAAAGCTTTTTACTTGTTGCCCCCTACTGGCAGTTGAATTAATTATTCGATGACTTATAACATTCAAATAAAAATAATCACTTAGCGGCATACTTGGAAAAGCTGGTATTGCGCAACCTACATTTTAAGACACAATGTTCACACCACTGTCAGTTTTGGTTCCACAAACAAAAAGAGTTCACAGACACATGTCTCAAATCTAAACATGTACAGTTAGTGATACACACAAAGAAACGTCCCAGCTATGTTGGACTAAATCTTTTTCAAACCCAAAGACCAACTAACTGTTGTGTCACTTTATGGCGTTTGATTAGTGGTTTTAAATCATGATCGTTGTTTAAAGTCACACTCTTATTATCACTCTTCCCGTGGTCACAGATTTATTGCCAACACTCTCTGTTAATCTCCCTGTTCAAAACAGATCCAGTAAAGCTTGTGTTTGTGTAAACAGTGTAATTTCCCTCTTCTATATTCTGGCACTAGTTAGATGTGCAGTTCCAGAAAAAAGAGATGATGAATCCTTTTAGATCAAATGAACTCTCTTATTCTCCTTTTGTCTGTGCTCATTAAAAACAAAACCGAAAAAGAATAATAATATTATTTGTTTGCACCATGTTATCTGGCATGGCAGCATTGTTTTTACATTTGAACCGTCCCACCTTCACAGCACAGCTGTACATGTTTGCATTCATTCACTGTGTGTCAGCAAAAGCTGAAGAGTCGGTTTATAGTTTTGACGTTTGGAGTCAAAATTCATTTTTGAAATTCAAGTACAGCCGTACTGTACTGGGGTCTGTGTTTAATTCTAGCAAACAGAAAAGCCAATCATACCTCTACACTTTCACATGCCTCCAGTAGAGGGAGCAACACACAAAGTTTGAGCTTTGCTTATTGAAAAAAATAGTGTGTGAAATATGAGTCTCAGTATATCATTATAGAATCTGTCTGGGATATATTCCCATACAGAAAATCCCATTGAAATACTAAGAACAAACAATAGGGCAATTATTGTTAATGATTGTTTATGTGTGTGTGTGTGTGTGCATGTACTGGAAAGCCTGCATTAGAGCCGACCCTGGCAAATGATACTGCCGTGGCACCATTCACATGAATGGCGTCCTTCCACTTTACAACATTGTGGGAGCCTTTTCTTCAAGACATTTTTTTTTCAGTTGAATTTTCCCTTCGTAATCAACCGCCAGTAGGTCACTGAGTTCAGTAGCTCACACAATGCATGTTTAAATGCCGAATGAGGGTACAATTAATTAGTTAGTTAATAAACTAGAAAAAAAAATGAATTAATAACGCAATAATGATTATTTACATGAGTGTCAATTTTTAAAAAAGTGTCAAACAGATTGACTCTCACTGACCGAAAAGCTTTGACATGGTGCCTAATGACAGGAGAGGTTGACTCAGGGCTCTGTGGAGTGTATAGCACAATTGTACGAATGCATTTAAGTGTGCATAGAGTGAAATCACACAGGCACAGTGCTAGAAATAAGTCCTGCACATCTGTAAGACACCAGTCTATGGAGATTTTCAGCTGCAAGGAAAACAAGCAGACACATACATACACACACCTGCTTTGCTATTACGTCACCACCTCTGCAAGGGCTGGAGGTCACACCTGTGTGTGAACCGTGTAGGGAGAGGCTTTCAGTGGAAAGTTGCAGTTTTTTTTTTCTTTTTGAATCAGTGCTCTCAGTTTTTGTGGTATAAAAAGGTAAATGATGTAAACAAGGCCGTTTGTGTAATAACATTATAAAACCGCAGCGATCCAGAAGTTCATAAAACAAGCAAGCAAAAAAAAAAAAAAAAAACATCAGCATACGTGAGGTGATCTGGGGTGGTTGAAATGCCTTTATTTGGTTTAATGATTTTTTTTTAAATTTTATTTTACCTTTTTATATTAGTCTTACATGTGCACCAAATTAAAGTTATTTTGGACTTGTTCGAACTTAAACTGTGAAAATAAATGTTTACAGGTTTAGATCAATCAAAAAATGTTGTCATTAATTACACACTCATATCATTCCAAACCTGTAAGACCTTCGTTCATCTTTGAAACAAAAATAAAGATATTTTTATGAACTCTGAGAGATTTCTGACCCTGCATAGACAGCATCACAACTGAAATGTTTTAATGTTTTAAGGCACATAATTGTAAGGACATTGTTAAAATAGTCTATCTGTGGGGGGTTTTTGCGCGCAAAAAAATTTATTCAACAATTTTTCATTTCTGCATCGTCCATGATAAATTTCAATAAACATATCTTAATTTGTGTTACGAAGATTAATAACGGTCTTTCAGGTTTGAAACGACATGAGGGTGAGTATTCAATGACTCAATTCTCTTTAAGTTCAAGTGCTGTAACAACCTAGCTTGGCTTCCGCGACTTTAAAGCCCATAGGAGTTTAGTCTGGCCAAGCTACCTTACTACCCATCAGATACCTCTGTATACTACTGGACGAATCTACAACTAATCAGACCACTCGACGTATGCGTAGCGATGGAACCTGAAGCCACTGCAACCAATTGTAGCTAGCTTCATTAAAGCAGTAGGAAAATGTCTTTACTTACTTTAGTTACTTCTGCTCCATTTTCAAAGAAACCCTGTCATGAGAATTTCTCAAAACAGCTGCAACAGCAGAGCCGAACGATTGCTGCTGCTCGGTTATTTTATTTATTAAACTCCCTTAACTTAAAAAGGGATGATCTGATCATATAAAAACGTTTGAGATCACGATTCAAACTAAATCATCATTAAATAGTTCAAATGTAAAATAGATGTGTTTTAAGGGTGTGTCACAGCATTAGAAATGCATTGCTAAGCAGTTGTGTTGTCCGTCACTTTAAATGCACAAGTTAAAGTTGGGTTGAGATTGGCTGTCAATGTTTTATTCATTCATCATCTAAAAACAGCATTCTCAATGTGATTCTAGTGTATCATTTATCTTCTGTGTTTTTAGCGTTAAATATGTTATATGGACTTTCCTTTTCTCTTTATACTCTTTAAAACTTTTGTCATCTTTATAGCAGGTTATTTCTAATTCAGATTTTTTTTTTTTCGTCCAGTAAGTCTGTTTTGATTTCTTCCAACTGTCACCCTGAGGATGACCACCATGTATGAAAGTGATTTCATCCAACACCTTGTGCTACAAGCATCTGTCTCCTCTACTGTTGTAAACTGTTGAAACGTTGTGTTGCAACACCGCGAGCTGTTGGTGGTTTCCTATCATTTTATGTCAGGTTAATGGACTAACCGAAGATCATTACTCAAACATTTCATTTGACACACTGCGTTTGAATACACACATATGTTTATATATTTCTTAAGTGTCCTATATTTTATACCAGCTATATGCTTAAGATTATACATTCCCCATTGTAGTGGCAAAAGAGCTGTACACAAAAGCACTGTATGTGTTTATCCCTGGATGTCAATGTTAGATGAACAACTTCCTGTGTGTGACTGCAGTTAAACCACCCAGACTGTGAAACTCCACCAAAGGCACGTCTTTCCAGACTGTGAGAGAGATTGTGCGAGGCTTGAATTGGATGTATACAGTGACCCACTAACTTGTTCTGATGGAACACAATGGAAAGTGTGTCAGAGGAGTTTCACAGTCTGGCTCCCAGAGCTGCTGTGATATTGAGACTGAAATAAGGTGTCCAAGTGGAGCTGTTTGGATTAAGCCACTCTCTAATGTTTCTCTTTCTCTGTCTCTCACACCCACTTTCCTCTCTCTCTCTCTCTCTCTCTCACTCTTGCTCGCCTTTTCTCATGTTGCATTTCATTAATCATGCTGATATTATTCAATCTGGGAGAAAGCTTGATTTTAATGCTTTTTATATGACTTTGTTTATTGGTCCTATCTCCATCTTGTGTTTTTTTTGTTATTTTAGTCTGTTGGCAGTGTAGGCTGTAAGAGATATATGTGATAAAAAAAAAAGAAAATGATGATGACCTGGTAGAACCAATTCACCACAATTCATTATCCCCTCAGTTATTATCAGCATGTCTTCCCCTCAGAGGCGTCATTCAACTTTCAATGCAATTTATTTGTAAAGCCCTTTTTACAAACACACAGCAGTAGCTTTAGTGAAAAATGGATGCTGTTTAAGACCTCCTCAACAATGACAAGCACGACCAATGAAAATCTTTGACTATTAAGTTGCATTAAGAAAAAACTGAGCGCAATTTACTTTAGTATTTTAAATTTCATCATCATATGCATCCTTGCAAGCGATGCTTATGGTTAAGTTCAGATGCAAGTTTAGTTGGTTCCTCTGAAAATACAAAGGCTGATCTCAGAATCCTTTTCAAGAATTACTATACAAAATAGCACTGCTCTGATTACCATCGATATCAGCTGTAATTTCAGGTGGTTCTGAATAAAGTCACTTTTCATTGTGCTACATGGTCAAATGAAAGGGAGATCTCCATGGTTCCAAAATCTAGTACATTGCGTTATCACACGGTCTAGTGTTCCCTTTCTTTCTTGAGTCACAAAAGCTTTGGAGATGATTTATACACCTATTTATTTAATAGTTGAGAGAAGTAAGTGGTTTGGGAATAAACCAGTGTTCATGATTTATGTTAGACTCACACAGCTCACCTGTGAGTGATTTGCTACAGCGTCACAAGAGGCCACAGATTTAGCCTTGCATTTGCTAGAAACTCAAGGTAATCTCTGTCACTCACACATGATTATGACTTTTCCAGCAAGCTCGCAGTTAGCTGCAGTACAGTCCTAGCTAACAAAAGATGTCGCTCACTACTAACAAATCATTAACTACACCTTTTGCTTCAATACACTTCTAATTTGCTGATAATCTAATAGGTAGTAAGTTAAAGGGTTAGTTCACCCCAAATTGAAAATTATGCCATTAATTGTTTATCCTCACATCATTTCAAACCCGTAAGACATTCGCTCATCTTCGGAACACGAATGAAGATATTTTTGGTGGGATCAGAGAGCCATCTGACCCTTCATAGACAGCAACATACAACATAATAAAAAGCTACAACAAAAAAAGTCAGTGCATTAATAATTAATGTAGAATCTTTGGCTCATTGCAACTTTTAGTTTAGTTTTAAAAACTCACTTAAGTATGCTGAGCTGTTGGTCTGACTGGTTTGTTTAGACAGTTTAAAAATGTGCCAGATGCAAAACACTAATTATGCTTTTTATTGCTATGTTTTTGAAGTTTGTTGGTGTCACCATCAATAAAATACAGTTTTTGCTCTAGAGAAATGCTGCTCTGATTGTAATAAATCGTAATACGTTTATTTTAAAATATACTGGCTCCTTAGCTTCTTTTTGACTTGCTGAACAATGCCCAATCCTCCCCATCAAAGATAAGTAGAAAACACCCAACTTTCATTCAGATTACATAACATGAAACATGAAGACAAACAGTGATAAGTGTATAAAGCACATCAAGTCTGTGGTGGTCTTTGCAATTGTAAGTGTTTCACCGCAGGCCAGATAAAGGTCTTGCAGTGATAATATTGATGTTATTGCATCACAGTTCTTGGCGCTCAGAGTTTCACTCTGTCATTCACTGGCCCTTCCATCAGTTTTTTCTGTCTCGCTCAAATTTGTGTCTTATGGCCCTCGTTAAACGGCACCACATGTGCACATGTGTCCCTGTCTGAATTCAATAGTAGGGCGTTTCTCATTTCATGTGTATTACTCTGTCTCATACTCTTTGTTGTTCACTCTGCCCTCTCTCATCTCTAATGCAGAACAGGCACCTGGCTTCCCCGGGGCAGATCAATACTCTGCTCACAATGTTTCCCATGATGCAACACCATTAATTAAAGCATCTAATCAAATAATTGTGCTCCAAAGCTTCTTATGAACTCTAAATAATAATTTGTCACACATGTTGAGATATTACTCTGCCGCTCCTGGCTCCTTTGTAGGTGACATCACCATACTTTCCTTCTGTGTATTTAAAAAACAGATAATAGGCAGAAGCTTTCATCTAATTTGCAGGATTGTAGAGAGGATAGTACAATCCAAATAGATCAACCGGGATTTAGTGTCCTGCACAATGTTGGATATATATATATATAATTTTTAACATACACCAATTTTATTTTTGAAGGATATATGTTAACTTGTTATATTAATACACACACATACAGTATGTATTTTGAAAGTACTTTAATGTATTTACAATACATTTATATATTTATTTTCTTATATTTAGTCTTTAAATCTGAGCAAAGGTGGCTGTGAAAATAAATCTGCATTGTTTATCCTTTTGATTTTTCATTCAAAAAATTCATTGAATCATTGAAGTAAAACAACTGAAAATAGGGAGAAGTTCTTGAGATGAAATAAATGTTTTACTTGTTGACCATAATTGTTGGCACCCCTAGATTTAATAGAGTTAATTATCTCTGAAGTATTTTCCCATTCAAATTCACAGTTTTGAGCACTCCAAGGTGATTATGGACATGAAAATATCCAGCCCTGGCTTCCTGTTTCACAGAAATATATATAGAAGGAAAACAAAGCCCAAACTCCCTTAATCATCAACACAATGAGAAACAAATTATATATTTATGATGTGCAGCAAAAGATAATTAAGCTTCACAAATTAGAGAAGTGGCTTTAAGAAAAGAGCTAGAAAAGTGAAAATTTCCATTTCCTCCATCAGGGAAATAATTAAGAATTTCCTATCAACATGCAATGTTACGAAGCTGTCTGGAAGAGGATGTGTGTCTATATCCTCCTAATATACGTAGAGGAGTAGAGTTTGAGTGCCTAAAGACTCTTCAAGGATCACAGCTGGAGTCTCAGGGTCAGAAATCTTTTAAAGAAATTGTCAAACAGCCCCTACATCAGCACATTTAAGAAAAATTCTCCTCACTCATCCAAAATGAAACTGGCTTCTATGATCAAAAAAATTTGTTTTTTTTTTTAGCAGCAAACACTCAAGATGGGTTTTGTGAACACAGGGATAAAAAGTGCTCCGTGTGTACAATGAAGTATACTGCTGTGTTTTTGATGTTGTGTGTCTATATTTCTGCTGGAGGTCCTGGACATCTTGTTTAGACACATGGCATCATGGATTTTATCAAATACTAACAGATAACAAAGCACTGACTCTAAAAGTAATCTTATAATGGGCCATGGTTGAGTCTTTCACTGGGACAATAATCCAAAACAAACATCAAAATAAACACAAGAACTAGTCACTGAGCACAGAATGAAGATGCATACATTCACATGCGTTGAAAGTCTAAGTGTTAGAGCCATAGACATCATAAAATAAATTGTAAAAAAGCACAATAGTTTTTGAGCTCCATTTCTTTTCTAATGCAATTTGGCAAAGAATGTAAACTTTTAAACTAAAAGTTATGGATTCATGTGTCAAATCCTTTATGCAACATCCTGCGTGGAAATGGTAAAGAATGGAAAATGGCTCAAACTTCCAGTCAAATGAGGAAAATATGTTTTTATTTTTAATTTGATGGCTACACCACAAGGTATTTTAGAGTAATTAAATGAAAATGGTATAAAAAACAATATTTTTTAAACTTAATTTCATCTTTCCTTTATTGTTAACACTCTTATACATCACTGACCCCGATATATTTTCAGCTCAGACAGATGGACCTGAAAACTTTATGAAGTTGTACAAAAGAATCCTTTTTTGTGTTTGTTTGTTTGCCTTAGCAGCTGTGACCTCTGTTAAAGGACACCTCCAGGATGCATCTTCTCTCCGGCCTCTGCCAACAATGCATCTACTGTACACAAACATATGACGGCCAGAGGCGGGTGGAAAGGTGGCAGTTTAAACTCTCCAGCAGCTGCAGTTCCTTCATTCCTTCTGCCCCACAAACAGAGAGGCAGTGTGTGACCCCTGCATTAACGGATCTGTCTGTACACTCCCAGTTACCTCATGCTCAACTAGCCCAAGCCAGACAGGAAATGAGCCCCTGCCAGTTTGAAGTGGTTCCGTATGTCACAAAAAAGCCCATCATTTTGACATGATTCAAATTTTTATTGATTTATCAGTCTTTAATTAGCTGAGTCCATCTGGATTATATAAAATAATATGGCAAGCAACAAGCATAAAAGACAGAAAGACATGCACAGTCAGAAAACAAATTGGTGAATTAAATGATTTGGAGTCTTTTAATCACTCTAAACTAACATTACCTAAAAACCAGGTGATGCGATTATTCAGTTATTCAGAACATAAATCAGAGGGCGTTACCAGATAACTTTTTCTTTCTTTCTTTCTTTTCGAGGTTGCAAATCTCTGCTTGCACTTTAAGAGCCGCTTTAGCAAACACGTGAGCATACATGCATGTGTATGTGTAAACAGCTGAAATAATTAGATCCCTTTCTTGATCTGACGCTGACCTCCTTCACTCTTTGCTAACGACACATCTGTAAAAGCACCTCATGTTTAGATGATTATGAAATCACTTCAAAGGAAATCTTTGATGAACGTTTGGATCTGAAAAAAAACTCTGACACTTTAAAGAGGCAAAATAAATATAAAAGCCTTAAAGAAAATATGAACAGACTGAAAATCAAAATGATTTTGGCGTCAGTGTGAATTATTAGTGCGCATTATTTCATAGAAAAAAGCTTGGATTTGTAATGTTTAATCAAAGAGTAAAATCTGAAAAGACTTCACATTACACAATTCATTTCCCGCTCCCGCCCCTTGTGTTTGTATTGAATATTCTCTTCATTGGGGCATTTTGTACATTTTCGACAGTGAAATAGGTTGGAAAATTAACATTGGGTTTCAGATTAGGTGTTTAAAATACTGTGGCTGATTTAATTTACTACATTTAATCTAATTAGGTGTAAAACAATTCTTCTTAGAACTGCCAATCAATCAAAACTAAATGACTGCCAATCATTACACACACTCAATGATCAAACGCTCACAATTAAAATGCAATTTCAGGAAATACAGTTAATTCTATCTGCAATCACATAAAGAAAGCAAGCAATGCTGTCCCACCTTAAAATGTGTGTTTATTTAGCTCTATGTAATGTAAATCGTTTCTGGCTTTGGTAATCAGTCTTGTAACATATTGTGCTTTATGTCCAGCATGAACAAATGTTAAGATAAGGAAAAACTATGAGAGAGTCATCAGTTATTGCGCTGTCTCTCCCTGGTCATGGCTGACACTGTATCTCCAGTTTATTTCACAGCAATGTTCTGTCTGCGCTCTGTCAGGACATCTGTGTTTAATTTTCCATTTGCCAAAAGTGCAATTAGCCTGCATTTGGCTGGTATTATTGTCTATGCATGCAGAGAGAATACTTCAAGGATGTATTCAATTTACAATGTAACAGAAACATGATTAATTACAATGAACAGATCATTTCTCCAAAATCAGACTGTTGTTAGATGTTCAGAGAAACGTCAAATAGTTTGAGCAAGACTGAGTGATTTTATTACTCTTGCGTGTCTTTTGTGTTTTAATGCAGGGATTAAAACAGTAAATTTTTCAAGATCTCTTTTTACAAATAATTTGTCAGTTTGCGAACTTGTTTATTCTTGCAACACTGCTATTATTTTAACTCAGCTGGAAAGAATATTATTTTTCTTCTTTTTTATGGGAACCATAATCCATACGCTCTCAAATGTCGGCAATATACTATCAAACATGTTAAATGGCGGATAATTACATATATTTAAGCAATATGAAGTATACAGGCGCAACAATAAAAAAGAAGCCACTGACGTTTTAGACAAACATGGCATGTTAAATTGCTGTTCTTTTTTTCTCCTGCCAGCAGAAGCTGTTTCCAAAGAGTCCAAAGATGACCAGGGATGCTTTTTTGGCCAATCACGTTGCAGGAACTAATAGTTGTATAAAACATAGCAGAGCCAACTTTCCAGTAACTTTCACTATTTTTCATTTGTGTTTATTTCCCTTTGGACACTATGGCACAAGGTCACACAACTGTAATATTGTGCTCTATGATTTTCTTCAGTATTGTGTAAATGACTTTTAGTATACTCAACATGCAATGGGTTACTATTTCTCTCCTTCATTGCAATTAATCAAGATGTAAATTATCCCTGCTCATTGCTACATCTTGAAACTGTGCCTTTTTCCTTGAATCCCTTTGGCTCGTGATACGAAACCTCGATGTGATGCTAAAAAGCTTGGGAGTGCCTCTTAAATCATGTGTTTTGAATTTCAAAAGCTGCTCACAAACGTGTGAAAGAGGCTGTGGTGTGTGCTTTGTCGTATGTAAGTGCGTGAACAGATGTTGCACAAACGACTAGATAATTTCTGTAATATGAAGCTTAATCCCGCATGGATTTGACAGCCAGTCCCAGCCCACACCCAGTCCCAAAGGAGCTAATGGAACAGCACTCCTATCTACTGAGCACAGCAGGGTTAGTCATGTACCGTTCCAGTTGCAGGAAGTCCCCTGGTTTATGTTAGCATCTTGAACACAAAGAAGCATCAAGTAGCATCAAAATCAAACTAAACACAAATTTGCATCCTGTTGCATCTTTAGTCAAAACAATTGCAATGTCCATTCACAAAATAATACTCTTCAACCTCTTAACAATAGATGCCTCACAATGCCATAGGTGGTTCCATAAAGAACCTTTAACATCTGAAGAATCTTTCTCAAAAAAGTTTCAGCATTTGTCTCGACCTAAACATGGCACATGCACTCCATTCGTCTTCTCCTTGATACAGAGATGAGAAAATTTGCCAACATGACTCACAAGGTCAAAACTGTATCTAAAGGGCTGTGAGATTGTTTGCATAGACACAAATATTACTTTCAGCTGACGTTATTTTTAGTGCTTCTTTCCTCTATTTATTCACAGGTTTTGACAGGAGCTGGCTTGCAGATCTTGAAGTCTCCTAACAGATATCATTCATATGTATTCGTCATCCGATGTTTGAAAAAGCCAGCTCATTTTAATCATCAGGCTCAGGGGAGACCCAACAGCAATCTGTGCTATAAAGAGACCATTTGTTTTCTTCATTTATGAGAATTCAAGCTGGCATGATTTCTTCACAAACACACTTTGTTTTTGGTTTCTCTCTCCTTTTCTACTCTGCTGTTGGCTCTGAAATTTGGACTGTATTTGTTGCATCTGGGATTAAGCTGACTTCAGATAAAAATGGTTAAATAAAACATGGACACTGATGCACTCATGCTTTGCACAACAAATCTGGCATTTTCTAGCTAAAGTGGACATTACATTTCCAACAATGGCAATTTACTGTACCAAAAGCACAAACGCTGCTCTGTTTTCACTCTAAATTAGCAAAATATTGCACCAAATGATCATTTCAAAGCATGATTCCCAAATTCAGCTCGACCTGGGTTGCTCCTGGTGGAATATCTTTATTGTTCCTCTTGGAGTGAGATTCGAGGAAGTGCTCACTCACTACATCTGTGTGTGTTCTATGTAAACGGAATGGCGGTAAATCTCTTTTCGAGAGTAATTTTCAGAGTGGAAGCAGAACTCATCTCTTTTCATTCACACTGGGATGTTGAGTATGATGGATGAGGCTGTCAGACCCTGCTGCTAGAGGTTAATAAACGCAAAGCGAAAGATTTGATTCAAAGACTCCGCAGTTTGCACTTCATAAGCTGTTCTGGCAAGAGACTCAGTCTTTGCAAAATTATACTCTTTCATTACTTTTTACTTTTTTGCTGTCTTCTCATGAAGAAATTCCCCCTTAAACAAACCTTGGTCCAAGTAATACACTTGTCTGGCTCTAAGATCTGGATTAGAGAGTTTTTTGTTCAGTTTGTTGTGTTGGGTACTTTTCTGCAAGCTGTATGAATGTGATTATGGGTGGTGAGTGTGTTGAAGGGCACCTCCCTTCTTTAGTTTTGATACGTGAAACATTTTATTGGATGCAGAAATTAAGGATATTTAGCCTGCCAAAAGGGACTGAAACGATAGAGTGCTGGACAGATTCAGTCTACAAACACAAAACAAAAGAAACAAGCTAATTCATCTGTACAGGATGATTTGTGCTGCTGGCATTTCAACCCTGAGTGCTGTAAATAATGCTTGAAAATGATAAACAACTTAATTAGCATTAGATTTTTTTCATTGTTTTATTATTTGTTTGTTTGCTACTTTGTAGTTGCAGCAGCTTTAAGCATTCAGTTAAATAAAAAGCATGCATGCATATTATATTCTACAAATATTCAGATTCTTTAAGTTATCCAAAAAAGAAAAGAATTGGATTAATGGTTTGTTTTCCTAATTGGGAATTAAAAGTTTTCTTTCTTTCTTTCTTTCTTTCTTTCTTTCTTTCTTTCTTTCTTTCTTTCTTTCTTTCTTTCTTTCTTTCTTTCTTTCATATATAATGCATATATGAATAATTTGTATATTATGTCTATGCTGTTATACAGTGAGCATTTTACTCCACTTGCTACACTTTAAAGTGCCACTTTACCAACTCTCTGTAATGTAGGTTTTTTTTTATTTCTTTATTTTTTAATTTGCTTTAATTCCACAATAGCTAACTTGGCTTCATTGCTGTCATTAGTTTTTGTTAAACATTTTATTTTTAATTTTAGTCATTAATTAAGCTTTAAGAACACCCCATGTTTGCAGTCTACAATATGAAGTACATTCTATAGACGAATTTGGAGCAAGGCAGAAAAACACTAGTAACAAGTAGTGCAAAAGAGGTAAAATCCATAGAATAAGAGAGAGAGAAAAAAGGTAATGCTTTAGAATAGGGAACACATTAGCTGTTAGCTAAGAGATTTCCCTCAACAAACTCCTAATTTGCTATTTATTAATGGTTAGTAAGTTGTTTCGGGTTAAGGGATCTAGATCATGCAGAATGTCACATTAATATGTAGTTGTCACGTTGTGTGTAGCAAAGCATGAAGGCAGATTCAGAATCACGAAATAACAACTCTTTAATATTCAAAACGGGCAAACAGACAGCTGGGCAGGCAGGGTATACACACACACAATAACCTTGAAACCGGACAACACATACTTATATTAAACTTATATATGGAGGACAATGATAGATAATTAACACGACACACCTGAAGAGGAAGTCTGAAGGAGGTTCAGGAGGTGGCAGATGACCAACAGAGTTCAGGATAGTGACGATGGAGGGAGGAGCCAGGGAGGAAATAGGAGGGGTTTGGAGCAGGAGGAAGTCGGTGGCACCCAGAGCACAGCCACGATGGTGTCCCATGGAGGAGCCGATGGAGGCAGGAGCCATGGAGGAGGCTGAGGCAGAGGCGGATGCGAAGAGCCGATGAGCCGGGCCGACACGAAAATTCGGAAGGCCAAGGCAGAGCAGATGGCGCCGGTGACCGATGTGGAGCCGGGGATCCGGAAGGCCACGGTGGAGCCGGAGAGACAGAGGACTGAGGTGGAGCTGGAGACTTTTTCTCTTTGGAATCTTTGGAATTGGAACACTATTTATACTACAAATGTCATAGAATAGTGCACAAGTACATGGTTTTATGACACAGCTTTTGGCTGTTAGAATAGGAATGCAAATTTTCATAGAATACTGTCATCAAAGAAGCCATTTGCAGCTAAATGCAGACATTTAAACAAACAGACTATGGAGAAAACGTTTTATAATCAATAATTTTATTTAAATAATAGTTCTACATGATCACATATGCGGTTTATAGAGCACATATTTTACTACCTCTACAGTTAAAGCATGAAATACAAACTATTTGTATTATATTCTATAGAATAGTCTACAAAATTAAACATGCAACATTTTGGCAAAGCTTATGTTTAGGTTTCATATTACAAATCACCAGAGAAATCTGACAACATCTGTATCATAAATGTATTTTTCTCAAAATTGCATTAAAAAAGCCAGTGTGCATGTGTAGTCCAAAGCATTTATCTCAGATTTTATAGCACTTTTTTTATAGACTTTTATGACATGACGTGCTGACTGATCCCTAATAATTAGGGATTGGCTCTTTAGCTCAGAAGGCAGGTTTTCATTCAATAAAAAAACCATACTGAGCGTTAGATTATTTGCCATTCAAAAATATACACAAAAACGTCATCACTGTTGGTCTATTAAGATGCACATCCACTTAAACTGGTGATTTACTTAATTTACATTCATATCTATTTGAAGAAATGTGTACAAACTATGGTGATTTATAGGGACATAAATTCTTAAACATCACAACACAGGATATTTCTTCACCAGGTTTACAAAAAGTATCCAATAAAGGCTGTAGGGAACCTTTGACCTGTGGATTTCCCCCATGTAATCCTTCAAATAACCTTTTCTGTTCAATACTTCCTGTCATGTGAGACAGGTCAAAGCAAACAGAGCAGAGCTCCACACTGGGTCTGCCGCTCAAAACCCATGACCTAATCTTGACATCGCAAATTTGATTCTTCTCATTCCAACACACCGATGGCTGAAATACCCAACAGAACGGGGTGATGTGAGAAATTCTCCAATAAAGGTAATACTGGAGGACTGCTGTCTCAGTGGAATATCCTTTAGGCATTTGCATGTTGCAAAGGGACCATTTGTCTTCATCACTGTGTATGTTATCTGCCTAAACTTTCAGTTTAGGATGATTTATAACCCTTGAATGGGCAGCCTGGGGTTTAAAGACTTCACACGATGAGTTTTTGTTCATCCTAAATGAAAGAGATGATGCGTCTATGGTCTTTTGACCAATCCCCCACACATTCCAACTCTCTAAATTTAACCCCAATTACTTAATTTCGCCAATTTTACCAATTACCTTTCTAATTGGAAAAGCATTTTCTTGTGTTGCAACCCCTGGATGAAGTACAGAGGAAAGCTTGATCACTTCAGGATCAATTATTGTTTGGGGATTAACTAAAAAAGAAATACCCCAGGAAACCCAAGTCTGCATTTTGATAGTGTGTGAATAAAACTTTCAAAGGCTGAACAAAAATGCCGCTCACCTTTACACACATGCATTTTTTTTCACAGCCATATTCTGTTTTGATATCTTGCATGACTGAATTATATTTATTCAAGCAGAGACATAAAACTCCACAGGAGACAAAGAGCGGGCCAGAGAAGGAAAGGGAGCTCGTCTCTACAAGTTTTCAGAGGTAGTGGATTCTTATTCCCTTGAAAGTAACTCCAAGACGTTTTAAACTCCAGAAACATGAGTAAAACGTTTGAAAAGAAAGATTTAGTCTTGTACCCTACATTATGTATAACATGCGTGCACTTTCAACTAATCAGGACGTTCAAGTAGTTTAATATAAACTACTTAAAGAGTACTTAAAATGCATTGAAGACTTCAGAATGTTTACATGAATCTTTTAAACCTTCCCAATTAATTATTAAGTTATTGTATTTACTCTAAGAATTTTCAGCGTAAGTTCAGCAAAACATTGTGCTGTTTAAGATGCCTGTTGACCTTCATTAAGGATCATTTCATGGCTATAACAGCATAAGTTACATGATGTTTGTCAAAAGAAATGACTGCAAATTGTGACCTTAATGTGTTTGCATTGTTTTTCTTTAATGCTAAGATTATTTTTGATGCAAGGATCGTGGAAAATAAATGAGTGAACTTTGTTCTTGTTTTTCTGTGTTCCATTTAAAACATTGAGTGCAATGTTTCAATACTCATATATCTGAAGGAATAGCCAAATACTGTTGAATCAGTCTATTAAACCTTCCCGGTAGGCCACTCGGGCCACACTTTAACTGACTATTCTGATTAACCACATCATCTTTCATTCTCAGATCGAATGTGCTTACACTGAAGATTTGATGAGTATGTCCATGTCATTGGAGTGTTTATTTCAAAAAAGTTCTGTTAAGCAAACTGTGACCTAATATATACCTGGATATAAAATAACTAGCTAGACATGTAGATAAAGGAAGCGACTCAATTTCAAAGATTTCTAATTGTCCCGTTTTGCACACAGTTTAAACAGACAATGCTTGTGGCTCGTCTGCAGACACAGTCAGTGTTTTACGAGTCTTCAGTGTGATTCACGCCATTGGATGTGTCCACCTCCACCTGGCAGTTACATCAAGTGTATGGTTACCTCTGTGAAGACATCTTCACAGAGCCCTGGGAGTGCTTAAGAACATGACATGAGCTAAACTCATTTCCATTTGAGTGGAACCCAGTCTTTTAGTGGGTCTTATTCAGGATGTTCAAGCTGCTTTTCCATACAGTGACCAAGGTTGTGGACCATTAGGAAATTAAAATTAAATTCCTGAATTTTAATTAAGGTAGTGGCCAGAAAGCAGAATAAATTAATGCTGCAAGCAGCATTGAAAGGGCCCTAGTCACCCAGGTTCACAGCATATATGTTCAGGCCAGGACTGTTATCAAACTCTTATTATCTGTTTGGGGCAGATCAGACATTGCCTGCCTGAATTAAAACAACTTCCTATTTCATGGCGCACATTTGAACAAAAACTTATGATCTTCGCAATTTAACATCACAAAGGGCTTAGATTACTCTGACCAAATTTGGTGTTGATCTGTTTAACCTGTTGAGTGGTATGGTCCCAAATATGAGATTTTTCTTTCTGTGCCCCGGAGAGTATGTCCCACATATGTGATTTAGAATGTTCAGAGATGTCTGCCAAATTCAAACTGAGCATTCGCGCGTTTGCTGGCGCTGAGCCAGAGAGAGACATGCACTGTGCTTGTCATATTATCACAACTACACAGTGTTCTTAACCACATATTTTAGGTTTCAGACATTTAAATACACATAAGCACTAGCGAAACAATACATTTAGAGCTTGTAAAATACACACAGATGTCTATGGAAGCAACAATAAAATGTGTTTTATTCATATCTGATACACACAGTGTAGGTAACTATAAAGTTCACTCTATTCTTTACCCAGTTCACCGACCACTTGCTATTATGTGTTTCGAGAGAAATTGATACATTTCTGTGCTGTAAATCCAACTGATGGGACTCTCTGAACTGCAGCATGAACAAACATGGTGGCGCCCATCTCATGTTACAGATCATGTTACATCATCACATTTATAAAGGTGTTTAAATGACAAAACACACTTATTTACATATATTTGTGTATCGGAATATCAGATTGAATACAGTGCCTGAAAATAGCAAAAATTGCGCAAAACTTGCCTAGAAAATTCAAACTAACATCCTGTTGGGTTTTTAATTTTATACCAGGGAACTTTTTCTGTAGGTGTTGTTTTGTTCCATGTGTCGACCAAATTTCATACATGTATGTGATAAACAGCCCGAGAAGCAATCTGTTGAAATTTAAAAGTGGCGCTATTAAGCCATTTTGCCACACTCACTTCTGAAACCCATATCTGATGTACAATGTTTAGTGAGTTTTTGAGCATGTTTAGGCCCTCAAAAATGTGATTCATTTTGGAGAAGAAAAAACTGAGCAGCTCAGATGAATATAAACTATAAAACAAAAAAAAATGAGTTCGCTAAATCAAAGAAATACAAGAAATACAAGATAAATCTTAGAACTTTTTTCCTTCCATCATTTTAATTCAAATCATCTCATAAACTGAAATGGACACAGTAATGAATTTTACACAACTTTGACAATAACTGTACCAGCATTGGTATAGTTGTGCTGCATGGCATGCATCTTGCTGGCCACATGCAACCTTCAAACATAAAGTACACATGGCCACAAACGGCATTACCATAAACCTCCATGAATTCTGCAACGCCTAGTAAAGTCTTGACGGCAATAAATTTGCACAATGTTTTTAGCTTACAGACAGAATCCTCTCTGTGGCCGAGTGGACGAGTGCAGCCCTGTAACTGAAGCTGCCAAGACTACACAAAGTCTGGGATGAGGAAGTTTTTGGACAGCCAAGGAAGACGGCTCCCGGGTTCGTGCCGTCATCAGCCCCAGGCTTTCCCAAGACGGGCTACGGGCACAGTTCAGAGTTGTCGGCAATGTTGGATTTTCCCTGTCAAGGCTACGGCTACGAACAGAATAATGAACTCTTTTTACAGAACCGTGAGTTTCATCTCTAGTCTGACCTGTGAAATCATCTTTGATTTATGGACTAACTTGACAGCTTGCACTGAGGGATTATACTGCAGCACTGCAGATATCTTTAAGTCCTCCGTCTAGACTCCGGCTACGTGGCTACTCCATCCTGCTTACACTGTATATTTTAATAAACAAAAAGCATTGCCATGGCAATCATCCTTCCTGATACAGAGTGAACATAATTGTTCTATTCATCCCTCATCAGTCACTGATGAAATAGCTGAACGAAGGCCAAGCAAGGTTCTTGTGTGTAAGAGCAGTCTGAGGATTTCCCCTACTCACAACATGAACAGATGCCAGAGTTAAAGAGAAAAAACAGATTCATCAGGTCATATATTTATTTTTCAAGGACAAGATGCTTACAAAGGAAACATTGGATACGCATTATAAAGTATTTTTTCTTTTATTTGGCACAAACACAAAAGTGCTTTATGACAATACTGCCTTTGTAAAAGCCCTCATCGATTACAATCCATATTGTAAAACAAAGTTACCTCAATTATCATCACATGTTGCCACTTTGATATACGCTTCAAAATCATAATCTTCTTAAACATTTGCTAAACATTAAAATAATGCTTGTAAATAAAATCTGTGATTTTCCAGGAAGTTAAGGCAGGGCGTTATTTGGAAGTAAAGGTTTGGCATCACTGGAAAAGCTTTTTCGCAAATGCTCTGGACATTGATGGATGACATAAGATTATGTGAAATAATAACAATCACAAGAGGCATCTGTGCCTCATTTATATGCAAATGCTCCTGTGTCACTTTCTGGGAGATTTGCATAGCAGTGTGATATTGGCACATGCCGAAATTGCATAGATTGCGTAGGACTGTCAATTATTGTGACAGGATTCAATTCAAAACATTCAAATGAACCAGCATATGATAATTTTATATAACAAATATTTTGCTAAGAAACATGTAAGGAAGTTATAACCCATAATGATGTATAAATAGACCGGTCTTCCCTCCATGTAATACTTATTATAATAACACAGGTTCATTGCCCTTCTTGTCAATGAATAACTTATTCCTAGATTTGCCTTTTATCGCTGTCATCACAGAGACAAATCCAGCTTCTTAATTTCACATTTTGGTCAGATAGGCAAGTCTTAAAGAGTTACATTTCCTCCTATTCATTAAAAATAAAGAATCTTTGGTGGCAAAGCAAAAAATAAAAGTCTATATAAAAGGCAATAAAATACATTATGCAAATACAAAGTACAGCACAATCAAAAAAATACTCAGAAGTTCTCTTTTGGATTTCAGTTGGAAAACGTATACATAATATATTTTATATATATATAAAAAAAATTAAAAATCATAAATTACTAAAGAAAAAAAAAAGAGTCAAACACTCACACAATGCAAACATAACCACTGAGGTATTTTGTTCCTTAAAGTTCTAAATCAAGCATTACGCATAATGAGAGTGAACGTGAAAGTGCAAAGAAGTTGTCATTTGGTGGTGGAATACTAAAACATCAAGAGTGTCAAAGCTCACAAGTTCTTCCTTTATCACGGTAAAGGAATTTCCTTAGTAACAGTCACAGCAGCAATGATGTCTCCTCGCTTCCTGTCACCTGTGGACAGCCCACCTTCAGATAGCAGTCTGAGATTGTTTTTAAATGTAAACGTAGAAAGGACGAATGGCACTGGGAAATACTATACGTCAAGAACAATATCATACTGTTGTCCTTTCTTTCTTTTTCCACACTTCATAATGAGGACAGCATACAAAGTCAAGAACACGACCCAGTAGCTGGCATACACGATTGCGCCGATTATCAAAACAACTTTTTCGGACTCTGGGAAAGGCTTTCGGGTCTCTTGAATTATCGTATAAATAATGCCAACAAAAAGAATGGTGAACCAAACTGATATCGGAATAAGTCCAATAAAGTTCACTACGACGGTCTTCCTTCCAGACGTTCCCCAACCGGATTTGTTTATGGTGGCTATTGCGAACATCTTTGCTGGTAGCAGACTCGACATGTATAACACTGAGTAAAAGGACATGAAGACCATGACGATGTTTCCGCGGAGGCAACTGGCGAACGAAGACTTGATGAGCGCCACCACCTGGACGATCAGCAGGAACAGAAGGATATTCCAGATCCTGCCCTGGTAGAAGAGTTGGATCGCAGTGGCGATGAGAAAGAAGGGGAAGAAACCGGTGATGACGGCTTCGTAGGTCATCCACAAGTGGTGCTTGTGAAACCACATGGAGTTGTAAAGCCACTCTCTAAAATACGACTTACTCCAGCGGGTCTGCTGGTTAAGCCAGCGCAGGTAGGTAATGGGAGTCTCGGTCAGGCACTTGGAGCGGGCGGTGTATTTCGTGGCATATCCCAGGCTTAGGACTCGGTTGGTCAGATGGCGGTCATCGCCGAAACTGCAGTGGCTTCCCATGAATGTCTGATTGTACCAGTCCTCCAGGAACTCATGAAGCAGGGAGTTCCTGTACATCCCCAAGGGCCCGCTGATACATTGAACGCACCCGAAATAGGACTGGCAGGCTCTTTCGATGTTGAAAGCCATCCAATATCTCACACTGCTTAGGAAGGAGACCCACGATTCGTATTTGTTTAGAATCTAGAGGGACAGAATAACAAACGGGATTAGAAATCAAAGGGAATCTATAGCTTGACATATGTATGTCTTGGTCACCTGCCACACAGATGTATGGAAATAACACAGAATGTAGACTGAAACGCTAAAGAAAACTATTATATTTAGGTACTTTGAACAAGTTTGATTTACCTTGCCTCCTCCACCCCAAAAAACAACAACTGTCCTGACTATAAATCTTAAGACTGGAGTGGGGGGAAACCCAGATGTTATGCTGATTCAGATGTATGTTTTCTTTAATTCTAACCTCCGCTTTTGCACACTTAAGCCTAGTCCCATGCTAAAATGCATGTCTGGGTTGGTTTTAACTTAAAGAAACTTGCACTGATCTTAAAATATGTCAGTTCCATTTGTTTTGTCAAAATTTATTTATCTTCCCCCTAGTTTTAAGTAAACAGATTTTAGTGGAACTGATTGATTGATTGATTTATTGACTTAAACTATACTTAGACTTCCACAAAACTTAGCATTGGAAGATTTTAAGTTTAATGAAAAAATGCCTATACAACATATGCTTATGTCATGTACATTCTAGATGATGTAGATGGATACATTAAACCTGTAAGAGAGAGCACACACCTGTACATCGCCACCTACTCCTCCAACCATGGGATCTTCTTCCAGAACCTTCACCATCTCCACTGAGGAGGCCGGGTCCAACATGGTGTCTGAATCACATACCTGCATCCAGCACAATATAGATACATCAATAAAGAACAGACATGGTTTATCTTAAAAAATAACAATACATATAGTAGTGCATTCTTCCTATGCTTGGACAAAAAATATTCTTCTAAAAACTATTTTAAACCAGTGTTTGCACCACATGTACTGATGCACCACATTGTTCAGCAAGATACAAGATGCCTGATATCATCATTAATATGACATGTCCCTTCAAAGAGATTTATCTTTGGTGCAAATATTATTCTTTTCCACAATCACATCTATAGAAACCAGCTTGTCTTTGTATGAGTGGTCACAATGAATCAGGCATGTTGCTAAATATGTAGGGATGAATATATTAATCTCTCCTTGAGGTCATTTTAATCATTAAGTTCTGGCTTACATGTTCAGTTACAGGTCCAAAAATGTAGGCTCATCAAAAAAAGGACACACTGTTCAAATTTGAGTAGAGATTTGGTTTAAATGTTCTAACATTGAAACAATAAGCAAGCATCGCCCAGAGGTTATCTCGCTTTTTCTGGGGAAAGTCATGTATGCCACTTTGCTTTTACAACTAAACCCCATAGTGAGTATAACCACAGGCCAGGTAGCAAGATCAGTGATAAGTTAAACACAATTAGGCCTCTACACTCAGAGCAAAGGTCAGGGATCTCATTGGAACCAGGTGGCATGTGGATAAAATAACATAATTTGTTCAGTATACAAGGGAGCCTTCACAAAATTACCCATAAATGACAGCTTTAGGTTTACCTTTCTCAGAGACTGTTCACACAGAACACATACTTAATTTTAAACTTGACGCAACTTTTCAAAAATGTGATGTTTATGCATCAAACGACCAAATATGTAGTGTATATAAACACAAAGACATAGTCAGTGAGAACTGGTGTTCAGATGTTCTTCTAGGTTTTAAGTTAAGCTTAAATCTTTCTTACATCAAAAGCGATTGCACAATTGTTTGGATTACGTAAGAGGACATTTGATCATTAGCTTTGCCAATAAATCTTCAGAAAGACGTTGTGTTGCAAATAGTTCGAACAAAAGTAAATATTCTCACGTAGCGTTTTACCAAAGCCACAGAAAGTCTATTTTCTGATGTGAAAACGCATGTATACAGCTGTTGTCAACTGTAAAATTCTACAAAACAATTAGCCTCCTTTGGTTGGAGCTTGTAAAAATTCAGAAGCAGGAATTATATGTTTAGAATAAAGCACCACAGAAAAGGTCCTTGGGGGTTTAATGCATTTATGTGACTTATTTATGAACATGCTTTTATGTGACACGTTCCCTTGAGCTAAATAACCACTCAATGTCATGAGCTAATAGTATGTGCTCCGAGATGGCATGGAAAATACCAGCAATCTATTCTGGAAATGCCAGAAATATCCCAGAGATATGCAAATGAATTCCCACAGAAGTCCCTCAATGAACAGCATCAGTGTTAACCAGGAATGTACTTTCCTCACTCTCAGTGCACTACATGCTTCAGCCTAGCATCCACTTATAGAGTCACAAAAGCTTCTTTGTACAATTTGCCTGTGTTGCCCTGGTGTACTTGGCTAGGTGAGGCGAGGCTTGAGCCGCCTGAGAGAGATAGACTCACCTGTACGTAGTCGACACTTCTTCCCAGGGCTTTGAAGGCGGTGTACATGACCTCCCTCTTCCCGCCCCACTTCTGCATGATGCACACACACTTATTGTTGAGAACCAGGCGAGAAACATGCTGCAAGCTCTCAATGTACGTTTCTTCGGTTTCCTCTGGTCCTTTCTGGTGGTAGTTGCTTTTCCAAACGTATGTGGCTGCCTTGTCCCGGCCCATGATGTCCCGAAAGATATCCATCATGTAGCAGTCATCATCGTTGTTCCCGTCGATAACCATAATGACCTTTATCCCAGGGTAGGTGAGCCTTTTCACCGATAATAAACATTTTCTCAGGTAGTTGGGGTCTTCCTGATAGGCTGCGATGCACAGGGCCAGTGACTTGTTTAGTTTGATTGGTGTTTCCAGGGAACGTTTCATGTTCCTGTGTTCCAGTAGAGCAAACAAGCTCTGGATGATGAGGTGAATGACTAGAATTGCTCCATAAAGTCCAAAGGACAAGTAGTTGCCTGCAGTCGTTATGAGCTTATACCCCATGATATAAGCAGTAGAGATTCCCACAAGCAGCGAAATGCCGAACAGTGTCGTCCCAACGATCCTCAAGTAGGTGATCACTTTATCACATCTCATCTGCAAACAACAATAGAACATTGAGGGGTGAATATTACTATAACTACTCGACCAAATATGTTCTTCCAAAATACTGCTTTTTTCATACAAGTAAGTAACTCCAATGTTGTTTGGACCCAATTGACTCTCATTGTACAGTCAAAGACTGTTCTTCAGAATATCTTCTAGAACTTGTCAAACAGGTTTGGAATGGCATGAGGGTGGATAAATGAACACTATATTAAAATTTTTGTCAGAACCATCCACTTCCGAACGACTTCATGGACAGCACTCATCAAAATTAATGCGAATGTGTGGACAGCTTTGTGGTGACGATGACAGACATTTGCTCGCATGGAAGCATAAAGTACATGCATCTGCTCTCCCCACATAAGTGACAGTATATTTCAGACAGCATCGTATTTCTTCCTCTTTCCTCCTCTTCTGAATGTCTAAGCGGCCTTTATGGCCATTTGTTCCAAGTTTTCTTCACTAATGCAGTTCCCCATCTGCTTGGCAGACGTGACTATGCAGCACCACCCTCTGACATCATCTGTTTATATCTCCGTGGGAACGCATGAAGAGTGAAATTTAGATTTCAGAGGGCTCTACTAAAGACCCTCTGTCTTATTACTGCTGAACACGGCTATTGTATTAATAATGGCGTCTTCTTTTATCGACTCAAATCTCGTTTCTTCTTTGATATCGTCCCTCTTGGTTTAGATTATGAAGCGGTTCTGGCCTGGGAAGGAGGCTGACATGATGGACTACAGCACAGTGTGATTCTAACTGGCACGTGTCACAGCCTTTAACGTCATCCCGCATGTTTACGGGGCCCTCTGGACCCTCCAAACCCCACCTTACCCGCATAGACACGTGCAAGCCTGTTGGATTAAGGCGAGCATGTGGTGTTAATGTCTCAAACGCCTGTACTGCTCTCAGGGTATCCCCAAACCTGCTTTCATGTCTTGTTTAAACTCTAGATGAACCCAAACGTCTCATTTGAAAGTGCTAAGACTGCTGACAAGACAAAATGTAGCCCACACCTAAGAGGACACTAACACTTATCATGGCCGTACAGGATATCTAAAGCATCGCTGTTTTTTGTCGATGACCTAATTTCTCATCTTTATACAAATTGGTAGAGGCATTGCATTTCTAAGGATGAATGTGTAGAATGACTTATCTTGAGGGTGGATAATCCCATCGATTAAATGGTCCTGTGTGAAACATTTACCATCAGTAGATTTTGTCTGACTGAATGAAATATGGTAATTGGCTCGTTCACACCAAGGACAGTAACTGTAAACTCATTCTATTTGAATAGAGAAGCCCAAACCACAACAATTACGATAACGACACAGAGTTACGACATTGTTATAATCCCTTTTTCTAACATTTGGTTGTGAATGCTAATAGTTGTCGTTATCTTTATCGTTATCTTTCAAGAACAACAGTCAAATATATAATGTTTTTGTTTGCATTACCAGTTATCGTGCATATTTTCTGGCTGTGCTCCAACAGAGCAGGGAGGATATACAAAGTGTAAGGATCACAGAAAGTTTAAATGGGAAAAACTATAACTTCGGCTTTGAAGAGACATGAAATATTACAGTGCAGAAAATGTACATTTGCACTAGCCAAAGAGACCCAGACCTGTGACACCCACTGAACACCATCAGAAAATTATTTTTTTTATAAGTACTCATTTAGAGAGGTCGTTACACTATGCATGATAGTAGGGGAGGTAGATAGTGTAGCTTGATAGAGACAGAGGATTTGTTCATCTTTATCCTCAGAGTTGGAGGAGCTTCCTTTAGACAAAGCTTCATTTGAAACACAATAACTTGTGAAGGGCCATCAACGAGGCAGGAAATCCATGGCTCAGAGCTTAACACTTCTTTTGGGGAAATGGTAAAGTAGGGGATCATTTTTATTTAGCAACAGTGGATCTTACGTGATCTGTCAATCCTTTGCAACTCCTATTTTTATCCTGTTCATATTAAAAACAAATAAAACAACTTAAAGTACTCAAAAAAGAAAGATAGCTTTAAACGACAGACACAAACTTCATAGCTAAGATGGTAGAATAAACTCATGTTGTTTCACTGGAATTGTGTTGGTGGGAATTTCGGCACTGACACAAAACTAGAGACACTGCCTTGTTGAACATCCTGCCCATCTGAGATACTCCAGTGTATTCCCAGGCATTGGAGGAAGCTATTGCTTCTCCGAAGTGGGTGGTTCTGAGATGGTGGGGAACTTGGGGAACCGCCACGGCCGCCTCCCAGAGGAACTATCCAACCACCAGCACTGAGACACATCCATCACTCTGCCACGGCTCTGTGGTGTGGCCTTGTCAGACCCTGTGGCCGCCATGTTCGCTGCTGTTCAGACTCCCGCCGCCTGGCTTGGTGCTAATTCTTCCTCCAGGCTTGATTCTACCTTTCAACCTTCCAGGCCTCTCATACCTCACTAGGTCTTACCTTCAGTCCCAAAACAAAACAATGTTTCTCTAATGGTTAAGACTGTCAGAAGAAATAATGTGGCATTTCCACAAGTTGTTATAAGTACCTTGAGGGCTTACTGCAATTAGGTTATTGTATGAACTTTGGCCACTAGAAAACCCTTGGACTTGACACAGCTTCTGCTGCCTGTAGTAGACTGAGGTGAACAGCTGGGTCTTATCTTGGCACATGGCCAAGGTTGTAGCATTTTGACCTCCAACGGCAGCCTAATTTTCAATGACACAGTCACGCACCCTGCAGCAGAACCTGATTTTACCAAGTGCAACATGTTCCTGAAGCAACATCTTTGTTGACCCTGGAACAACATTGTGATTAACCAATCAGATCTGAAGAACTAGTTTATAGTTTCTGTGAAGTTTAGGATTACAGTCAGTGTTTGGTGCTCATTCATCTATTATTTCTTCTGATTGTAGGTATTAGTCATGAGGTTAGGTTTAAGTGAAGGGATGCGGTTTACAAGTACAGGGATACAAGTTTTTGGATTAAAATGTTGTTACAGGGTCAACAAAATATGTTGACCTAGGAACACATCTATTTCAGAAAAATCAGGATGTGGCACCCTGAATTAGAAGTTATTATGCTAAGACACTTCTTATTATAATATAGTGCAATTACTTTTATAGCTTTGAAGATTAAATAACTGTAAAGATATAAAATGAAAATGTAAATGTTTGGGGGAAACATCTGAGAAACTATTATTTCCAGAAAGAATTCATGTATGTTTAAGTGGTACAAAAATGATTGTTGGGGTTGGGAGGTCTGACCCCTTTAATTAAGACTTGAACCCCCCAAAGAAAGTCATAACAAAAGCATGTATTCTTGTATCATACAAGTATATTTACGTTTCAGTAGCCTTTTCAAACAACCGCATAATTAGATTATGAGTTAGCCAGTTCACAATACAAAAGACGCCGATGAACAAAAGTCCTGATGGCTTGAAGAGGTTGCCATGGCAATAGTAGACCGCTTGAAAGTTTAGGATTATTTTTGGGAATGGTGTGCTGAGCTATTATGAAAATTAACCATAGTTTTACTACAAATTAAACCAAAAAAATCCTGGTTACTATAATTAACCATGATTTTGCAACGCTAACAGTCTAACCATGGTATTTGTAATAAAATTGTGGTTATACAAATTAAGAACTGATTTGAAAAACAGATATCTCAATTTTTAACATTTTCATTTTAAAAACAAAAATCATGTTCATAATCAGAAAAAAATGTGTTTAGTTTTTGTTATCCGTTTGTTTCACATATTACCATGAAAACTCCTGAGGGAGCCTACTGAAAAGCGTCATTACGCATCATTAGTAGATTGCGTCACCCACAGTTTTACGGCTGCTGCTGGATTGCGCGCAATATCTTTTCTGCTCTGCTATTGGTCAGGGGTCCATATGGTTTTTAATGATCCTAAAGCCATGGTAGAATCGCAAATACTAAAGAAATGTTTAAAGTGTATCAAGCTGACGTTGGTAAGCCTCACTGTTACTGAGGAAATGGCATTTGTAAAAGAAAATGTAAAAAAAATGAAACCTGTCAGAAAGAGCAGCTGATGTGGGCAGGATTACCAACAATGAATATTAAAAATCAAATATCTGCGGTTCTTTATCAACTGTACTCTTGGGTAGCGTTACTCAGGAATATGTTGATGAATCAGGCAGCTACAACCTGTTGGACTGTGAATAAAATTGGCACGTGTGGGTATTGGAATCACTTATGGCTGAACTCCATTCATTCAAATGTATCCCCCTTATGACGGTTAAAATAAATCTAACAACATGAAATACATGCAAAGAAACTGTTCTTCTGACAGAATGAGGAGTATAATTCATACGATTTCTCCATTAAATGAATCTTGATCATACAGTACCTTGGAGCAGCTGTGTGAAGATGTCCCGTTAGTTTAACAGGGATGCTGTCCGACAAGGCTCTGCACGCTCCAGACACTGGACATGCAAGTTTGTTGGGGTAAAATACAGAAGACACCGGCATAGGGCATCTAAAAACACAGATGTGCGGTATCCACGTTTTCCATAAAACGAACGTTCATTCAAGTTTCTCTCCTTCCCCAAAACAGTATATAGTGTAGTTTGCATCAGTCTGCTGTGATGAGGTCTGTTGAAGCATCTTGGCAGTTCATTCTGACGTTGTCAGCGGATAAAAGAATAAAAGTTGTCCAACAAAAGTCAATGTTGGTGACTAAAAATGGAGATCATTCAAGTTTTTCCAAGAGTTCAGGTTAAAGCAGTGAACTGTCCTTTTCTGCGTCTAATTTCTTCCAGACGCTTTAACTTTATGCTTCCTGTAAGCCATACATTTGTAAGACTCTTTTAACCGGGCAGGGTTTTGGACTTGTTTTAATAAGGGGGTTGGTTCGGGGGCGAGGAGGAGTGAACATCTAAGAGAAAAAAAGTGCCCATTCAAACTTCCGAAATGGGGGTGGGTATGATTTAATCAAGCAATTAGCCAAACAGTCTTTAGCCAAAAAGCTCAAGCTTTGGAGATATTTCTAATGCTACTACTACTAATAATAAATAAAAATAACAAGAAATTATTAAAACGACAAATTATTAAATAATAATAACTAGGAATATATAAATTAATTCCTTTACCAACTGCACATGAACACCACAATATATATATATCAGAACATTCTGAGCATTCTGCTGCTAATTTTGTCAATTTTTATGTAGAGTACAGTAAATCACACGCCTGAGAGCGTTGTTGATTCTCAGTTGCGCTTGTGATTTTCAGGGAACGAGGCGCAACGCACATAATTACCACAAGAGTGCGCCACACAATTCAAAATCTGTTCACATTCACGGCAGGGAAAGTTGACTTGCAGTAGCCTACAGATCACAGAATTTAATGTGGGCCAAAAGCAATGTAACACTGCTTTTGAAATGCATACGATATTTTTTTTATTCTTTACTTTTTCCATTTCTTTCCTTCCTTTCCATTAAAATCCCAAATAGACCAATATTAAGCAATCGTTCACTCAGCACAAGAACATCAACAATTCACAAAATCAGTAAATAACTCAACAAGTAACCTATAGCAAAGTAACCGACGCATTTGTTCATTATTTGTTTATGCCTGCTTTGCTTCTTTCAACCAATTCCCTACTTGGTTCAAAAGAGATTTTCTGCCCAGCAGGGACAGCACGCGGACAGGCTTTGGTAACGGTCCATTCATGTGAAAAGGCAGTTTCTTTTGTGTTAATTTGGGCCACTGTTTGTTTGAACAAGGATTCACAGTAATGGTCCAAATAAGCAACCGGACTGGGGAAGAGGATGGCAACCTCTGCTATGTGTCTCTGTAGGTTAAAACATGGCAAACACGAGGACGCTGGACTCCTTCAGCAGACTGCAGAGGTGCTGAAGGATGGAGGCTAATGAGTCCCGGCTTCACAGTTGGGGTTTCTTTGACCCTTAAC
Organism: Enteromius trimaculatus; assembly: GCA_032361065.1. Lineage (NCBI taxonomy): Eukaryota > Metazoa > Chordata > Actinopteri > Cypriniformes > Cyprinidae > Enteromius > Enteromius trimaculatus. The sequence continues at coordinate 7,226,027 of JAUMHP010000070.1, forward strand.
TGACTTTGATGAAGAGCAACCACATGTTTTGCTGACTCATTTAAAAAAGGGTAGACTTCTAGTGTCTAGTACAGTACAGCATTGTGTTCCATACGCGTGGATCTTATCCTGTCAGGCACCCCGAAGATCACCTGGGGGTTTGTGCCTCTTATAGGGAGCTAGAAATCTGAGATAACTCACTTGATAGTTTTAGTTGAGCAGACGTTTATGGTTTTTCTTGATTTCACTTGGAACAATGGTTTCATTGAGAGGCCATGTGCAACTCATTTTGCATTTTGTTTAGATGAAAGACACTGATATTGTTATTGTTCTCTGTGTGTTTGGATCTTGAACATGAGGAGATGGATTTAGATGCTTCCTGGTAGTTTTTAAATGCTGAGACATGGTAGGTGCCACATCTATAGTTGGCTTCTTTCCAACATCAGCTACTCAATATCAGCCCAGGAATCATCTACACATTTTATTCTCTCTCTCAGTCAAAATGGTCGACATCTAGGGTGGCGGACAGGAAAGAAAGTTAAGTGCGCATGAACAAAGCCCCAGTCATTAAGACTGATTGCTGCTTATCTGCTGCTTATGTATTATGTCTCCCCTCTGGCCTTAATTTGTATTTAAGAAACCACAAGTGTTAAACAAATATGCTATTTAACAGCGGGTAGATTTGAATGTTTTCCTTTGAAGGCTGATCCTCACCCCTTTTGAGATGATTGCTCAATTTCTCACTACTGAAAGCAATTCTATGCTGAAATACATAATTGTGAACTAATAACTGTGATTAAATGCAAAAAACAATAAAACATTTTATTTAAATGAATGATTTGATTTGACCATTTCACAACATAATTTGTTTTGTCAAGAATAAGTGATCCTCGGTTCAAATTACTGTGAGAAATGAAAGTACTTGAAATATTTTCTGAAACATATCTATCTTTCTGCCAACAAAAACATAGAAGTTTAATTTTTGTTGTTAAAAGGTACAGCTATTCACATTCGTTTGAATTTCAAGCCATTTCTCAATCCAGTCAATCCAGTTCATTTTCATCATAGATGAATAGATGCCATTAAGGCCTATTCAAGGCTTTGTTAAGCCAGCATTAAGAGTTTGTTCTTAAAAATTACAGTTATTTAAATTTCCATTCATATTCATTACAGATGAATAGATGTCATTAAGGCCTTTTCACAACATTCCACAGAATAACATTTGGAAAAATGATCCTCATTTATTTTGTTTATATTCAAATTATTCAGCAAAATGTAACCACTTACAATACTTCTATCAACCTTTAACCTTTCTTTCCAAAATAAATCACAATAAAACATTAAACTATTGTAATTTGGTATTTTTCTTTACAGTTAAATTAACAATTCCTTCATTCATATTTATTATTTCATATAGAACATTTCTCAATGCACTTCTGATTGATTTCTGAGATAATGATCAGAGGTTATGAGGATTGAAGTAACTTGGTCACGGCCCGTGATCTTCCAGTTTGTAAGTGAAGATAGTGTCTTCTGCTCCCTTGTCCCAATCGCTCTGTATGACAGTGAGTCCTGGGTGAGTAATGAGGGGAAGTGCCTTTTGAACTTTAAAGCAAAGCACCTTACTCACATTTTCCAAAAGTGCATCCGGGGGCTCGGCTATTATCTGTGGTCAATAACTGGCCCTTTCACTGAGAGGTGATTATCATCAGACGATCAGACGTGGGAGAGCTGCGCTGAGAATGAGAGCATTGAGCTCAGAGTGCGCTTCCTCAACATGTGTTTCCTCAGTGTGTCACTGTGTGTGTTTGGAGGGGTTATAAAAAATGTATATTATTTAGAATTTTTATTTGTAATCTTTATGATTTTTGGTGTAAAGAGTAATATATTTAAAGTGCATTTATTTCTTACTAGTCAAATTTACACTCAAAAAATTATTCTCCAACACTGTTCATTAAAATGTATTTAAAAAAAGCATTTTCATTGAACACCATTATGTCTGGTTCTCTTTTTAACCAACTGCATTGTGTTAAACCAACTTGAAACAGTTCTGTTTTGTTTCCCCTCACCATCATTTGCACAGGGATAGATAATTAAATATTAGTTTAGGCACTTTTTATTAAGATGATAAAATTGGGAGACTTGTTAATGTTTCATGCTCTTTTATGCTACCTTCTGGTATGTTGGTGTTTTGGGGGGTTACCAGTGTGGTAAAGTGTAGAGCATGTGCTTGGGGACCTGCTAACATGAATCAAAGCTGTTTTAATAATAATAATAAACATACTCTGGGCATGCCATGGAAGTATCAAAACCATCTTATGTTATGCATAACAAGTTGGCTAATGCCCAAAGTTAAGTAAATCTGTTTTTTTCAGTGTAGAAGGATGTCTTCCTATTAATTTATTTTCCGGTTAAATGTTTTAGTTTGAGTTCAACAAGCATAAAATGTATCAATTTCCTTAAAACTGTATTTGATCAAATTGCGTTGACTCAACTCAATTAATTTTCATTGCATTCATTTGGGGCTACACACATTTATTGGATGGAAATCCTGCCCTGAATTAAATTGAGTTCATCCAATTAATACTTTTTTTGAGTGTATTACTGATATAAAAATTCCAAACTTTATTTGGAATACTATTTGTGGACTATGTTAATATTAAGCATAAAATGTGTTTTAGTGCCGTTATTGTTGAATATTTAATAATATCAGCATTTCAGTGCAAACTATTTTAGTGTAAAGTATATAGTTCAACTTTAGCACAATCAAATATACTTCAGTTCAGTTACTAACAGGCTAGTGAAGGATTTTTTCTTTTATTTAATTTAATTAATTTATTTATTTGGTAATCAAAATCACGTTAACATGCATAAGGCTTGAGATTATGCCATTAAAACTGAGAGCATTGTATTGTTTGCAGATTGGCTATATTGTAAAAACCTCTTTGCAAGCCACATATTTTGTAAGTCTAAATCATTTGAGGAAATCAACATTGTATTAAACCAGGATATTCCTATAATCAAAGTTTTCCTTATTGAACATGAAGAAATATTATCCTGCATTATATTTTGTTTTACTGTTTATGCACTGAACCTAGCATTTCCCTGTCACTTCAAGTAAAAGTGATCTATGTGTTTATTATTATTGGCCTTTACATCCCATACTTTTCCTTCTGCTGTTGCCATACATTGTCATTACACAGAGATGGTCATTAGGCTAAATAATACAGACTATTTATTGACTGTGACATGACATAGTTTGCTTTGATGGGCAAAATACCAAATTACACACCAAAACCACATGGACTGGATAGGACCAGGGAGTTGTAGATATTAGATGTTTCAAAGGGGTTACTGAAGGTGGTTCAGTTTCTTTTTGTTCGTTATGGAGTTAATGGAGCTTAGAGGGTCAGAAAGTTAACCACAGCTGTTTGGGCTGACAGGAAATGCGAGTGCTTCTGTTTATAGTCTCACTTCCACATTGAAGCACTTCTCTAGGCTTCAAAGCAACTTTACTGCATGAGTATCCTGCCTGTAGGCTAAATACTCATGGCTCTAGCCTTCGCCAGTGCAATTAGATGATTTCTCATAGAGCACTGCACATTTTCACAAAGATTATAGCAAACACCATTGATGTAATAGCGTGATGGCTCCCGTAAACGTTTGTGGTGAGGCATATCATCCAATTACAAAGCCAGTTTCTTGTGATCCTTAGAAAGATGGACTGGATATAAGCAGGCACAGCCTTGTATGGAGAAAAAAAAAAAAAATAAAATAAATATATATATATATATATATATATATACACACACACAGAGACTTTTGATTAATAAAGTGTAATTTTTGCACAATTACTTGAAGAATATCTAAAGGAGGGAAAGGACGTGATGTGGCCAGGTATTTTTTCCCATACTAGGAATTTATGCTCTGCGTTTAACCCATCCAAGTGCACACACAGTAGTGAGAAGTGAACACACACACACACTGTGAACACACACCTGGAGCAGTGGGCAGTCATTGCTGCGGGGAGCGGTGCCATGCTCAAGGGTCTCACCTCAGTCGTGGTACTGAAGGTGGAGAGAGCGCTGGTTATTCACTAACCCCATCCACAATCCCTGCCAGATTTGGGAATTGAACCCGCAACCATTAGGCCACGACTGCTCCATGTTATGACTTCAAAACAATATTAACTCTTTTTTTGTAGTTGCCAGTCACAGCCAGCGTTTTTGATGATTTTCACCTAAATTTAACAGCCTTTAGTTTGTTTTCTGCCGTGTATGTATGCACATATTATATATCAAACTAAAGAAGCAAGCCACTGCTTTAAAATAAATGAACAAAAAATATTTTATTCTTATAACATTTTATTTTATCTGTATGTGTTCATGTTTTATCATCACTTGGTATTATCAGAAATACAAAACAAAAAACAACAACAACAACAAAAAACTAGTGTATATACATCAAAGTTTTCCTAAAATCAAAAACAATACCTATTCTTGTTTGAGGACAACTTTGATGAAAGGTTTTGATCCACTTCGAATGTTGACTACAGTGTATATATATGGTGACATCAGGTAAATTGGGCCACTTTTTGGTAAATCACTTTTTAGCTGAGCAGTGTTCAGGTAAAGTGGGCCACCCCGTCAGGTAAAATGAGTCATTTAAAATGCAAAGGAAACCAGTCATTTCTGATAAAACTTTTCATCAAAAATGTTCATCTAAGGCCCCCTTCATCCTCTCCTCTTTCCACAGATTGTAGTTTGGCCTTCCTTTTTCTCCCTGTTTTATCTTTGTATCCTTTTCTCTCTGGTCCTTGCTTCTCCTCTATTTTCTCTCTTTCTGTCTCCTGTCATTTCCTCTGCATGCCTTTCTCCTCACCTGTTCTCTCACTTCCTGTCTTCTCTGCTTGTCTCCTCTCTCATCTTTTTCCTCCTCTCACTTCCTCTCTCTTTCCTTCTCCCTCTCTCCTCTTCTCTTGCTTCCTTCTCATTTGCCATACTTACTGTAAAATAGTTACCACCATTATTACTGTTGGGGGGTCATGGTGAGTATGTTTTTGTGGGTGCGTGTGTGTGTGTGCAACCTGTGCGAGCGTGTTTCGGTCGGTATTTCAGTGTGTGTGTGTGTGTGCGTGTGTGTGTACGCACATATGCACACACACAGACAGTCACTTTCTCTCTCTCTCTCTCTCTCTCTCTCTCTCACACACACACACACACAAAAACACTCAAACACATATGTATGTGTGTTTGTGAGTGACAAAGATGTTTTAGCTAAAACATGTGGCCCATTTTACCTCAGTGGGTTAAGGTAAATTGGGCCACTAAGAAAAACATCAAATTTTCAAAACATATGTTTATATACCAAACTAACAGCATTATTTCTGATTTATGCCATCAAAACATATATTATGCATAACATTTTTATGTCCATGTTAGTTTTTTTGAGTTATCATCCTATAATGGTTTAGATTTGGTATTTTGGTATGCCAGGCTACTTACCATGCAGCTTTTTGGTGCAGTCTTGATTTGATTTATTGCCCCGCCCACCATAGCAACCATAAACCCATCAAATCACCTGTTACTTATCAAGCACAGTTATGACAACAGTTTGAAATTCTTTGCAGTGATTGGCTCTAAATTCCAGAGGCGCTGGGCCCCCCAAACCTTAAATGGCCCATTTTACCTGATGGTCCATTTTACCTGATATCACCTATATATGTGTGTTTAATTTCTAGTTTTTTTTCTTTTATTTTTGGTTTTGCTTTGTGTTGTGTAGTTTTGTTCAGCCATTTTGTTTTGTTTTGTGTGTGTGTGTCTGTGTGTTTGTTTTATTCTTATTAGCTTGGCTTAGCTTAGCTACTCTCAGGGTCAGAGAGAGCACTCTTCAAGGGCGTATAAATGTCTTCAAACAGCAGGATATGAGTCCCAATTGCCCAAGATGCTAAACAAACATCCCCATTTGCTATAATGAGTGTAAAGTGTATATTGTCGACCTCTTGGCCAGAGAAGGCCTCCACAGAGATCAGAGAGCTGGATCACACCTGGGTCACAAAGTGAAAGTCTGTATGTCACGCACATCTCTCACTTAATTGTCGAGTCTTTGGCATTGACGTGACATTGACTTCAGCTCTGAGAGCACTGTTTTCCTCCCAGTTCTGCTCATGACACATCCTTGATGTGACAAAACAGCTCTGCCTTAAACAGAGCATTAGAAGGACTCTGAGGATTTACACTTTAAGCAACACCCAGGCGTTTTCTTATCACCTCAGCAATGATCTGCGGCCCTCTCTGGGCCCCCTCTGTCTGTCGCACTGGCCTTATCACCCCTATGAGCTCATGTAGTGTGATAACGGTCATGTCGAGCTGGAAAAGAGAGTGACCACTATGAAAGTGAAGCCTTTTCATGAGCTTTGGCTCTTCCAACTCCCCCAGACTTGTGAACCCCGAACGCAGTGTCAGAACAATGGCGTAAATTCACTTCCGTCCTCTCCAGAGGGGACGCACAACAGCACGACTGATTAATAGCATTAAGGGTTGTTACTCATTTTGTGAAACTCACTTTTTTACAAAGCCACAACCTACAAGTAAAAGCACGAAGGCTTGTTTTGAATCACTCTCTTGTTTCAAGTGACTTTCTAATTGGCTTTACAAGAAAGATGGAATCAATCGTTATACCACAAAAGCCCTGGATCTGCGGTTTAATGCAATGATGTCGCAACATTACCAAGAAAACACAAGTCTGCTTTTTAACTCACGCACGTTCTCACGGAGCCGTCCAGCTCTGGTTAGGTTCAAAGATGTGCAAAGGCAAGCTTCAGTTTCCAAGATCTAGAAACAAAATAAACCAATTTGCTACAGAAAAATAAACAATTTTCTAGTCAGTATTTATTTCTGTTGGGAGAAAATGATTTCACAGTTTACATTGGGAAGTACAACTTTTACCTTTTGTGACATTGGCTACTTTTGCAAGTTGGTACTTGCTGCTTCTGGATAATAGGCAGAAGAAAGAAGAAATAAATTGTTTGTCATTCACCTATTACTTTTTTCAATTTACCCAAAAAAAATTTTTCATAATTTTTTTTTTTTTTTACGTTTATTTTATTAACGTAAAAGGATGCATTATTAAATTAATAAATAGTGAACCATCAAACTTAAAAGAATTTGTCCCTTTGTAGGGTCTAATTATGTGTATATTATGCTAATTATGTGTATATTATTAATACGGTAAAAAGTAATTTACATCAAGAGGTAAACAGTAAATCAGTAATGAAAAGTTGAGACAGAAGTGCTGAGTTTGAATTAAATCCTAAATGATGTTTTTATCTGGTTTAAGTTCGCAAATGTTTTTGAAATTCTAAACTCAGAAATTTGGTTTAAATCATTAATTTGTCATCATTTGGGTATTAAAGCTTGTCCAGTTGTCTTTGTGTGATTACAAAAGAATATAACGGTACACTTTTAATAGAGGTTGTCTGAATACAGCCATCATATCCAGAGCTGACTGTGCCACTGCAGCTGGAAGTGTTTACCTGCTGATATATGGCCTGGTCTTTAGAGCCGATTCAAACTGTGAAAGAAAGCCTTTTCTGTTTAGTGTTTCTAACAAACTCTTACAGATTACGTTCAACACCCTTGTGTACCGAAAGACTTTTACATCGCTTGTTTGGCCTAAATTGAGGTTTTTAAGGGAAGAGAGTAACCCTAAAACCGTAAAAACATTTCGAACGGTTTGAGGGAAGAATAACTTTCAGAAGTAATTTCTTTGCAAAAAGATTGCAAAATACTTCTACTTTGTATATATTTAGAGAGAAAAAAAAGTAGACAATCTTAGATGTCATTCCAAGAATAATGCCTTGTGTGTGGTAATGTTTTGCGCGTGTGGACAAAAGGATGTGCTTGACGTGGATGGACATCAATGGGGGGTAAATGCTGAGAGATGTTCATAGTCTGATGGGGGTCTGTGTGTGACATTTCCCAAGCCAGTGGAAATGAGGAACATATTTCTGAAACCAGAGTGGTCCTTATACAGACTGGGAACATCTGGTTGAATCACTTATCATGCTGCAGCACCAAGAATGGAATCATTGTTCCTAGGCTATTATGATCCATACCGCCAAACATATCCTGCAGCAGAGCTCTAATCTGTAGATAGGGTTGCGTTGGTAAAATTTTAAGCCTTGTGATGAAAAGTCTAAATGGTTCTGCTGAAAATGCTCATGTCCCATGTGGTCTGTCCTTAGCTACATCACCCAAGAATACATTATACATTGTATGGAAATTCTCTGATGCTCTTTCTATTGAAAACTTGTTCACAACATCCATCAAACCATTCTCCAAATTTCCTTGGGATGCTGGAACCTATTTCAGTGCAATATAGGCTGTTTCAAAAAATAAAAATAGATAATAATGATAATAATTAATTATTATGTAGATATTGCTTTACTAAAAATAGCAAAAGATAATTACAAAAATGTTATATATGAAGAGGTATTATTATTAATAATAATATTAATAGTAATAAACTATTACATTGCAATGACTTTAGTTAAAAATATTGTGTGTGTGTGTGTGTGTGTGTGTCTGTTTGTGTGTATATATATATAGGAAGAGTAAATGATTTAATATTTTTTTAGATGTCTTCCGCACATAGTATATACTCAATTCACAGATGTTTGGAATTTCTAAAGGCGTGATGAGTTTCGTTTTGTTTTTATATAAAAAAAAAAGACACCAGCCATGCATGAAATGTTACAAGAAACAATAATGAGCTCTGAAAACTCAGCTCAAAGAAATTATCGATGTTTAAAACTTTCCACCAACTGACTCAGACTAAAATCTCTCAGCAATTTTGACTAAATGCTTTTTACACGCACCTAATATTCACTTAGTGTTTGCTGAAGTCATTCCTGCCGTTAGCCGCTGTAATGCGTCATTGGAGCCCTCCTCCTCTTGTTAAAGCCAGACATCAAACAGAGGTGCTCTGTCTGACACGCTGCTGGTGATGTCATTTAGTCCTGGTGGTCGCTGGGTTCACGAGGGGCTGATCTCCAGAGGTCTCCCTTTCAGCTGCCGGTGATACCTGTCTGCTGACGCCACTGAACCCAAACATGACCTCACGTCACGTTCTAATTAGAGTCCTGGGAACTCCCTTGAACAGTTTCCACCTTCACTGCAGCAAATGATCGCCAGCTCTTCTATCAACATCAGGCTATTGTTCTTAAACCCTGCTGCATCTTTGATTTGTTTGGTGCATCTGGTTCAGAATTCAGAAGATTTACTTTAGCTTTTAAAGATTAAAAAGGTGTTTTATCATATCTTTTTTAATCAGTATATATAAATTAAAAATGTGGTCAAGTTTAATGAAAAAAATATCATTGTTTTAAAGGAACACTTCACTATTTTTGAAAATAGGCTCATTTTCCAACTCACCTAGAAGTTTTTGAGCTAGTCTGGAGGTAGCACTTTTAACTGTATCTTAGCATAGATCATTTAATCTGATCAGACCGTTTGCATCATGCTCAAAAAAGACAGAAGAGTTTCTATATTGAGTGTAGCTTTAAAAAAAAAAAAGCAGACAAAATTGCATTTTTGTTAAACACTTGTCTACGTCTTTAAGAACTAAAAACATTGCCTTATAAATGTCAAAATATTCTTACAGGGAAAAAGTTCAATTATTTTATTTTATTTTATTTTCTCTAAGGATGTAATAATTCGTATTAAAATACAGCAAAACAGGAATATTGTGAAATATTACAAATTTAATAATATAAAAATATTACTAATTAATTAATTTAAAATAACAAAACTTTTGTTTTCATTTATTTTTTGTCATTATATATTTAGCAGCCATTACTCTAGTACTCTAGACTACGTACATTTTAGCAAAATTCGATTGAATTCATACGAGTGAAAATAAGTTACAAATTGCTGTGAGACTGGGTTAACATTTCTTACGATAATCAGTGTTGAAAACAGTTATGCTGCTATTTTATATTTTTGTGAACACATTTGTCTTTTGAGGATTTATTTAAAATAAAAATATTTTGAAATGACTTAAAACATCCTTATATCCTTTTGAGCAAAAAGGTCCCAAACTCCCCAACTCAACATGTGGCCCGTGATCCTTGAACCATCTTTTTATGACCTTTTCAATGTTCACTGAATCTCTGTACAGTTTGAGAGGAAAAGAAAATGCAAATGGATGTAAGGGATGAGGTAAAAACTCCCAAAAGCTCAATTACTAGTGATTTACGTGCCTCAACAAAACCCTAAAAGTAGGAAATCATCTATACTAATGATGCAACTGGAGCACATTTAACATGAATTCTGCATATATATCTTGTTTTTGAAGGTCTTTCTGATGCTGAATCCTAGTATTCAGTGTATTTCTTTGTGGCCCTTGAGCTTTCAAAACTAAGAGGTCCTGGTCTAGGTTGTGCTATTCTAGATCTGTTATGGATCGTTCTTCATGGCCCAGTTCCCCAGTATTTAGCCAGAGCAAACAGAGTGTCCCCACAGAAGATGACGTTCGGGGTGGGAGCTGTTTTAGCTTGGACGGCAGCGCTTGGTTTTGCCCACAAACGTGAGTTGCGCTGTCAATGTGTTCCATTATACCACCGTCATTACTATTTTATGGTCCCATGAGATCACCAACAGCTGTATTTCTCTAAGGAATTTCACAGAGATTGTCATAGCACACAATGTCTTGTCTGTTGATACATTCTTGATTTGTGAACTGAACACTTTTATTTTATTCCCACTGGCAATGTTCATTCAGATTACGTTTTCTAGAACACAGGCCAGATACTAGACAGCTAAGCTGCTTTTCTTTCTTCTTCTTCTTTTTTCTTATTCTTTTAGTCATTTCCCATGAAAAGAGCTGCAGAAACAATGAAAAGCAAACATGCTTTGACCTGGAACTGGTTTGAAAATACAAGGTAATAAAATACTTTATAAGTCTAACAAATAAAGCATTCTTCAAAGTGGCAAGCAAAGACCTTACCAATGATTCAATCATCTATAAAATAAATGTTTTTAATAAATAATAATAATAATACATTTTGTAGTAACAAATTCTCACAGAATATGCAAAAAACTAAGTATACCATTTTAAATTTAAGGTGATTATAAAGTTTAGAAGAATATACAAACTGAATATACTGTTTTCAGACACTTAAATGCATGTTATTTAGTGTTTAAAATGTAATGTGTAAATAAATAAATATATA
>JAUMHP010000070.1:7244739-7264957 GCA_032361065.1 Enteromius trimaculatus
ATAAATCCACCCTTCGGGGATTTCACCAAGCTCCCTTGTTGCGTTGTCTTTGCCTGGCGGCGACAATATATATATATTGCCTTGTTGCAGATAAGAATCTCCAACCCAGTCTCATAAGAAAATATAGCTATTTTGTGATTTCATAAGAATTTGTCCAATTCCATTGATAAGAACACTTTGATTTGCAGAAAAATGTAAGCAAACATCTAACCAGAACGGCCACCAATTTACTAAAAATTAAAATAGTTGTTAGAGCTACAAAGCATTTAGGATGTTTGCATTTCCATCCATCCATCCATCAGTGAGGTGTTATGTGTTCTTACTGCTGCAAAGGCTAAGCATGCCCAAGACCTCCATGACAGGGGCTAGACTGTATATTTGACCTGGTTACCTCATGGTGAGCCATGTGATCATGTGAAACCCCAGTCCCAGATGTCCCCTTCCCCACAGAGTCTCCAGAGGCTTGGTTTGTAGTTCTTCAGGGGCTAAGATTTGTTATTTAAGTAAGACAATTACTTCCTCCCTGAGAGAAGGGTGTTCTCCAGTCGCATCTAACCCGAGGAAAGATCTCTGTGTTAAGGTAAACACAAACATCCATTAATAACCACATAAGAAATCTTAACCTAAAAATATCTTGCTGGGGTATTTAGATGTCAGAGAGCAAATTTGGCCTTCTGCTTCACTTTTCCACCCCAGATGACTTGACCATCTGGAAACAGCAGTCACATTGAGTGCAAAGTAAGCTTTATTAGATTGTGACTTATAAAGACAAGCAAAGTTATAATCGGGTTTAAGTAATGAAAATATTATCAAATTATGCAGTGGTATTTCAATCTTACTGGTGTTGGAATTTAAGAAAGAGGCTCATGTGTCCTCGTGGGAATTCAAGAAAAAAGATGTAGCAGTAGCCTCATTTCCCCTTAGATATGTGAGATTAACCATTGGCTATTGCTAAACTAATGATCCCAGTATCCTCCCCTGTTTGAGTTGGACATTCCTGTGTTTTATGTTTTCCTTGGACACTTCATTATGCAGAAAATCTTTTCCTTGGTGTGAAAGCTACACCATCAAATCCTGCCATGATTCAGGTTAGCCCTTTAGGTCTTCAGAAGGTCAGTATTGTAAACTGCAGGTTAGTAGTTGCCATGTTTAAAACCCTAAACACAATGCACAGTTTTCGGCTGTCTCAGACAAAAGATTGGCATTGTGAAACATACATTCGCGATATCAGTCTTTCGTGTTGGGACAGCCGAAAATCGTGCAGTACCTCTCGGGCTTTAGTCTCTTCATTAAGATTCAATCATGACAGTCCTATGATGTGAGAGGCATACATCTTGCACCCTTTGGGACTGTAATAGCCCCATTTATCCTCATCCTTCATGATTCATGGTCTCGGGTTCTTTACGGTGCCTGAAATTTTAATGCGCAGAGCCCAGTAATATGGTTCGTGATTTACAGTGCATACAAGCTACTCTATTTCATGTTTTGTGTATGTTGCCACGTGCTGAGGGAGATTTAGGGCTTTGTTATCATAGACTTTGACTCACTGCCAAAGTTACACCTCATTTCACATATGATCATATAATATAAAACAGACTATAGCTACATTTAAGGCTAATTACTCAAAGTCAGCCTTTCCAAAAGTCAAGTGGTTGTTTTACTATGTACATGTAGATTTATAAAAGTCAAACGTCTTGAATGCTAATTGAATGAACATTTGGTTGAAACATACTCAAACAATAATAACAATTTGTTTGTAAATCCATTCCATGTTGAGTATGGTCCTGTCTAGAATTTTTTACTTAAACGCCAACAATTTTTGTTCTTTTCCACACAAATTAAGCTTACAGGGCCAGATTTTCTAATAATAATAATGACCTCCGGCTCCAATTCTGTGACTCTTCTGACATAGTAAACTTGCTCTGTAGTTCACCTGGTAGAACACGACACTTGCAGTGTGGAGCGTTTGAGTAAAAATATACCAGTTCTTAGTGTTCTACCACCTCCAAAATCTGAATGCAACCCTTTTTTGTTCTTGTCATTTTTAACAGGAAATGTTCTCAATGTATGCTCGTGTACAGTGGACCCTGAGGCTCCCCAAGATACTTGACATCTATATTTCCCCTCCCAGGGCCTGACATGGGACTAAAGCTGCACTCTCCAAAAGTAAACAGAGCAGAAATATGGGTAGCAATATACTCCAAGACTGAATGCAGATCCTAGTGAGCACATATGTTGTTCAGGCCTTTCCTTTCCTGTACAGTACAGAATAAAACATGTTCTGATGACTGCTTAATGCATATGTTGGGTCAGTAATGTGAGACAGCTATTGTTTTGAAGTCAGGATGGCTTTCTCTGAACTGCCATACATTTGAAATCTGCCCACTGTGAACTTACAGTGGATTACAGTCAAGCACTTTTCTAGCATCACAATTACACTTAAGTGTGTAGAGCACACATTTTAAACATTTGAAACATTAAAGTTCAAAAGCTTTTCAGCACATGGTTGGCATAACGCATCGAGTCGATGTGAGCCATAGTAACTCGTTCCTCTTCTCATATGCATGAATTGAGATTGAAACAATCCGTAACAAATTACTGACCATTTTGTCATTTTGGGGGAAGGACTGTACTGCTGTACACATCATGCTCTTTGAAATAAATCCATCTGGATGATTTTAGGATCAAGCAGTCACCCTTAATAACATTTAGCCACTACCTTAAATATATGGCCTATTTTAGCATTTGAGAACGGGTGGTGTTAAATGTGAAAAGAAAGACCACACACTTGTTAACGACTTTGCTGAATATAAATTGCTACAATAATGACTTAACTGACCAGTCAGAGCTGTAAACATTTGTACATCGTCAGTGCAAACAAACAAGGGTTTTCTTTCTAATTTGTTGTTCTAAGGTCTAAAAATGCTTCATTCTGTTAAGTTAATTTTCACAGCTGTTGTATGGTGTTGTGTTTTTAACAGACTCTGTGCCAAACCTGCACCAGGCTATTCCGCTTTCATGAAAATAAATGCCCAGGACTTTATTCTTAATTAGATCTTTTTGGTTTTTCCTCAGTTTTTTTACTGCTACCATACTCCTTTCCAGCTGCATGAATCTTAAAAATTTGAATTTAGATGCCAACACCAAACAGTACAGAGAACAGTCTCAAATATTTGTCCTGTTCCAATTCCGGTGGTTTCCTACATAAGCAGCATTTTAAGCATCATTTGTATGCTCCTGGTCTTTAGGCTGTTCTAAAAGGTAGACAGCACAATGCTGACTCACAGTATTGCATGTTTGCTTTGTGGAGTAGACAATCCCATAATGCTTTGTGACAGGCTATGTAAAAAACTAAGCAAATGGCAGACAAAGGAAGAGGAATCAATGAAACATTAACAAAATAATTATATACAGACCAGTCTGATATATGCTGCTAAATTATTTAACATAAAAAGTGCTTTTACCTACATTTTTTAGAACTCTAAAAACTTCAATTGAAAAAATAACCAGCCCAATTTGCATGGCTTTTCTAACATTGCAAACTGGCTCAGTAGCTCACCTGGTAGAGCATTACTCTAATGATGCAGAGGGCACCTCTTTTACATCATTTACATGTGACTAGAATTGACTTAACTAAGTGGCAACATTCACAGTTGAGAAGATGAAGATGGAAAATGGCACTAAAAACAATAGAATCAGGTGACGTTAGGAAGTCAGATGGTTCCAGAGTTTAGATTTTGAAAAAAGTATAAAGACAGAGCTATGTTGTCCTCTGCACAGAAGGTGGAGTATCACAAAAGCATTCTAATCCATGGTCAATGGAATACACTAGAAAAGTTTGGAAACTTCACTTGCCTTTGGGACATATCAAGAAACTGAAAAACAAAGCATGGTCCTGGATTAAAGGGATAGTTTGCCCAAAAATAACAATTAGATGTTTATCTCCATACCCCCGGGGTATACAAGATGTAGGTGACTTTGTTTCTTTAGTAGAACACACACACACAAAAAGTTTTTTTAACTGTTGCAGTCTGTCAGTCATATAAAGGAAGTCAATGGCACCAAGCGTTCCAAAGCTTTGAGAGTCAAAAAAATCATGGCGACACGTACATGAAATCATTTACAAAGACACTAAATGATCAATCTGTGCAAAAAAACTGAGCACATTGTCTTCGCTGACTCATAAGTGCATCTCAGTTAGGAGTGTAATTTGGCTATAATTTGGTATCGTCTGTACATTTTTTTTTTTTTTTTGACTCTCAAAGTTTTGGAACATTTGGTGCTCATTAACTTCCATTATATTACTGATAGACAGCAACGGTTTGAGTTTAAAATCTTCATTTGTTTTCTACTGAAGAAACAAAATGATTCCCTGGGGGTAAGCAGATAAACATCTAATGCTCATTTTTTGATGAACTATCTCTTTAAGAAGGTAGACTGTAGGCAGTATGTAAGTATGCAGTTCACTAAGTTTGTAAGGGAGCCAGCATGCTGTGGGAACCACATAAAGTCATGAAAATGAATCAAACTAAGAACCACACCTTCAATACTAAATCTCAACATTATAATGAAAACTGAAGAAAACCGCTACAGCGAGCAATACAGAGACTCCATAATGAAAATTAAACAACCATGAAACAGTTAAACCCGATTTCATAATATATGACATGTTAAGACTCCTAATGTTGCTTCCAGCTGGAATAAAACTTTCAGCTTTAGCCTGCCACATGCTTGCATCACAACTCTTTCACTCTTGGCCTCAGATTTACAGTATGTCACAAGTACTTATTTGAACTGACAACATGCAATGATATTAAACAAAGGAAAATTTTAAAGGTTAAATTTACACAATTGACGGTCCATCTAACATTTGTGGGAGTCAGTTTCAAGAGCTTTGTGGGTGATCATGTTGTTTTAGCCTACAAACAATCTGTTGCCTCTCACCCCCATCTTTTCAAACAAGCAGGAAACCTTCATGCCTTTTGGCCTCAACTGCCTGGTGGGTGAAAAATCCTCACACACTCTTGTGCCATTTGCCTGTAGATGTCACATGACACGCTAACGCTACCCTGCTCACCGGTTTTAAATGGCAGAGCTCAAACAGGAGATTTTACAAATGCATTACGTCACGCTATGGTATACAGAGGCAAACTGGCAGCTTAACTTCTTCTGGCAGGCCGTTGCGCTGGGGAACTGCACGTGTTTCTTCCATCTCTGGCGCTTTCCATTTTATGGGCTGCCGTAAGACCTCCAGTGACAACTTAATGGTGCCATCCAAGTAAATCGCAGGTGTATCCACAAGCCAATTGGCTTGGATCCCAAAGAAACACCAGAGAGCAAATGGCAGAACCTTGTAATAAAATAGCAAACACTAGTAGATGCAATAAGATTCGTCTAGACGCCAGTCATTTACGCTATGATTCTCAGTGTCTGAAAGCAGAATGTATAAAATAACCAGTTTTTCTGATAATTTCTTCATTTAGTCCGTCTAAAATCCCACTTCTAAACATGAGCCAAACATGTGGCACTAATAATGCAAACAGTTCTGCAGTGTATCAGAGAGATTAAATGGATGAATACATGGCAGGAGTTGCAGCTAATGTTCGTTTTGTCTCCTCCCAGTTGTTTTTTTTTTTTTTATTGGACAGTTTCTCTGACACAATTAGGTCAAAGAACCAAAAGGCAAATAGTTCTGGTCATGCAACTCTGACCTGCAAAATGCAAAAATCCTTTGCTCCTTGACTTTTTTTGTATGGAATTTTCTACCAATCTACATCATAATGAGCCAGAGCAAGTGAAAATTTCAATTCAATTTAAGGCGAGACACTAAACAGCTAAAAGATATCACTTTTTTATTAATACATTGTTTTACAGTACAGCTTCAAAAATGTTATGAACAATGCATTATTCTATGAAACTTTTGCTAAATCGTACGCATTTTAGTAGTTGCAAACTTGAATGAATTTGTATGAATGACCTACACCTAACCCCGCCCCGCCCCCGCCGTCACTGGGGTTTAGACAAATCATACAAAATCATCGGTCATACAAATTTGTACGAACTAGCACAAATTTGCCACCTTGGTCATGAGACTGTGTTGAAATTACACCTAAATGTGTATTTTCTCTTTTCACGATGTGCCTTTAAGCTGCAGTCCTTAGGTTTTGCCTCTTTGTTGCTATCTCTGTTTGAACCTGCAATTGCAGTTATTTGTGGAATTATCTTCTTTATGTGGGTTGTTTGTTGACATGGCTCATCAGCGCACATCAATCTAACGTTAATGTTTTGAGGTGTATTTGCTGTATTTGCATACTTTAATGGTAAGTGTAGACATTTTCATTATTGAATTCTACTCCCTTTTGTTTACTAGCCTTAATTTATGTATACATATATGATATAATGCAAAGTCGAACAACCTAAAGCAGTAAAATTAGAACATAAATACATGCTTTTTTAAAAGATGTTTTGAATATTGGCTGGTTATCTACTGCTCTATAATTCATTTTGCATCATTTGTAACACAAAAAATAAGCAATTTAAAAAATAAATAGATGAATAAAACAATATGATGCAAACAAATCCTTAAAAAGGCACTTGAAGTATCAACACAGTCTTACGGTTAATTTGTATGTATTTTACAATGTGGCTAATTCATATGAATTCGTACAACTTTTTTTGTATGATTTGTCTATGCCACAGTGACAAGTAGGTTTAGGGGCAGGGTTAGGTGTAGGTCATTCGTACAAATTCTGTCTGTAAGGCAACTTGTAAAACACAAACAGTTTAGCTAAAAATCATACGAATTTGTACGAATTAGCCACCTTGTAAAATATATATGAATAGCCATGAGATTGGGCTGTAAATTACCATATTAAGGCTACACTAACAGGGCTATACCTTTATTTTTAGTCCACATTGCACTGGTCTAAACAGGCCCAGGCAGACCTTCATCATGGTACCAAAAAAAAGGGAGAAATAGAAAGTGTCTTAACAGCTCTATATGCTCTACTGCAGATGCTGGCAACTAGAGGCCTTAAGTGATACAACACACACAATCAAAGAGAAACCATCTACAACACTTCAGCACTTAAAATACTGAGATTGCTATATAAAGAGGGTTGTCTTGTCTGCTATTCTGATTACTGATAAGACGCTCCTTAACTCATGTTCTATTATGATGGCCTGATGACCTCACATCCTGGAGACTGAAGATATCACCAGTCAGCAAAGACTTCACAAAGACAGTAGATCCATAACTCACGGCATCATGACACCTACTTACATGACTGATAGTTAAAGCTAAAGCTATAACAATAAATGTTCCCTGCTCAAGTCAGATATGCATGAAGTCCGTTTTTTGAAAGTTTAGAGAAATCTGTAATTATGCAAAGAATCAGGTTACAGTTGCTTCTTAATACTAAATTGCATTTGGATTCAGTTATCCTTTTGATGTCTGTTGCAGAATATTGTATATCATGCTGTTTGATTGTCCAAGTGTGGTTGCCAAATTGCTGATATTTGGTTTAATAGCCATGGGTTTAGTTTCCTACTTTTTCAGTCAATGCAAATTATCTTTGAATAATAATTCCATGCAAAACAATTAGGATTTTGATGATTTCATACAAGTCTCTCTTTCCAGTTTTCTGAGTTGTATTTGTTGGAGCAGATCTGGTGTCCTGCTGGAATATTCTGTTCATAAAAAAAATCGGAACTTCCCATCGCCCAGTTTGCTTCTCCATTAGCAGTCAGCTGGACTGCGGAACTCAGAGGTGACCATTATGAACTTAATCAGCTTGGCATGGCAGCTGAACCGCTGGTGTGCGAGAAAAATAAGGCAGTCAGTGGAAACGAAGCAGCTTGTGTTTTTGCTTCACTTTTTGTTAGATCATTTGCAACAGTCTTTCGATTCGGTGGAGTAGCTGTACTCGTAGCGTTTTATTGTTTTATTAGATATGTGTTCTATATTCTGGAAAATAGACTGGATCTGCACTCCATTTCCATAACGCTCCATGGAAATATATGGAGTACATCTGTATATTGGTGAAAGGGGGATGACTCATTTGGTCCTATAAGCAATAAATAAACAATGCATGATTGCATATGCACTCATGAGTCGTGACCACACTAAAACCATGACTATTTATCATTAACATCCCATGGTGTATTCCAGCAGGAAGATATTTTATATATTGTAACCATGTAAAAAACAATACATTGTCACTATTGGCCAGATATCGCCCTGGCAGCCTTGGGTTGCAAAAAATAGTTTTTTTGTGTCCCTCCAATTGTCCAATTGAGTGTTTTTCCAAAAAAAGTCTTTCTAATTTCATCTTTAATTTACATGGTTACTTGCTGATTCTTAATTGTGAAATTGACTGATTAAAGTTTATTTGTACAGTATAATAAAAAAAAAAAACATGAAATAAAACAAGGATTATTGAAGTATGTTGGAGAATACAGTTAATTCAATGTATTACTTTCTGTTTATATTAATTTAGTTACTGTTTCTGCTCCATTTTTTCTTAATTTTAAAATTTACTATTAATTTATAAATTACGTTTCTAAATAAAGATTAATAAAGAGTGTTTTATGTGAAAATACATTCCATTCAATGTGTTTACTTATTTGTGAAGTTTCTGACTGAAACCTATTTCTGCATCATTTTTGTCTGTTGTTTTAAATGACAAAAGTAAAAAGGGTCAGATTTTCTTTTCCAGGAACTATATTAAAGAATCAATGACAATTATTAATGTTGTTATTATTATTTAGTTTGTAAGAGTTCCTAGTGTATAATCTATTAATCAAAGTAGCATTTTTTTTACTGAATGTATTTTTTACGCAAATATTTGTTCCACAATTTTTTGTTATTAGCTACACTTTACTCATAGAAAAACTTTTGAATCATAAATGTGTTAATATAACCACAAGGAGAGCATAATATGGAGTAAGTTGGATCTCCCATGATTCCCTGTGTGATGGCAATGCTCATGTGTATTGAGGTGAAAGGGTTAAGTATCGGCCTGTCCAAGGATGATGTCAAAAAAAATGAAGGAACCTCCTGTTTATTTATACTGACAGATCCCAGGGATCCTCGTGCAGTCATGCCCTTCAGCCCCAGCTGGACTCTCCTCCTAACAGCTGCTCCAATCTGCGTATCCTGCTCTCTTATCTCCGAGTCAAATGTTCAGCTCACCCTCAAACAAGCTGCTATCGGCATCCCCCTGGGGGAAATGATGTCATTGTTGGGCTTTCCTTATTGGACAGAGTTATGGATGCTCTACATATGAGTTCCTCCACCTGCAAGAACATTCTGTGACAGGGTGACATTCATCTGTGTTTTTCTTTAATTTGAGGATTATTGTTTCTTCTTCATGTACAGTTTGAAGAAGTGATGAAGCAATGTTCGCTGGGGTTTTAACCCACCCCTCAGGCCTTGGGCCAGCTCGTCAGTGACCCAAATGGGCTGGACCCAACTCTAGAGGTTTTCTATTAAGATGATTTGAAATTGTAAAGCTTTGTTTACATGGCCATGGCAAGACGCCATCAGCTGTCCAAGAAACAGAAAGTAAAAGCAAGTTCCTCCCAAACAATTAGATATGTCATATGTGACACTCCGTAAACAATGTAGACGGTGAAATGCTTCCTTTATGCAACACAGTATCACAGGACTAAATAATTGTTTTAAAACCACAAAAATGCATGACCTAGAGCTGCTGTTCTGTTTTCATGTGAACATCTATTGAGAATATGTGCTAAGATCCAAATCAACGCCCCCTCCTCATTACTCTAATGCATTTTCAATCATTATTACTTCATCAAGGCAGCCATGTTATGCACTGATTCTCTGTCCGTGTACCTCGACCTTGTCTCTGTAGCTTTGTTTGCCATTGTTTGACCCTGCTAGCTGACTATGAATGAAAAACTGCATATGGATTCACACGCCTTTGACTCAGTTGTTACAGCATGACCTCATTCGTATGAATTTATACGATTTTTGCTAAATCGTACATATTTTACAAGTATTTTACAACTTGTACGAGTCACATGTACAAACACGCACATTACAAACTATCCCCACGGCATTCAGGTAGACATTTCCAACATATTCGAACAGGGCAACAATGAAAGATGAAACCAGACTGAAAGATGTCTCTTATGCTTACCAAAGCAGCATTTATTTGATAAAGTTACTGAAAAGAGTTTACAAAATTGAATTAAATGTTAATTAAATGTGACACAATTTAGAGTCACATGGTCCTTTAAAAATCTCTGTTATGTGTTGATTTGTGTATTGAAAACATTTGATTTATTTTAGCAGAAATCTTTTTAGGTTTCTTTGATGAACACAAGTTCAAAACAATATTATATATACTGTATATTTTAAATATGACATTGTAAGATTACAAATCTCTTTTCTGTTACATTTTGTTCACTTGTACGGTATACAAACTGAATAAAAGTATTCATTTCTTCCAAAAAAAAAAACACCTTTTGAGCAGGAGTGTATGTTAAAGAAAAAAAATAACTTGCAATAGCACTTGAGTCTTATTAAGCTTTATTTAACAGATTTCACATTTCACATTCACAAAACTAATTATAGATAATTTCTCGCCTACCCTCCAGCAGCTCTTTACTCATTAACATAAAAGCAGGTCAGTGTTGGGCCAGTGATGCTGTACACACCTCTAAGACACGATTATTTCACAATGTAATGGCAAACAGGCCATGAGTCAAATAATTGACACCTGTTTTGTGTTTGGTTCACCACATGTAGTGCATGAGTGTGACACTGCCTAAACCCACTGGCCATATGTTTGACACCTTTCAACACCTTTGAAGTGAAACATTATTGTGCTGTTGGAATACAACTAAAATTCAAAATGACAAAAACATAAATCGCTATTACAATGTTTGAACTTATTCAAAATCTCTGTGTTGTAATGCTTCCTACAATCAAAGGGCTGTAAGATCATACAAACACCAAATTTTCACATTAGCGTGCATCATGCGCATTATGAGTGCTAATTGATGTGTGTGGTCATTCAATGACCTTCAGGACTCTTGAGAGCAGCTGTATGGGTATGTTGACTTGTTGTTAAGGTGTGGTACTGTTTTAGTATCTAAGAAATGGGAAAATAAGTAGTGGAATAAAGAACAGCTGCAAAACAGAAGAGTGGTGTGTTTTCGAGGAAAGAGGAAAAAAAAAAATACAGAAGATAATGACATACAGATTCAGAAATCAAAAAAGTCATAATGTCTTCGTGCATCCTCAAAGGATAGTTATAATCCGTTTTTATGTCCTGTGGTTTTGTGATTGAAGGTTTCTCTGTGTGTGCGAATGTGTTGGAAATGGGCAAAAAGGTTGAATGCCAAACCACCCACACAAAATTTCGTCACATAAGTTCCCTTACATGGAATAATAATCAAGACAGCGCATGACTGGAGCTTCATTTCAAAAGCACCAGGTCCAGGATGGCTGGAAGGTGATTGCAAGTTTGTATTTGTTAAGTCCTTGACTGAGACAAATGATGTCCCCTGTGGTTTTCAAACTCTCTCACAGGGAAGGCAAACAAGGAAGTGAAGAGCAAAGAGTTATGAAAATTTTGCATTGGGATAAATGACCTTCATAAGCATATGCATCCTAAGTGTGTATTTATATTTATTATATGTTTACTTCACATGCAGTATCATAAGCCAGGACGTAACAAAATAAAATGTGTTTTTTGTATTAGTTATTTCATGTCAGGTGTTAACAACAAATAACAGGATAAATGTGACATATTTATCAAAATAATGTATTAATTATTAAAAAATTAATTATCAAATGTTTTGTAAGGAATAGTCAGAAATTATAATCAGAAAACATAGCTTTTGCATAAAAAAGGTCAGTCAAAATGTAACGTACAACAAAGTTGACAAACCTGGCTGTGTTTTTCAGTTAGCTTAGCTTTTATTGGCAATTTTTTTTGAGCAATGATGCTTGTGCACTTTTCAATTGAGAATGGGTAACACATTTCTATCTGGATAGTTTAGATCAGTCTTGGGCCCTGTGTCCCACTACGGTGAGTGTGATTTCACCAAGTACAAGATGTTCCTGGATCAACATTCCAATCAACCAATCAGATTTAAGGAATATTTTTTAGGCTTATAAACATGGTTAGGTGCTTCTACACCCTTGTTAATCGGCTATCATTTCCCACTGATTTTAGGCATAAATTTTGTGTAGGGGTAGGTTTAAGGGTAAGGATTTGGAAGTTTATATTTTTGGACAGTAATGCTGATCCAGGATCATGACTTACATGTCTAAATCACGGTGACCGTCCCACTACCCAGCAGGCACACAATGTCATAAGACAATTATATTTGGTTGCGATGTCAGGTGACCAAAATTCAACGCCTAATGTCATTGTTAAATTGATGTCCAATACCGACATCAACCCGATTTTCACCACCTGGACCTGTGCTTCTAAAAAATACTACTGTTTCTTATGCATGTTATTTGTTGTGATATTCACCTGATGTGGATTTGAAGACAGATGGATTAAAAAAAATGTATTAATAATATAAGCAGAAAATATTCATAATAAAGTGATTGATGCACATTAGTGAAAAAACCATCATGATCATGTCATCCCAGGAACACTGGAATCATTTTACTCTAATGTCAACAAACCTCGCTAATAGATTTGCTAGGTTTGACTTCAACCTTTCTTCATACCATAACAATACATTTGTTTTCATGGGTAAGGATTTCAGGAAAGCGAAACATCAACCAGGTTGAGAAGAGAGAAGCGTCATTGACTTGACACAAAGAGATGTGCAGATGCTGCACGTGTTGGCAATGAGCTCTGTGTTCATTGCTATTGTTTACTCGTACATCTCAGATTAAGACAACAAACCAGAATGTTTATGGGAAATAATTAGTGCTGATCTATAGCCACATATTCCTGTAATCAATCGATCAAAATCTATTTAATTACCTTATTGGCAAGTCAAACATCTCGTAATGAAAAACATGTTGGCACATTTCGCTTGCATTGTTTCTTGCAAATGCACACTTTCAAAGATCGTTAGGGTCTCTGGGAAGGACTGCAGGTTTCTTAGAATCTCGCCATTGCAAGAGCATTACCTCTGGGTCTGCTTTTCCATGAACCCCGGCGGATCTCTCATGTCTCTCAGCCAGCGGCCAACAGACTGAGAGTATGTGTATATAAGTGTTTACAATCTGCACAAATGGCAGTTTTTCAAATCACTGCAACTACGAAACATGACTAATATCCCTAGTGATTACGTTGTTTTCTTTTTTCCCTCCTGTCCAACTTATTATAGTCTGCAGGAGGATGAAGAACTGATAGAAAAGGACCGTTAAAATGTATCTGGTGAATCAAATGAAAAACCAAACTCTCCTTTGAATACTTTTTAAACTAGCCTGCCTTATGCTTCCTGGAAATCCAAGATCTGTTCTTATGAAAGAATATATTGCAGTGCCACCACAAGAATAAGGGCTAGAAAGTGAGAAGGTTACTTATTTTAATAATTAGAATGAACATGCAGTCTGAATTACATCCACCCTTGTTATTTAGGGGATGGCTTAGATGTACAGTAATGATCCATAGTGACAATAATCATGAGCTAGATTAGTCCGAAAGCATATTTTATGAGTTCTTCTCATCTTATCAAACTCAGAATGTGGGAGATTGAGGGAGACACAGTAGCTCAAAGTGTAATAATTTTTGGGTTGCTTTAACCCTCTGATCCAAGAACCAATATTAACATTAGCCAAGTGCCAAATGTGAATAAAGATTAGTTTTGATGAGCAAATGAAACTGAGTTAAGGTCCCATTGGCGTATCTTTTCTAGGAATTGTGAAATAACCAAGTGAAATTGCCAAGTGCTGAACGGTGGTTTTTTTGTTTAGTTTTGTTTTGTTCAAGAAATCAAGTCAAAGACATTAAAATAGTTTACTGAACTTTTACCTCATTGGACAATCGATAAGTTCACGTAAAATAGAGGAATATTCTTGGTGTTACATCACATTATGACAGATGATAATCTACAAATAAAATAGTTTTTGTAGAAATAAAATAGTTTTTTTAGAACCTTAAAATATAGACAAAAGCTCTTGTTAGTGTTGATTTAAACAGACTGCCAAGACCACTTAAACTGACTCAGTCAGAGGTGACAGAGCTGCAAAGATGAACCATTTTATCACCTCATTTTAGAGACACTAAAATGAGCCCCCCTCAGTCTGAGGGGGATTGGGGAGTGAAAGAGTTATGTAACTGCAGTAATGATGAGTTTAGACAGTAAAAAGCTTTAGTCAGCCGGGCATATTTGAAGCTACTTTGTTGAAACTCATGTTGTTTTAAAGCTGTATGAAGACATTTTTCAATGAACTAACCTTTTAAATAAGTTTGGATTCTGAAATTATTTGATAATCATAAAAAGATCCATAACTAGAATGGGAACAGTGAGTTATTACCAGACTTATAATCAGGGCACACTGTACCACCAATAATGTAGTTAGCCAGTCATCAGATTAATCATTTCCATGAAATACAGTTGGACATCTAGTTTATATTTTAAAACAATGCGGTCTTAAAGAAACATCTGTTGAGATAGAGAAGAGATATTGTGTAGTTTCCATTTGCTTGTCATAATATTCATCATTATTACGCATTAGATTTGTTTGTATTACGGGAAAACCGATCCGTCTGCATTGGAAATGAGTATTTCATGAACATCTGTCTGCACAGAATTGTGCTTATTCGGTTTCCCCGCAAGGAATAAAGCTGTCTGAGACTGAATTCAGAAGTAGCAAGATAACGGCACAGCAGGAAACTGAGAAACACGATAAAGAATTTGTTTTGGTTGGCTCCCAGGACTGCGCTGAAAATAGAGGCTGGAAGGAGAGTACGGGGGTGACATGCCTCTTTTACATAGACTTGTGCTGAATATTTCTCTGCCTAGTGGCTGGTCTTGAAAGAATGAGTGTGTTCTCCGCAATGGGACTTCTTATCAAGATGACTTTTCACTGCTGGCTTATGGATCTCTTGAGACTGATTGTGCAGGTAGTGGCACAGACCCTTTAAGCTGCAATGAATGCAATTTCACAATTGTATCTTTTCCCCCTACTACAGGAAAAGCATCACAAACTATTATTCACAGGCCAACAGTCAGTGAGCAATCATTTTAACTGCCAAATGACTCTAGATCCACTTTAACATCTGTTGCAAAGCATCTAAATTAGCATAATTTCATTACACAGAGAATTTAGAAATTGTGGTCAACCAGAACATTATACTTGGTTATTCTCATGTTGCTCCAAACCTGTTTGTTTTGTCCATACAAGTAATTGGGGTTCAGAACAACACTGGATTAACATTAAATCTTGTGTTACACAGAAGAAAAACAGTATCACACAACTACTCACTCAAGTCGTTCCAAACCCATAAGACCTTTATCCATCATCAAAACACAAATTAAGACATTTTTGATGAAATCCAAGAGATGTCTTACCCTGCAGAGACAGCAAGGGAACTACCACATTCAAGAAAGTGTATTGAAACATTCACTAAAGATTGAGACATTCTATAAGTGTTAAGACATTTATATAACGTACATGATGAAAATATAGTAGAAAACCCATGAAAGATGCATGTTCTTTTTAATACAGCACAACTCAGTTTAGAAAATAGAATACTTTCCTAGCCATTTTCCTAGTGATAAAACTTCCCAAAGACCTGGTTCTTTGTTCTCCCCATTTCAGCCTTCTTGGCATACAAGTCTTAATACACAGGGATCCCTTTAAAGTAGTCAATGTGCCATCAAGCTTAATTTTACGAAGCTATGCTAGAATAATTTTGTGCACAAAGAAAACAAAAATAAAGATTTTATGATTTCATTTAAAAAGGACCCGAGGTTGTGCAATTAATGATGCAATTTTAATTTGGGGGTAAACTATATCCCTTTAATTAACAATGGCAATATTTTCATTATTTATTCAGGAGATTGTGTCAATGCACTTTTCACAGCACTGACAAGATATCAAGTTAACAACAGTTTAGTCTTGTCTGGTATAAATGTGCCAGATGTAAAATCTGGAAGGTCTCTCTTGGAATCCCATCTGCAGAGAAAGAATGGGATGTTCTTTTCTGACATGCTGGCATGGATCCCCCATTTCTAATGACCATATTTCCTGACAGGGCCACTGATTGATCACTGCATTTAAAGTGCTATTGGTTGTGAAGATTTGGTCTTTGCAACATTTGATCCCAAATCACTTCCTGAAATCTCTCAGTAATACTTGTTGAAGGCTGTTCAACAAACATCTGTCATCTAAGTGAACAACATCATGGTAATATGACCAACAAGCAGTGCACTAGGCCAAATAGAGTAGCAATGACCCATCATTTCTGCTAATTTGTCTGCATCTCCTCTCTGAACAGATGTTTTCTTGTGTCAAACTTGCTCTGTTAAGATTTACTTCCTCCTTCATGAAGTGGAGCCTGACCCTTGACAATGCTCGGAAAGATGAACAATCTATCACATTGTTTATGATGAATTATTATTATTATTTTTTGCAATTAATGATAAAGCAAACTTACACAGGTTTCAAGTAATAACATATTTGAGAAAATTACCCATTAATTATCCACTATTTTAGTAAAAGAAAAAAAAAGTCACTGTAACATAAAATGTTAGACACTCACACCCTGTAATATTCCAAATCATACAGATTAATTGAGATTAATTAATGATACTATAATGTTTCTTTTAAATTATATATAAAAAAAGCTTTGTTGCATGACAAAAGGATATTGTGCTGCTAATTTGTGTTGCAAAATGGAACAGTATTCAGAATTACTTGGAATCTGTGATGTCTGATGTCAAATTTAACAAGTGGATACAAATTCTGTGACCTTGTATACTGTATCAACACTTTTTTTCACTTCACAAAGTAATGATGTAACAGAAATTATATAATTACATTTTTTAACAAAAGTGTAAGAGTAAATGGAACAGTTTGAGATAGTTTTGAGTAATTGGAGATGGGTAGGTTTAGGGGTGGAAATGGCATCCAGGGGGTGGAAACGGGTGGATTTAAAGATTTGTAAAGTGTGAGGAGTTGGATCTTGAGTCGGTGGAGTTGTTGTACGACTGTAATACCTGTGTACTTACATGGTAACTACTCAGGAACTTTCAACTTAATTTAAAGTGTAACATTCTGGACACCAACCACAATTTATATGTAAAGCCTAACTAAGGTAACATCCGAGTAATTACATGGTAAATAAATAGGAATTGTCTACTTAATATAAAGGGTAACGCTTTTTTTTTTTACCAAAAAACTGCTGTTAGTCCTGTTACACATTTGTAATTACACATACAAAATATTTGAGCTGTAAATATTATTTACACAGTGTGTACTTACACTGTGGTTACATACTACACAACTAGTTACTATGTAAGTATACAGGTATTAGGGACACAATATAAAGTGGGACCAAAAAAAACTTACCATATTCTCTATCATTTCTTGAAAAAGGAATGTTGAGTCAAAGGGATTTTGCTACTCTTTTCCTAACCTTTTTGCTTTTTGTAAATTAAAATAAGATTGTCCTTTTTGTTTTGTACACAGCAACAGCTGAACGTGCTGTATTTTCCCAGGGTCACTGTGCACCGACTTTGTGTTTTTGTGTCTACTTTCTACCAGTATTGTCCATGACAAGGACATTGAGGTACAGGAGAATTTAATATCAGCCTTGAGCTGTTTAATCAAGCTCCAAAGAATTAAGCTCAATTTACAGAGGTCCTGATCTTAGCTCTGTACTCAAAACGGAGGAATGTTTTAGTTAAATCCAATGTCCTACTAATTGTGCAGCTGATTATCTTCATGTTCCCATTTGAAACTTTTTATGAGAAGCATCATAAAGCATTATCAAATGATTCAGTCAGAAATATTCCATCTATTTTGCATTTTGAGGTAATAAATTAGATAATTGTATTCTGCATTACAGAGGGCTCTTTCTGTCTTCACATGAATGTGACCACTTATTGCTAACTTCCCCCAAAACATAGTCATCCTATTTAGCAGAACTGGACCTGATCATTTCAAAGAGTTATCTTTGGATTTTTTTCTGCTTAATTTTCTAAACATCCTGCGCAGTCATCTTGTCTTTTGCCAGGTCTGTTCCGGCCTAAAGATGTGCTGCATTGCTTCAGTCTTTGGATTCGAGATATATATCGAGAGGTTATTATATTAATCCCACCACTTTGTTCTAAAAATTACCATTGGCGATATTTTAGAAATGCTGCATTCAGACACAATTGCCTCCCCCCTCTCCCCTACATCTTCCCAACACAATAACCCCTCACTTAAAAGATAAGAATACTGTAAAAATACAGATTTTAGAAGTGAAATAGCCTTCTCATATTCTTACTATGCTTAGATGATTTTTAAGATTACCTCAGTTAAAGGGACAGTTCCTATTCAACCCGTGGTCAGACCTTGCTGAGATGGGGTCTGTTCGTCCACTGGTGCTCCTCACGCCACGAGGACCCACAGAGGTGTTCGATCGCAGTTGTGCTTGCCTTTCTGCAGGAAAAGTTGGAGCGACTATTATAGTGTATGTTGCTGCCATCGCAGCATACCATGATGCAGTGGATGGTCAATCCCTTTGATAGTATATCCTTTGATATACTTACATGTTGACTTACCTGAACATTCTCTCCATCTCCTGCAGTTTCTGTGTCTCTCCAAAACTCCTGTGTGTTCCTCCAGTGTGTGTGGTGTGTGACCATTGTTCCTCTCCCCTTGTCTCCGTTACTCCAGCGATCTCCTTCGCTCACGGATCCTCCATTGTCTCTGGATATCTGTAAAACAAACCAAGAGTCATCAATCTGCTCATTACAAAGACTGCTTATCTATTTATGTGAATTTTTTTTTTTTTTTTTTTTAATTAGAAGCATTTCTACATGTGGTCTCAAACGTTTTGTCTCACATGTATTTATTTACAGTATATGAATTTGTCATTATGCATCTATCTACCTTCCCATTCATCCATCCATCATTTCACTCCAGGGGTACTTTCTCTTTGTGGTAATATTTTGTGGCAGACATGAAGGGGCACTCCATATGAGTACCCTCCTACAAAACAACCTCAAAAGCCCTCAACTAACAGGGACCCACAGAGAGCCGCTGGCACATCTGGAACTGTTTATCTATCCAGGCGGTAAACAATACAGCATGAATGTAGGTCAACTTAAGGAGAGGTGAAAGGCACACTGTTGCTGGCTAATAGTAACACGAGCGTGGCTCTGAACCCAATGTGCAGCTCATCTGTCTGCAGCAGACTGACTGTCTCTGCCTGAACTCAGCTCATGCAGCTGTAGATCAGACTGACCTAACGGTGGAGACACCATGACCAAATGTACAAAGTGACCAAAGAAGGGTGATGGAAATTCAAAACCTAGCTAGGGTCTTTTATAAGGAGATAGGGTGAAAAGCTGGCCATTTGTGTGAGTGTATATGGACCACTGTATAAAAAGGTTTGTAATAATTTTAATTGAATAATTACTACTCAATACTACTCATTAAATGCATAAAAATAATTAACTAAATAAGTTATCATAGCATATATGTGGCAAAGTCTGGTATAAAAAAAAAAGAAGAAAGGATATTGAAAATGTTGCCTCGTCAGGTATCTAAAAAAATATTGTGAAGTTGAAACTAAAAACTAAAAGTTAAAATAAAGTCAAATAAAAAGCTAAATATAAATATCTAAAAAGTATTAATTATGACAAACGTGCAATACAAAATCACTCAACTTAAAATAAAAAAAATAACTAAAACTATATATATAAGTAAACGCTAATTAAAAATATTAATAAATGCTATAATAATATATAAACAATCCTAAAATAGGACTGCAGCACACTGTATGCAATTGTATTGTAAAATACACTAAGTTATGATAAATATGCTGTTTATCATTAATTATAAATTATATAATTCACAAGTATTTACCAGTACAATTTTATGCAGTGTTACTTATAAATTAGTAAAACTGCAGTTACGTTATAACTTACAGTGGACAAATATTAAAAGTCTTAAAAGTATTCAGATTCTCATAATTACTTTTTGACTAATCAAATATTATATAATAAGCCTCTTCCCATTCTTTGTTGCTATTTGTGTATATTATTATTTTTTTAT
>JAUMHP010000070.1:7281989-7297830 GCA_032361065.1 Enteromius trimaculatus
CAACAGACGAGTGGGTGGAGACATGAGTTCATGGAATGTGTCCGGGCATGTACACAGAGACAAACACACAAAGAGTTTGTGGGGTGCTGGAGTGCCCTCTTGTGGCCTGCGCTGGCCCTCCAGCTGATCATGACACTGTGTTTCCTGACATCTATTTATATCGTCCCGTGCGTGACCCCACAAATCGTCATTTGAATGTTGGTTGTATATAGTTCTATGTATTTGATTGCACAAATCACCACTTAAACAGCGGTGATCCCCAGCGTCTAACTGCTCCAGGATATCTTCGCAACGTACAGAAATATTTGTTTCCTCTGTATATCTATCTAATTGATGATGTAACATCACACATCGATCCTTGTGCATTTCTACATTAGCGTCCAAGGATCTCTGCATGAGATCGCCGTCATCGAACATGGCATTTACGGTCGGGTCGATAACATGAGCATCCTCAGGAGAGCTGTCTAATATTCACTGTAACACAGTGCTCTGCTCCCCCTGCATTTCTACATGTGAGTCCAAGGAGCTGTTTGAGATCAATGAGCTCCTGTTGCGAAAGAATGCAATCACCGTCCATGATAATTTTGTATGGACAATTAAATAAAAACAGAAAAAATAAAATTAAAATAATGTGTAAAATATGAAAATAAAAAATATAGACAATCTAAATTCATCAGACAGAGCTGTAATCCAACTTTGCTGTGAAATGCTGTTGCAGTCGCAAATCTGGATATCACTCCACCCAGCTGAGTCGTCAGTGCTGTCACACCCGTAGATTAAATTAAAACGTGCTGTTTTTAAATAATAGTTTTCAAGTTTCGTTCAGTTTTGTTCTGCTGTTCTGATGCTAAAATTGATACGTTGGTTTAAATAGTGTCCATCTCTGCAGGGTTCCTTACACCCACGCACACACATAGACACAGAGATGTCGGGTTGCGTTTGAAGACACAGGTTTTACGACAGGAACACCATAAACAGACTTTTCTCAGGAAATGTAAAAGTGTATTTTATTTGAAGGGCAGTCCTGTTGTGACCAGGAAGTCTGTGGGGCATTTGTCTGGTGCCTCCGGTCTTTAAACATAAAAGAGATCTAATCACTTTCTTTGAACATGCTTCTTGTAACTCATTAAATTTTATGAGCAGCAACAAGTTTGTTCTGGACGGGACTCGTGTGGTTGCATCGTGGGACTTTGATTGAGGGATCGGTGACATGTGCCAGGGACTGGACGAGACTGCAAGCAGTGAGTTTGTGCCGCGCGTCATTTCAACATTGCCTCTATATCGTTGGATGGACGTAAATTAAGTGAATTCCTTTTCCAGCCTCGTTGACTGTGACCAATCTTTAAGAACGATTCAGTTGTTATGTGCAGCAACGAACTGGGCCCCAACGTGAAAGTACACGTACACTTGTGACTGTGTTACTTATTCATACAAATTTGCGTACAGGACTGAGAGAGACGTTATAAAATTGTGAACTCTGTTTTTTTCTTTCTGTTAAGGTGACATTGAATTTGTGTTTCTTGTTTCTGAAGTGTTCAGCCTAAGCAAGTTTGTGAATTCTCAACTTGTGTTGATTTGAAGTTAAAAAGGGCAATCTTGAAACACAAAAGGTGGTACAAATCTTTTATTTACTAGAAACCATTCCTGCATATACTGTAACATCCACACCAGGCTCTACCCCCACTGGCACCCAGAGATCACAATCACCGGAGTACTAATCATCATCACCTGGTCTGCTCACCTGACTTCACTCCCCAGCACTTATGCACACCCTTCATAAGCACACACCACACTGCAGTCTACGTCCAAGCTCGTTCACACGTAGAGGACACTAACCTACCTGTATATTCGTACCTGCTAATACTTACCTTGTCTTCCCAGAAGTCTCCGTGAAGTCCTGCTGTATCCTCTGTATCTCCCAAGTCCCATCCTGTCTCCTGTGTTGTCTCATCGTCATCTGTAAGACCAGTCTTCTCTGTGGTGTGTGGTGGTGTGCAACGGATCCTCTTCTCCTGAGAAAGAAAGACTTTTGAGTTCCTTTTGTTATTTCCCAGATCTGGATGAATTTGAGTTTGCTTACCTTGGTTGTCGTTTGAAAATAAACCCTTTGTTGATTTTACCCACCTGAGTCTGTCCATACGTTACACTATGAAAAGAAGTCTAAATAAAAAGTGCATGACAAAAGCGCAATATTTAAGATGTTTAAAATTGTGCACAATGTCTCAAATCTCAATATAAAACTGCTACGGTCACTTTTTACCCAGTTCTCACTGTTTTATTGGCCATCTGTGCTTCATTGCATAAAGAGTAGAAAAGCTCTCCCGCAGAATAATGCAGTGCATGGTTTGCTTGTCTTTGAGCATTTTCAGAAACACAGTTTGCTTTTTGTCACTGTTTGCGGTTCATCAAGTGCTGTGGCTTTGGCAGAAGGATAGAGCAAGAGAAAAGGAAAGACCATTTATCCTCTGCAGGAGGCATACAGGGTTGGCACATATACTTTGTATTAATGCTACAAGCATTACTCCATATGTATTCCAGGACACCGCGAGTGGAAAGAAAATAAGATTACTGGAATAAAGGGTTAGGGGCTCCCAGTAGGTTTATGAAAAAAAGGATATTCCTCTATGGTGATCGCATTATTTTGTAGAGATAATAGTATATAAAGTGCAAAGAAACATACAGAAACTCTTACTGTACATTTTTTTTTTAGTTAGGCAGAAATGTATGAAGAGGCACGTATTTCTAATGAGCCTAGGTTGATTTTACATTTTTACATTTCAAATTTAAGTAGTCAATAGTTTCACATAATAATCAAAAACAATGTGATATACAAAATATAATTTCTTTATCAATGTATCACCATCCTACACTTCAAAAAATTAATGAATGAAGAAAAAAAGAATGATTTTCTTTCTTAGTATTTTTAACATTCTTAAATTAAGATACATTTAACTGAGAAGTTGTCTGGTTTTCTTTGCATTGTTATGCATTAAAATGTGACTGAGATGTAATGTAATAAGAATGGTGATTTTCCTTTGAATGAAGGTTATTGCATTTACAAATATTTTTCTTGTTTTAGAAACTTACTCAATTTTGCCCAATTTCTTTTAAATCGCTGGGGTATATTTGTAGAAATGATTGATTTTTCTTTTTTGCCAAAAATCTTTAGGATAGTAAGTAAAGATCATGTTCCATGAAGTTATTTAGTCAATTTCTTACTGAAAATATATTAAAACTTAATTTTTGATCAGTAATATGCATTGATCTTCATTTGGACAAATTTAAAGGTGATTTTCTCAACATTGTACCCTCAGATTCCAGATTTTCATATAGTTGTATCTCAGTCAAATATTGCCCTATTCGTCCAAATCATACATCAAAGGAAAGCTTATTTGTTCAGCTTTCATATCATGTATAAATCTCAATTTCGGAAAATTAACACTTACGACGGTTTTGTTGTCCAGGATCACATTTGTGATGGAAAATGTGACAAAAAAAGAGAGAAAAAGAAAATTAAGTACTTGTTATATCTTATCTGCTGTTCTGAAGAACAGATAGTGTTAGTCAAAAGCTGCACAGTAAACACCAGAGGATTTCATTAGCGCTTCCATTATTGCTGTAAAACTTAATCTATAGACGTCACGTACTACAGTTTATCTTTACATTTATTACTGTGTTCCTATGTGAAATCATTATAGGCTTTGAACTCCTACAGTACAAAGGGAAATAAATAAATGTTCTCAGTTAAAAGTCAGAGCCAACAGGTTACATCATGGTACACAGTCTACAAACCGAAACATTGTCTTCGGCAGATTTTAATCTGATTGGAAGGCATGAAGGTCCGGACTTCCTTTTGGTGAAAAGGGTCCCATCACAGGTACAGCAAGTGAAAACAGATCCAGATGTGACAGTATGCTCAGCAGCTGGGGCTCCTCTATTGCATCTTGCTTCTTTCCCTGAGGGATGAACACTCACACTGGGGTGAAATAAGAGCAATCACAAGTTATTGGCAGCATGCTGAAATTGCTTCCATGCTTGGAGAGAGGAAGCATTAAAAAAAAGTTTATATATATATATATATATATATATGCCGAATTATCAAATCAATCACAGTTAATTGCATAAATCAATAACTGCTAAGACAATTCCCAAACACTTACAAACCTGTTGTTTTGTTTTGTTTTGTTTTGTTTTGTTTTGTTTTGCTTTGCTTTGCTTTGCTTTGTGATTTGATTTGTAATTGCACTACATAAAAGAAAATTGTTTTCCAAAAAAACAGGTTTTGTTTTTTGTTTCATTACGTTTTTTACAATGGTTAAAATATACCTTATTATATTTATAAAGAACTTATAATATTTATAAAGCAACACTACAGATTATGTGTCTCTGCTGTACAACAAACTAAACTTTTCAAAATACAGTCTACAAAAACAAGCCTTAATGTCTGTGAAGTGTTGCTTCTCCTTTAAATTTATCTTATTTTAAGTATTTTTTTGGTTTAAATATTTTCACTGAAAAACAAGTCATAAAATTCAAGAATGTATATTAACTGCCATAAAATCGAATCAATCTCTTCAGTAGCTGTCAGTAATAAATATTCTTGTCAACTTAGATTTGGCAAATTAGAGTGTGAGTGATTTGTGTGTCTCGTTATGGCCGTATTTCTGAACTGCAGCAATATTGATGTAATAAACCCAGTGATCGGAAGATACTACATAAATCCTATCCTGAAATGTTCCCCTCCTCATTCTCTTTGGGTGTTGCTTCTGAGTTTTGGCTGAAGTAAACAGGATGAGTTGTCGATTGAGAAGCTCTGGCTTAGTTATCAGTATGTGTTTGTGTGGGTAGAACAGGGGCGCCAGGAGACAGGCTTTGTACACCGGACAAGCCCCTGTGTGCTGACAGATGACGTCAAGCTTTACTACAGCTTTTTGACAGTAACCTGCTACTGCAGTTATCATTAACAAAAGGTAGCTGATGTCTCTGAGCCTAGGTAGTTATTAGCCAAATATATGTGGATAAAAAGTTTGACTCGCTTGCCACTGTGGTTTGGATTAGTAAGGTGGTGACAATGTGAGTTATGCAATTGGATTGATACTTAACTGTTGTTCTAGTAAACTGAAATTGTGTTTCTTGATTTGTGTAAATTCTGTCTTGGTACATTCCAGGTGGTTTTGTGGTGCAATTTAAAAAAATTAATGGTTCCAGCTGCTTATCTGACAGGGCTTTATAGAAGGAGAGAGGAACAAGTGTTATTTGGAGGCAACACATTCAAGAGAAACATTAAACATCAAGCTAACTGCAAACAATAATAAAAGCCAAATCAAATAATACCTTATAACAAAATTACTTTACATTTAGTCATTTAGCACATACTTTTATCCAAAGTATCACTGTGATTTTACCAAGACATGATCCTGGGTCAACTAAACTGTCCAAAAATATAAACTTATCCCAATCCTTACCCATAAACCTACCACTACCCAAAATGTATGCCTAAAATCAGTGAGAAATGATAGCTGATTAACAAGGGTGTAGGAGCACCTAACTATTATTATAAGCCTAAAACAGATATTTCCAGAAATATTCCTCAATTCTGATTGGTTGATTGGAATGTTGATCCAGGATCAGCAAGGATGCTGATCTAAGAACATCTTGTACTTGGTGAAATCAGACTCACCTGCTGTCTATGCAGGGACAGATGGCCCTCTGTTATCATCAAGAATATTTGTATTTGTGTTCTGAAGATGAACAAAGGTCTTCTGGGTTTGGAATGACACGAGGGTGATTAATTAATGACAGAATATTCATTTTTGGTTGAACTAACCCTTTAAGGTATTGACCAAATTATTGCACAAGGTTGTCTCTTTGAGGACAGCTGATATACCCCAAACGTAAATTTTTTTGCATGTTTGTCCTGACAGTAAACTGTATGGAAGATTTAACTTGGACACTGTAAGCAATTTATGGCAAATTATTGTCCAAAAATCACCATTTTACAGTGATTGTATTGGGTTTAACAAAACCATACAGAATAAGGTATGAAGGTGTATTTTTCACTCCATGTGCAGCTCAAAGCTGCTGTTATCAGTGACTGAAGGGCACAGAGGCGTCCTGCAGGAGACGTACAGTCAGGTTCCCATGACAGTTATCTGCTGGAGTGGGCGACAGGAATGGCTGCTCACACAGATAGCACAGCAAAGCCAGATAGAGTCTCAGCTATTAATGCATTCGCCTTCGCAACGCCTTAATGAACAACACCCAATTATCTGTCTTTGTTTTGGCGAGCTAGAACAGAACAGGGCATTTGGTGGAAAGTGTGCTATTTGTGGACGTGGAGTCAATTAAGGTAAAAGAAAAGCCTTGAACTGTCCAAACTGTCCACAGCCAGCAATAATGGCTAACCAAAACCACAATGTTTGTTTTAAAACTTCAGAATTACAATTCCTTTCCCCACTACCTTGGAAAGTCACTGTATTCTTATTTTGTTACATCAAATTGAGAACAAGTAAAGCTTCCTGGGCTTTGAAGGGAAGAATTATTTATTTCAAGCTTCCAAAAACCTAAAAAAAAAAAAAACTTGTTCCACTTTCTCCAATTGCCCAATAAATGACACATGGTTAAGGGTTTGTAAAATATATACCTGTCTTATAGAAACTTGTGGTTCTGGTTCAAAGGCCTCTAAATCGTTAAAGGAAGCCAAATCGGACACACTATTATCTGGAATATATTTTGGCAATATTGACCTCACTGCTTATAAGCATTAAAAAAAAAAAAAAAAGATGTGAACTTCAGTATACAGCATTGTTCAAGCAAACTGACACATGTCAAACAAGATAATTATTGAATTATTGAGAACTCTGAAATGTTCCTAACTAGTTTAAAGTTCATAGAAGCCCTGTTTGTAATTATGTGGTGGGTGGTGTCCTGTTTATTGGTTAGATTTACAACCTCTGTTGCAGTATCTTTTTTCTGGAGGGAAGCCTATGACCTCCTCTTACCCTCTTAGTAATTCAGGACTTTCTGTAACCTGTCTTTCTATAAGCTTTAACGCATAGTCAAACCTGTAAAACTCTGTCTGCAGCCATTGTAACGTATCTGCTAAATGAAAAGCTGACCTGCAAAGACATATGCATAATCTCAGAGGGACTACAGATGTTTCACTGCTTTGGTCAGTCTTTGTTCATTTTGTTTTTGCAGAGTGAATGCAGAATAATGGTACAGAAAAATATTTCACTCTCACTTTTACAACCTGAACCTGAATCTGGAAGTGTTAGGATGTAAACAAATGATGAAAACTTTTAAATGTAAAATATGTAAGATTTTTGTAAAAAAATATCCAAAAATCTCTTACACAATGAAGTATGCTCTTACGGTATCTCAAAAGTTCTGTAGCATTCGTAAATTCAAAGAAATTCCAGATTTAAATAATGAACCATCCCTGTTCGTTGTCGCCTATCAATGATGCAATATCCTCAGTTTCCGCCTGTGAATGCTCTGGCAACACACGTGGACAAATGCGGAGGGGGTATTTACATTCCATTTCGATATCATGGATCATGACTACACTCTCCACAATCCTAAAAAATGTAGATGTATACAAGCCGAATTGGATATTGGAACAGTCAATGAAATAAAGCGGGAACATTTCGGCATGGCATTTCTTGTTTCCACCTGTGCAATAATCACACTGTCTAATCAGCATCTTGATATGTCACCCCAGTGGGTGGATGGATTTTCTCGGCGAAGGAGAAGTGCTCACTAACACAGATTTAGACAGATTTGTGAACAATATTTGAGAGAAATAATCTTTTGTGTACATAGAAATAGTCTTAGATCTTTGAGTTACTCATTAAAAATGGGGAGAAAAACAAAAGTGATGAAAAATGCGTTTATGGTGAGCGTAAATGATGATTATAAAAAAAAAAAGTGTAGTGTACTGTACTGAAGAACAGTTAAATGATAATGTATTAAATGTTTTGAATTAT
Organism: Enteromius trimaculatus; assembly: GCA_032361065.1. Classification (NCBI taxonomy): domain Eukaryota; kingdom Metazoa; phylum Chordata; class Actinopteri; order Cypriniformes; family Cyprinidae; genus Enteromius; species Enteromius trimaculatus. The sequence goes on from JAUMHP010000070.1 coordinate 7,289,978, forward strand.
TTTTTTATTTAATTCAAAATTAAACATTGTCTTAAAAAGTACACTTAAAAGAGTGTGTTTTGTAATTGTAGAAGCTACTAAATATTATCTAGGGGTTTCCCTCACATATTTTTTACACTCAAGTTTGTCACTCTTAAAAGAGTATAAAATTCCTGAAAAATTAAATACTAGCTGTGTGTACGAGACTGCAAAAAAAACCATGTAAATAACTTGTGGTTTTGTAATTCGAAACAGATATCAATTGGCACTAATGGTAACTCCCCACCACCAAATGATTAACACATTAAAGGAATATTTCATGGGTTTTGGAATAAAACAATTAGAACAATACTCTACTCATAAGGGAGCCTTCTCTTCCTCTAAAAAGGAAGAAAATGGAATTCAAACGTTCAACACATTTTTATATTCTCAAAAGAGTTTTACAAAATACAGAGGTCACTTTCAGAGGCTGTATAAATCAATCTCTGCAGTCTAATACGTCACTGGTGCTGATTAAGACCCATTTGACTATTTCTAATCCCCATGGTCTTAAGAAGCTTGATTGCACGTATAATTTGAGCAATTAGTCTTTGTTGTCCATTGTGCATCTAGTCACTGCAGCAAAGCAAAGGCCTCATGCATGTGTTACAGTGGCCTGCAGAGGTCAAGTTCAGGTACTCTAGTTTCAAATTTACATCATTCATTTAAAACACTTATTATAATACATGTTCAACTCATGGAGCAGTTTTGACCTTGTAATTCTAAAGAGACATGTATGCAGCGCAATCATTGGTTTTATCATAGGTTAAGCATGAATTTATTGTTTTCTTTTCTGTTGTTTTACTTTATTTTTTTTACATAGGAAAAAATAGTGAAAAATAGTGCGTCTGTTTCCCCCCAAAGGTGCAGTGATACAATAGGTCAGCAAAGGTTCCTTGGAAAAACGTGCATCTATCTACATTTTCATGAACCTCCAAAAACACACATCCAGTATACGAGGAACATTATAGGGGCAGTAAATCACCAAAACATGGTGTCGATGATCGATTAACAAACTATTATTATTACCATGTGTTTCCTTGCACAATACTATGTTTTGAATCACATAACTAGCCTCATGTGTACAGCTTTTCTACTGTAGTAAACTTGCTTGATAACTATTAACGCAATTGCACGCAATTTTAACGCAATTGTGAAGGTATGAGTCTGAAGAATTATGTCTTGTTATTCAATAAAATGCATTTTTATCTTATGTTTGCTTTTGTTAACAGTATCAGTTACATCTAAAATAGGGTTTAGTGTATGTGCTACATTATTTTAAAACTCTATACAGCATAAACCTTTTAGCACCACTCACTAGAAATTTCATTCTCAAACTGCTGCAATAAATACAATGCAATAATATGATGCCATATTCACAATAATCTTTCAGATAAAAGAAATATTTAATCCCGTCGAGCTCCCGGAGACTACAGGGTTAAAGTGGATATCTACACTATTCCGCAGCCTGATGACGGTCCGGGCCCAGGCAGGATGGCTACCAAAAATCTGCCGAACCGCCGCAAGAGTGCTGTACGAGTCCCGCGCCGTCAGAGAGCCTCACCATACCAGAGAAAACAGCAATCACCTCCACGGACTTCGTTCCACCTTCACAGCCAGAAGCGCCATCACAGACTTTCATGGATCCCGATCCATCCTGTCCAGATCAGTTTTCTGAGATTCGTTCGGAAGTGCCGATCCAGTCACCCGCAGATTCCGGTCCACATCAATCAGGCATGCCAGTTCTGATCCCCACAGATTCCAGTCCACCTATTCCAAATCGGGGTCCAGAAGTTTGGCCAGGAGGGCCGATCTCTTCGTTTCCTGCGGATTCCAGTGTGCAGTTTCCAACTCCGGTTCCAGATTTTCAGCCAGGAGAGCCACTGTCATGTCCTAGCCCCGAATCACACTCTGGAAAGCCATTGCCTGGTCCGGTTTTCAAGTCACGGCAAGGAGAGCCATTGTCGGGTCCGAGCCCTGAATCTAGGACTCCTAGTCCCCAGACTGCTCCTACCCTATAACACCACACAACCCAGAGCAAGCATTGGTGAGAAACCTCCCCAAGAATCTTTTTTGGGGGGGATAGGTGTGCCAGGGTCCTGATGGGGAGGAGTGGGTTGGGGATTGAGCCATGGCTGCCTGAGGCTCCAGATCCGCCTTGGCCTCCCAAGGTTCCAGATCTTCCCCTGGAGGCTTCCAGTGACTCTGCCCTTTCCAGCCTCCAGGGCACCAACCTGCCCTCCCTGGATTTTCCAATAATGGCGTGAGGTCACACCTTGTCAGAGGGGGAAATTATGTTACGTTGTCTTGTCTGTGTCTTTTGGTTTGATTTGATTTCTCCAAGTGTTTTGCCCTTATTTGGAGTTTCCTGTCTGAGTAATTATTGGTTGATTTTATCCCAGCTGCGTTTCACAGGTGTTCCCAGTGTCCTTCTTGTTTCCTTGTGCACTTAAACCATGTGTTTTGAGTATTCCCTGTCAGTTGTTGAATGTCATTGTGTGTCTTCATGCTGTCCCTGTATCCTGTGTGTTTCAGTAAATAGTTAATGTTTCACGGAATCTTTGGGTCCTTGCCTTCCCTGACCACCGAGAAGCACAGCTCGCTGTGACAATCATTTTGCAGAAATGTCCAAGAGCACCTGGCTGCAGCCACTGTGGAGCTCCACAGTAGGCGGAAACACATGACCTCCACATTAGGTGGAAATACGTCACCTCGACAGTAGCCGGAAACAATTGTAATTTTTTACGCCGCTCGGGTAATGTTGTTTATGTGTTATATCCCATATTGCAATATATTGGAATAAAAGGTTTAAAGATATATATATATATATATATAGGATGCACTTTAAATAGATAAACTGCTGGGTAAATAGCTATTACTGCTGGGCAGAATGTGCAATTTTTCTGGTGTATTTATAATGCTATTGTCAAGGTCTGTCACTCAGTGGTTTACCTGTGTGTGTGTACATCTACAGTGTTCTCATTTTTACTTATACATCCACTCTGTATATACTTATTTACATATACTCACTGTGTAAATGTCTACAACTTGCTAGGTCTACATTTAGTCTTACTGTCACACCACCACAGTCACTTGATCCTGAACCAGCACCATCGGAAGAGTCACAACCACCAATCACACGATCACAATCACCTGACTATTAGCACCTGATTACAATCAACGATCTGCTACAAAAGATTGCTCCGCCAGTGGCTCGATGGCTGAGCTCAAGGTTATACGCCTTACCGATCTACTCACCTACTCTGTTCCATCTGGATCCTTGTGCTCTCTCTCTGTGTGGCTGTTTGGTGGCTTGTGCAACGTGCTTAATGGACTCCATTCAAAGACTATCCAAAGACTGAGTATACTTACCTCAGACTTACCTGTTTGACTCTGCCTCTGTGATCTATGAACGCTGCATACTTACCTGCCCTACTTACCAGCGAAGTTCCTCTCTTAAATTGTCACTGTTATCATCACTGCACATTTGATTGAACCGCTGAAGAGATGTTCCTTTGTTTGTACACAAATAAACTCACCTGTTAATTCTATCTTCTTGTTTTGTGCTTCCTGAGCGTGACAGAAGCTCAGCCCCTAACGTAAACATGGAACAAGAGGAAACAGCGACAATGGCAGAACCGTACTCCATGTTCCTTCAAATCCTACACGAATTACGGAGCACCCCTCTGGTTGTTGCTGCCAGCCCCAGCTGCCCCATGCCTAAACCGCACTCTTTCGCTGGCGATCAATCATCCTGTGAAGGATTCTTACTTCAATGCTCCCTATACTTCGAGGCACAACCCGATCGCTTCACCACTGACCGCAGTAAGATTGCCTTAATCATCACATTGCTCGAAGGAAGAGCACTTCAATGGGCAGAAGAGCTATGGACCTCGGAGAGCCCACATCTATCCTCATTGTCAAGAGTTTCGCTTAGTATTTGGCATACCCACCTTGTCTCTCACCACCCACGAAGAGCTGCTACAACTCCGTCAAAAGGATCTTCCTATTCATGAGTATATCCTGCGTTTTCGCACGCTCTCAATGTCTAGCGGCTGGAATGAAACTGCACTCTTGGCGGTTTTTAGACAAGGTCTTAATGCTAACATTCGCCACCAGATGGCAATATATGAGGACAGTGTGGGCCTAGATGCCTTTTTAAAGCGAGCCGTCACCATTTCACAGCACTTATCTGCCTGCGAAGCACCTGTCACTGTTGCACCAGCCTGTACTAGTTCAGAGGAACCCATGCAGACCGATACTCACAAACTCTCCACTCAAGAACGATCTAGACGGCTCTGTGAAAGGCTTTGTCTATATTGTGGGGCCCCATCTCACCACATTACAGATTGCCCAGTGAGACCAACCCGCACAGCGGTGAGTACCTGCTATGTACATAAACCACATCATATCTTACCATTGATTGATGTCATGTTGCTCTTTGATGCTCACCTATTTCCTCTAAAAGCTCTAGTGGATTCCAGGTCTGCAGGCAATTTTATTTCCTCACGCTGTGTTAAAGATTTGCACCTTCCTACCCAGAAAAACAAAACTTCTTACCGGATCATCACGATTCAAGGAAAGCCCCTGGATGCCCGACTCATCAATACCAGCACTGTAGCTCTGACATTACAAATTGGCTGTCTTCACAAGGAGCTCATTGAATTCCTCATATTACCTGACGCCTGCATAGACATCCTCCTCGGTAGACCATGGCTGGCAAAACACAGTCCCCACATCAACTGGACGTCAGGTGAAATTATTCAATGGAGTCTAAATTCTCAAACAGTGAAATTTGCTTACCCTTTGCCTTTAATACCATCCACATTGGAGGAACTACGACAAGCTAAGGTCTACAGCAAATTAGACCTCAGTAGCACATACAACTTGATTCGCATCCGTAGTGGGGATGAATGGAAAACCGCTTTTGTCACCCCTAGCGGCCACTACGAGTATTGCGTCATGCCATATGGTCTAGCAAACTCACCTTGTGGTGCAAGTGGATGCGGCCACTACAGGAGTTGGTGCCACCCTGTCCCAATGGCATGGCACTCCCGCTATCTTACATCCCTGTGCCTATTTCTCCAAAAAGTTATCCCCATCAGAACAAAACTACGTTGTGGGCAATCGGGAACTACTGGCCATCAAGTTGGCTCTAGATGAATGGCGCCATTGGTTGGAGGGAGCCAACGTGGCTTGTGCAACGTGCTTAATGGACTCCATTCAAAGACTATCCAAAGACTGAGTATACTTACCTCATACTTACCTGTTTGACTCTGCCTCTGTGATCTATGAACGCTGCATACTTACCTGCCCTACTTACCAGCGACGTTTCTGTCTTAAGTTGTCACTATTATCATCACTGCACATTTGATTGAACCGCTGAAGATATGTTCCTTTGTTTGTACACAAATAAACTCACCTGTTAATTCTATCTTCTTGTTTTGTGCTTCCTGAGCGTGACACTTACTTTGTTTACATACTTATATGTATATTTTTAAAATAATTATTTTTTACTCTCTTAAGATAAGAGGTTTCACACATTAATAGGCTTTTCAAAACACCATAACAAATCAGTTTATAAAATAACGCCAACCTGAAAATAAAACTGAAATTGCTGTGTATGACACACTTTGACGAACTGTGAGCATGTGACTGTACTTTTACATTTTGTTAACTGTGTCCAGGATGTGTTCCTAAGGCCAGTACTTAAAGTGCTACAGCAATTAACATTTCACACCCCTCATGATGATGTCTGTTAACTTGTGAATGTGATTGTCTTGGAAAAAGGAATCTTGCAGTGAAGATCATTTCAGGGCAGTGGTCAGTAAAAAGTAGCTTTGATTTGAAGGTATGTAATGGTGTGAGTGTATGCTGAATTACATGAATTATGCTAGTCTTCTTTTAAGGGATTGTATTAATGAGCCTTTTTTTTCACTGTAATAAAGGATTTTCCAAGCCAAGCCTTTGGAATTGACTGTGGGATCTTCATGCTTATGGTTATTTTTCTGTTATTCAGTTTGTTTGTTTTTTCTCAGTCTGCTCTCTACGTGGCACTGGATGCACCATTTGATTATACTATAGTAAGTATTCTATTTAATTTGAGAGCAATTGAGTCTTTAATCTTTTGAAAGTTGTTAAATATGTTTTATATTGATATTTTACAGTCAGACATGCGGAAATGGTGGTGCTTGCTGTTGATGGAGAACTTTTATCTCAGGAGGTATTTATATTTTGGGTTCTGTACTATATTGTCTCAAGGCTTAGACACATTAACAGTATAAACATTTTCTGTTAAGCTATGGCAAGCTTTTTGCACACTGGAGAGAGGAGGCCAATTAAGGCTGTTTTCAGACTGAAAAAGCGTAAGTTACCAGAAGTCAGTCAGGTCAGTATTCAATTTAAACACTAGTGTAAATAAATGGTTAGAGACTTTTGACTCCCTGTTAAAATAACTGTTCTGCATCAGAGAATAGCACATTTTTATCCCCATTTGCTTGACACAGGAGCCAGCAGTTGTTCAAGATCTGCATACTGTTGTGCAGTGGGTTGACCAAAATGAGGCGCTTTTCCATGGACACGTTACTTTGCCAAAATATCTGTCCTTAAACAAAGAGGACCAGCAGAGGGTCTTAAGAGACATGCTGGAGGAAGAAGATACTGAAGCAAAGGACTTCTTCCTCTTTGTTTTTCAGTGTGCCTTTCTAAAGGCTTGTGTTGACGAGCAGGTACTAAGGGTCAATGCAATGTTAGAGACATAATGGAAGGAGGAAGGCACTGGCTGTTCTTTAATGTGTGAGTGTTTTTTTTTTATTTTCAATGTGTACAAAATGACAAATAAACTTATTTCAAAATGTTGTTCCCTTGTTTCCATGTTCATACTTATACTACAAGAAGGTAAAATAAAAGATTGCAGTGTAAATGTAGCAGCATTGTTTATATACTTTTAACTTTAAAATAAAAAGCTTACAGTTGCTATTAACAGTAATGTATTTATTTGTAATCAATAAGAAAATATTTATATACATTTTACACATTAAAAAACACTGTTTTAAGAAACATATTTATTTGTCAGCAACTTCAACAGTAACAAAAATGCAATTTAGTTTTCGCTGTCAAAGTCGATTGATCTTAAGATAAACCTTTTATTAGTCCCACAGGTGGGAAATTTGGTCATGGCAGAAAGTGGACAGTACAGTTAAGAGCAGCAAAAATTAAGAAACCAATAGAATAGAATAAAATGTTATGTCAGTACAGTATAAAAGAAAAATTATACAGTAAATGTACAGTAAAAAATCTAGGAATATAAATATAGACATCTGTATTGTAAAAATATACATATATGTGACCATGGACCACAAAACCAGTCATAAGGTAAAATTTTTACAAAACTAAGGTGTATACATCATATGAAAGCTCATGTATTTGATACATGTATTTGAAAATCTGCAATCGGAGGGTGCAAAAAAAAAAAATCTAAATACTGAGCAAATCACCTTTAAAGTGGTCCAAATTAATATATTATCAATGCATTTTACTAATCAAAAATGACATTTTCATATGTTTACAGTAGCAATTTTACAAAAAATCTTTATGGAACATGATCTAATGATTTTTGGCATAAAAAAAAAAATCATTTGACCCATGCAATGTATTTTTGGATTTTGCTACAAATAAACCCCAGCGACTTAAGACTGGTTTTGTGGTCCAGGGTCACATATGTATGTAAACTACAGTAAGTAAGACTAAATGTAGACTTAGCAAGTTGTAGACATTTACACAGTGAGTATATGTAAATAAGTATATACAGAGTGGATGTATAAGTAAAAATGAGA
>JAUMHP010000070.1:7302328-7315271 GCA_032361065.1 Enteromius trimaculatus
CTACTTATACCCGGCGTGCCGGACCGGTACGGCTGGTGTGCAATTAACCACTTGCCAACTAAATTAGTTGGCGTTTTATCAATACTGAGCGATTCAGGGCTCTCAGGCATAAGACCCCAGTATGTCGTCACGACATAACGTCTCCGTTCCCTCCATCAGGGAACGGGGGTTACAATAGGTAACCTAGACGTTCTGTAACGAGGGAGGAGGCGAGAGGCGTGCAGATTTATATGCAGCTGTTTAATAGGCAAAACTTAAAGTACAAACGGGCAAGTTCGATGACGGCAGAACAATAGTGGCAGAGACAGAGCAGAAGAGTAGTCTAAATCCAGGCATAAGTCGGTAACAGGAAATCCAATAAACAAGACAAAAGAATACAAATACTGACGATAAACAAGAACTAGGTGTACAGTGCAATGGACCGTGAGAAACAGACAAAGACTTCCGGGTTATATACACAAGAAACTGGGTCAATGGGTGGAGTTAGACAATGAATCGTTATGGTGACTGATGAGTAGGGCGAAGACAAGAGTGAACATACGTGACAACACAAAAACATGAATGAAAGTCCGGGCTGAAAACAGAATGAGTTCGTGAGCGTGAGTCCAGAAATAAAAACAGACATAAAACACTGAAAGTTCATTGGGCGTTGAAGTGCCATCCCCAGAACTGGGCTGGCACTTTCAGCTGACTGTGACAGGTTTGAATCCTGTGTAAATACAGATCGGCAAAACAGTTCAAATCTACATGAAAGGAGGCAGAAATGGCACAGTTGCATCAATGAAAATGCTTTTCTGCCAGTTTTGCATTTGTTAACCCTGTTGGGTGTGTTTAGGGTTGGATTAGGCGTATTTCCAACATGATTGAGCATTAACTTTTATCAACAGTCGATGGATATTTCAATTCTAAATCGCAGCATTACATATCTATATAAACATAATAAAAATGTGCAAGGGCTTCATGTATTGAACCTGTGTTTTAGCGTCACTCAGTGGACATTTCTCTTTGAAACTGCAATGAAATATATAACATATAGACTTCAGCGTTGTGATAGACATATACTTTACTTAACTTCACAAGACGAACCGTACATACACACAACTAAATAACATTGAGGATCCACAGTATAAGACAAAACACAACGGTCTTATAAACACTAGGGGAAATCAGGACAGGTGAGAATGACAGGTGGCGTGGGTTAACTAATCAACCAAAACAAGAACAAGACCAAATATGGAGGAAATACTAAAACGAAACCAAAACTAACTTGTGACATACAACAACACAGACAAGGGTGTGACATTACCCCCCCCCCCCTCCCGGAAGGTGCGTCGCTGCACCTAGAAACATCCATAATACACAGTGAGGGAGGGAGGGTGGGTGTCCTGGAGGCTGTACGGGGCAGAGTCACTAGGATTCAGGATGGCAACATAGACTTGGCGGGCCATGGCGGACCTGGAGCCTTAGGAGGCCATGGCAGATCTGGAGCATTAGCGGGCCATGGTGAATCAGGAATCTTAGCGGGTCATGGCGGATCCGGAGGCCCGGGAGGCCATGGTGGATCAGGGACTGTGAGAGGCCACAGTGGATCAGGGGCTGCATGTGGCTGTGGTGGATTAAGGGCTGCCTGTGGCTGCTGGGGGAAGAAGTAGCCCCCCAAAAAAATTTAATTGGGGAATTTTCCCTCTTCTGTTGGCTTTGGATCTTAGTTGGTGACCTCAGGGAGGCGGCACCCTCTGGAGGGCACTCCTGCAGCGCGTGCTCAGGGAGGGACTGGATCAGCACTTCGGGACGTAAATCAGGAACTGGAATCGGGAGCGGCCCTTCTGGCCGTAATTCAGGGACTGGAATCGGAATCAGCTCTCCCAGCCGTAAATCAAGAACTGAATTTTGGAGCAGCTGTCCCGGCCAAAAAACAGGAACTGACTTGGGAATGGCTCTCCTGGCCGAAATGCAGGAACTGAGATCGGGATCGGCCCTCCTGGCCGTAAACTAGGGACTGGAATCGGGATCGGCTCTCCTGGCTGAGAATCAGGAACTGGGATCGGCCTTCCTAGCCGTAAATCAGGAACTGGATTCAGGATCGGCACTCCTAGCCGAAACTCTGGGACTGGATTCGGGGATGACCCAACTGGCCGAAACTCTGGGACTGGAATCGGGAATGGCGTTTTCGTGGAGCTGGCACTGATTGCCCTCCATACTGTGCTGCTCTCGGGAGCGGAATTCGCCGAAAGGCAAGACGAAAGCCGGGCATGGGTGGACGGCCTCAAGGCTGTTGCTCATATGGAGCTGGGAGAGGTGTCTGCCCATTGAGGAGAGGATGGAGGATTTCCTCGAGCTGATCATTCTCCGTTTTGGTTATGGTGGATCCTTCTGTATGCGTTGTCAACAAGCGGAGACTTCAGCGTTGCGATAGACATATACTTTACTTAACTTCACAAGACAAAGAACCATACATACACACAACTAAATAACATTGAGGATCTACAGTACAAGACAAAACACAACAGGCTTATGAACACTAGGGGAAACTCAGGACAGGTGAGGAAGACAGGTAGGGCGGGTGAACTAATCAACTAAATCAATAACAGGTACAAGACCAAATATAGAGACACAGGAAATACTAAAACGAAACCAAAACTAACTTGTGACATACAACAACATAGACAGGGCATGACAATAGATTTATGTCAAGATTTATGTCAATAGATTTATGTCAAGTTGGAAAGTTGACATATACTTGCAAGTGTTGTATGTTGTGGACCCATCAAAAAAAATTATATTTATAAATATATTTATGATAGCACATGAAGATCATGAAGTTCTTTTATCAGAAAAATGTATGACAGAAATACATAATACACTAAGTCAGCCTTCACTAACAGGCGGACCGTGGTCTGGGTCCGGACCGAGAAGCCATCCCATACAGACCCGGACCACTGATCTATTATAAATCAGTGACCCGGACCTACAGCCAAAACGTCAATGTTAAGTTTATGATTTAAAAAATTGTCGTGACGCTTCTATTTCAACCAGCGCGGCTGTATGATTGTATGGTAGTGGAAACGCACAAGCCAATTGCATGTGAGCTAAGCATACCACGTGATACCACTCAGCCTATCAAGTCTGTTACACATCTACAGCGGTGACAGATGAGAGTGGTAAGTGGCAAGTTTCACATTAAAAGAGATGGTAAAAAAGAAAGATAGCCATACTTGAAACAGAGACACAGGCGACTGCGAAACAGGCAAGAAAGAGAGAGAAACCGACGAGTGAGGCGGAGAAAAAGAGAAACAGACAGAGAAAGCGTGAGAAACAGGCGAGTGAGATGGAGAAAGAGAGAGAAACGGACAAGTGAGATGGAGAAAGAGAAACAGACGAGTGAGCAATGAGCACCTTCAGATGTGTATGAGGATTGCCCTGAATCCATTCAAGCCAAGGTTTAAAATCCTGGCAAGTAAAGCTAGAGCTCAATTTTCTCACTGAGCAAAAAAGTTGGCAAGTGGGACATAAAAGGGGAACAAAATGATATTCTAAATCTGTTCAGGTGTTAAGATGTGTTATTTGTAATTATTTGTTTAATTGGTTGTGATTGTTCAGTCAAGATGTAAAACAAAAAGTACTTCTTCTACTACTACTACTACTTTTATTTAATTAACGAGAGACCATTATACATATTTACAGTCATACATATATGTTTGGTTATGTTACATGACAATAAATCAAAAAGTTTTTGAATTGTACTGAATTCATTTGATTTGAAGGTCAGGGTTTTATTACTTGCAGATGTCTAAGATTAAATTATATAATAAAAAGTTAAATATATAAGCTATTACACTAACTTGTTAGACATTATGATCTTCTGGACCTTTGCTTCAAAAAAAGAATTCTGACCTCTTTAAACCTTAGTTGAATACCCCTGCACTAAGTGTTGTCGGCGGTAATTTTGCTGTGGGAGAAAATCTCCACGCCTGTGTCCATGATGAGGAAATTAAGCCAACTGTCTCTGTCTCTCTTTTACAGCTTATTTATAAGATACTGAGACAGGACTGTAGTGACGTACAATTAGTAGTGGCCTACATATAACATAATGGATCCACCCATTCACCCCAATAGCAATGATAGAACATGTTGTTCTTGCCAGTAACAACAAATATGATGAACACTGTTGCACTGTTGTGAAGAAAACTTGGAGGAGGGTGCTCCCTGATCATCTTTATTCATCTGTAAAAAAAAAAAAAAAAAAAAAAAAAAAACTCCTTTCTGGCAGAACCCAACTAGCACCAGAATAAGTCTTTTACAAGCCTTTAATATTCTATATTAAGATATTTTATTTACTGTGCAGGCCATGGTTCATGTCTACCAAAAAGAAAACATGTTATATGTAAGGGCATTATCGGTTGCCAGATCACCTGGGACTTAAAAAGACAACACAAAACTGCTGATCCTAACAGGCCAGGTTCACATTCCAAAATAACTTAATTCTTAAATTTGTTTTATCATTTGCAGGTAAACTTGACTGATATGTTCCTATCAGACAATTGGATCATAAGCAGTTTAGAAAAAGGGCTTTATTAAAACCATTCACACCCTACGCAAATATCATGATTTTATGCTGAATTCACTCTCACATGCATTTAATGAATAAACAATGTCAGCAGTATTTAAAAAAAAGAAAGTAATTTAACAAAATTGCTCATGTGTGTATGTAAATAATATACTGAACTGAACTTTTAGAAACTTAATAACATGTTACAGTACTTACAATTAAAATAAAATGTATTACCGTTTAGATTTATATTAAATGTATTTAGCAGAACTGATTAGTGTTTTTGCTCAGCTTTTATTGCTTTGAACATATGGGTCTGTCAAATGAATGGACATATTGCAAAGTAAATATACTTTAATGTAACTTACATTTAAATATATGTGTAATTACACATTTATAATGATGATGCTGCATTTACTTTTTAATGTAAGTTTTCAGTAAAACATCATGATTTCCAACTCGATTTCTTTCTTTTTTTTTTTTTTCTTTCTTTTTTTTACATTATTTCAAAGAACAAATTTAATACATTTAAGTTCATTTCTGTTTCAGACAGCCCCATTAATCCATTTATATGATCCATTATATGTCTTTACTCAAACAAATAGACAACAATCTCATGAGGAATGAGGAATCATGTGTGGTCTCTCTCTCGTTCTCCACTCGTGAAGAACCCTATTGGAGAGCCTTCAGGAATATAATGAATGGAAGTCTGTCATCTGGTAGTTTTGGCTCTTTGAGAAAACCTGCGCAAGCACAATTTTTTCTCCTTATTGGAACCCCCAACTGCTTTTCAAACAATACTCCATTGTGAGAGGCAGCCAGGTTAACCTGTGTAAATTATAACCAGAATATCAAAGACAATTTGTCTCTGCATGGTGCAAGTGAAGGAGGTATTTAAGAGCTAAATTCAGCTGTCTTACAAGAGGCTTGAAGCTGACGTCTTTCTGTATATCGCAGTTCCAAAGCAAGATTTTCTCAAACCCAGACTCAACTCCATAAGGACTCTAGAAAAAGAAGGCAGCAGCGGTTCCATAAGCCCACTTTCATAAATACACAGATCTCCCAGTTGACGTAAAGCGAAACACTGTTGACTTTGGACCTTAATTCCAATTCTTAATGCTCTGGAAGTGTCCTACCACAGGACCTGACTTCGTAACGTTTTGGACTGATCATGTCCCTCTTGTCCACGTGAGTTATTACTCAGATACTTAACTCTTTATCACAGGCCAAAGCAATGATATACCCAACAAATGTAAACGTGACCACTTTACACACTGACTCAGTTCTGAGTACGCACTTTCTGGGAAGCGTATATACTGTAATTGAGCTCATGCTTAAATAACTAGCAGTTTGGAGGGTTTACAGGATATGATGCCCAACTCTGCTTTAAGCCCTGTATTATATCCAGTCTGACAACACCAACAGGATATAATATAAACCGTTTATGGTGTAAAGTGAATTGAAACCCTAAGGGCTTTTTGGTTCCAGCATGCTGACATTTGTGTAGTTTGTAGGGGTTTGTGGATGAACAACACCTGTGAGTTATTTTTTTACCGTCCATTTTCAGCTCAGTTCAACAAGGCAAAGGTGTAACGGGATGCCACAGATATCCCTGTCAGTCCAATACACAAGTTTCTTACGTGACTTCCGAGGTGGTCTTGCCGCTTCCTGACAACCCCATGTATGGACGTGTTTAATTCCGACTTCAGAAGATCTCGTAGAGGGCCTGCTGCTGCTATCTTGTTACACTTTATCCTGTCACAGAAGTGACTGACGTCTCAGATCTGGCAGAGCGAAGGCAAATGCAATCCATCTTCACAGCTTACATATTTACATTGCTCAACATCTGGATCAGCTCTCTCACTCTATTGGAGAAATCAGTTCTGCTCTCCTCTGAGAATTATATGCATATACCCATGCGAAAATTTCTTTTTTTAATGACTGCTGCGGCCAAAATGAAGCAGGCCTTATCTGCAATGAGGAATTTTAGAAGCCTTTTAAACAAAAGGGGATTTCCACTACCCTACTTCTCATTTTCTTGAGAAGACAGCTGTTGATTTCACATGCAGACATTATGTGTTAAATGATTCCAGAAATGAAAATCCTATTATTCACTCACCTTTTAACTTAGCAATAATGCAGTAACCACATCTTTCAAGCTACAACAAACACTGAAAGGGTAAGTTTACACAAAGACAAATGCAGAAAGAAGCTAAATAGGGTGGATGGTGCTTCTGTTTAGATGGACAAATAGGTTTCCGAACTTTACTTTTCCATAACCAAAGATGTTATTGGTGCAGAACACTTAGGTAGAGTACATATCATGAATTCAGAACCAGTTGTCATGTCTGTGTACTTTTGTATTTGGTGATGTTTAATAAACACCATAACAAATACAAAAAATCTGACCAGCTGTTTGAAAACATTTTTTTGTTTAAGATGCCCTTGCGAACCATTATTTTTATGACCTTCTGCCAGAAAGTGATTTTGGAGGTTTATTTTTCGCAACCATCAATTTCGCAATCATTTTTTGCATTGAAAAATCATACACTGAAATAATACTGAATGAATTTTCCTGACAAACATTTGTTTAGCTGAGAACAGACCAAAGTAGTCTACAGTATGTGATCTTTTACAGCCATTTGATTGCAAAAGTTATTAACCACTTAAAATCTTCTCCTTTACTGCTCTCAAATAAAGATAGCACCTCTTGTTGGACATTTAAGGAACTGTTGGAAAAGAACTGTGTGAGAATCCTTTTGTGTGACAATTTCCTTTTGTGTTGCATGGATAGAATGACAATACGTGGGTTTGGGTTAACATGTTCTGACCTCTTTAAACCTTAGTTGAATACCCTCTTTAAACCTTAGTTGAATACATGTCCTTCTTAACATGTTCTTTTCTCATTTTGGAGAAAAAGGGATGTTTGAGAGAATAGCTTGAGAAATGCACATGAGAAAAAGAGAATAAAAGAAAGGGAGAGAAACAAAGTAGAAGCAAAGTCACAGAGGGTTGGGTTAATGAGAGCAGCAGCGCAGACTGGCTCTGAGTCAGAGAGACCCGGTAGAGCTGCCAGGAGATCTGAGCTCATTCTGGAGCAGGAAGCACAGAAATCTGTGCTTTGCGTGCTGGACTGCTTGTGACGGTCTAACAGTGCAATGCCAGTGCTCTTTTGTGGCACAAAATGTTGTACATTTCTTTCGAGATATGCTTAGTGTGTGCACGTTTAAAAACAGAAGCTTCAAAAAAGCAGGGTAAAGCATTATAAAAGTAGTCTATTTGACTTGTGCACTGTATTTCGGTCTTCTGAAGTTAAGAACAGACAAAAATTTAAGCCATTATTCATCCATATTTCTCTTTTAAGTGAACTGAAATGATAACCGGATCAGTCCAATTTGTCAGTAAATAAATTATTCAGACTGACTTCCGAACTGGATCAAATGATTCACTGAAAAACTTTGCCTCATTAAAACGATTTGTTCACATATCAGACATTGCTACCTTTCTTACAAACCCACCAACCTTTTGATCTTGAAAGCTTTGTAACTTTGTTGACTGTAGTGAAAAGAGCAACACAACTTTGTGTAATCTTGCTAAATGTTGCATTTTCTTTCTTACAGAAGAAGAAAGTCATACGAGCTTGGAGTGAAATTATGGTGAGTAAATGATGACAGGTTTCCCAGGTAACAGCTGTACACAAAGCAAAGCTCCACTCACATGCTGCTTTTTTAGACATTACACGCTAGATAAAAATAAAATGACATCCAAAATTTTCTAAAGATAGTCGGCTTCCTTCAAAAATGCAGTGATATAAAAACACCCAGACCTGGTTTTGATTTTGAAACGCATTCGAGTTTCTGTAGGTGGGAATTATTTTAATGATATTCTAATGGACTGCTTTGTGACATCACAAACACCAGAAAACAATGCTGTAGTCCAAATGAGCCATTTGTTGTTGTTCTTGAAAGAAATATCACCCTTTGGAGTGTACTTTGAGATTTCTAACTTTGTACTTATTTTTTATGCCCAAACATAATCACTGCACACTGACTAAAATTTAAGTTAAATTGATGTTTGGAAATCGCAAAATAACATTCTCTCTCATAATTTACTGCACACCATTTATTTATGTCATTCTGTACATCATTTATATTTACATTTACAGTATGTCACACTCAAGTTTCTTTCTTCTGTTGAACACGCAAGATATTTTGAAGAATGTGGCCAACCAAATAGTTGCTGATCCCTGCTGAATTCCACAGGGGAACAAATTAACTGGAATCAATGAGGACTAGAAACTCTTTGGTCGTCCACATTATTCAAAATGTCTTCTTATGTATTCAGCAGATTTAACAACTTTGGAACAACTTGAAGTTGTATAAATCATGAAAATGTACATTTTTGGGAAAACTATCCCTTTAATGAAGCATATTTGTACCGTATGATATTTTCTGAGAATGTGAAGTAATTTTAAAAGCTTGTCCATGAAACTGTCATGTGGTTTGGTTCTTCATAGTTTGGTAAAACTATTAACATCCTGTTTCATTCACATGGGAGAACTCACCAGATTTTGGTGCATTCCATAAGAGCCGATCTTTCCCAAAAAGCCACCCAACCTAGACTGTCTTTGTAGCAGAATGAAATGGCCATTGTAAACACATCTGTCTTGCCACTCAGTGTTCTCCCCAGAGACTTGAAATTAACAGTGTTTGAAGGAACAGAGCCACGGAAGAGCTTGATGCCTGAGAAATTCAGCTGGAAGGAAGGAGTCTGATGACCCAGGTGGCAGAAGTGTGTCTAAGCTGTGATAAACGTGTCTCAAACACAACACAGTCTTGTCATGTAGCAGAACTAATAATTAAACATCAAACATTAAAAAACATCAAAACATTCCAAAACCTCCAATAAATTATGAATACATTTTGTGTAATTACTAAATGTGCTTTCAACAAATCAGGGTAAATAGCCATAGTATATCAGAGTCAGAAAGAGACTTGCTCCACAGCTGCACGTTCATTTTTTTCAGTCTATTCTAGTTAAAGTGACAGTGCATAATATAATATAATTAAAGCATTTATAAAGGAATGAGGCACGAATGGACAACCACCTATTCAAGCTCATGAGTTATTTTTATATTAGCTATTATACTATTGCATTACCTGAAGGCACAATATGTACGTTTTCGACACTGGAGGTCACAATTTTTAAAAACAGTAACAAAGGCGAAGCTTGATGATGCTATGAAGCGGTATGATCATGGATGAGGTAATGAATTAATTGATTTATATTCAAATAAAACAAATTATACATAGAAACAATACCTACATTGTTATTTATGATGAGAGCTGAATCCAGTCAGCAAGTGTGTGCAGTGAACAAAAACCCATCTTAACGCCTCTGATTGGCCATTGTATTCATAAACTCAACAGACTAATGTGTGATTGGATAGAATGCGCAACACTAAAAATGTGAAAACATAATTAATGGTGCAACATTGAGCAGATCTAAATGTAATGCAGCAGTCAACACTTTTCATTTCATGCGATTTAGCTTTATTTTTCATTTCGGTTTTAGTGCTTCAACTAATTTTACTTCAACATTTTTTATAGTTATTTTTTAACCATTTACTTAGGTAATTTGATAGTTAAAGAGCTAGTTCACCAAAAACTTATAGTAGCATATAGTAAGCTCTACACTAACGCACAAAGAGAGCAAAACAAAACACTTGTCATTAATTAGAATTACAAATACAAAAACAAAAAAAAATCTGTAAAGAGAAATATCTGAGCATTTCGATTATAAGACAAGAGGAGGCTGGTTTTCCTTGGCTGCAAACAAAACTGTTTACAAAGATTATATTTCATAAAGTATTTATAAAAGATATCTTCCTTACACAAACACATCACTTTACTTCAGAAGTCCATTATTTACCCACCGGAGCTGTGTGGGGCAGTTTTTATCATGAATGGATGCACTTTTTGGGGCTTCAAAATTCACCAATCACTGTATTTATAAAGCTTGAAAGAGCCAGGACATTTATTATCTTTTTAAATTTTGTCTTTCTTCTGTGAGATATTTTAATGTATGCTAAATAGCTACTTGGTTACTGGCATTCCTTAAAATCTTTTGTATTGCAGATGAACTATCCCTTTAAAAAGCATTTAAATGCTGTTTCATAAATGAACTGTTCGAACGTATGAATTTAGTCTGAAAAATCAGCCTCCAGTTACCCACGCTCATGTCACGCAACACTCCTCTGACTTTTTTCCCTGTGGAACACTAAAGAAATTATCATAAAAATATCAAAGTTACCAAAGTCCAGCTGCAATTCATGAATAGTTAATAATTGTAATAGTTTTTTTAATCTTATCCTGTACAGTATCTCATCTGGTGAACAAAGGCTCTTTTCAAAGCTAGATTAGACAACTCCTGATGAGGTGATAAACACACATTTGACAGACATTCTCTTAATATGCAATTGCACAGTGGCTTTTCTTCCATTTGTACCCAAATATCTGAATTTATTGCTAATAATAAGCATTTTAATTTTTTGACGGTTTTAGTGAAAGCAGCTCATGATGTAACATATTTTATTAATTTATTAAAATGTCACAATGGCCTTCTCACAAACCTGTACTTTACCTTCAACAACCAGCTGTTTCTACATTTTTAGATGCAGCTCTCATGTCGCAACATTTAATGGCATAATGAAATACAGACTCTTCTATTAAGTTTTAGACTGAATACCCCCCATAGTTGTTTTGGCCACAATAGCTGTGCATGGAAATTAGTAGGTTTAAGGTTGCTTGACAATTACTTTACAACACTGACCACTTAAGTAACCATCATTTCCTCTATGATTCAGCTCCGGCCTTCGAGCCTGAATATTAATGCACTATATTTGTGCAACAGGGATCTCTCATTCTCACAGAAACCCCTCAGGGTCTGGATCGGGCCCAGCTCACATTAAATGCCAATAAAGCCTGCTCTGACACAGTGTATGTTTACAGTACGTGGTTGCTCCTTGGTGGGTGATTGTGCATGTTATTACATGCATAGATCACCACATTTAGCAATAGTAAAACAGGCCTAAAGTTTTCTGGAGATTACATGAAACCCTATTCTTATTCTCTGTGTGATTCTGGGGGGTACTTATTATTAGATCAACACTATGTGGAAAGTATGTCCCAATGAAGCGGCTTAAAATTATGATTGATACTCTTTATTTTAGGTGATGACAGCACAAAAGGATTACGGCATTCAGAGCTTAAAATGCCTGAACTCAGTTCTTTGTTATGTGAAATTATATTTAATGATATTAAATAATATTATTTTCATAATTGTACCTTTTACTATATTTAGATTTATTTTTTTCTTTTATTCTGTGTTTGTCGATCTGTCTACTGACATAATAATGTCACATGAAAACATTACTTCAGAAGATCAAGACATTCCCAGCCTTATAGCCAGATTATTCATCATCATCTGTCATGCTTTAATTTTTGTATAAATTATATATGTCGAAGTCGTACATGAAAATTATACTGCAAACTGCATCTGTGTGGCTTTGTAGATTTAAAGTCACATGGGCTTCAGTCCAAGTCTATGTGCCAAACCCAGACCAAGCTTTGTAACACATGCTCCCAATGAAAAAAGGTTGTCATGTTCACGCCTCTCAAGCAGTAGCGGCTTGTCATCCTTTACCAACAAAGACTGACAAAAATATGTTGAAACTCAATTCTAGTATATACATGAACTGAACCTCCCAGGCTTTGATTCATACTTCAGAGGAGGTATGATGGAAGCCTACATTACTGAAAAAAGCTACATTTTATCAGTGCATGATGGGATTGTGGTAACTATATTCCACAAGGGTCCGGTGTCTGCATTTGCACGACTGGTATTAATTAAAATGAGTCATTTCACCACTGGGATCAATGAATGCAGGCAAAAGGTGGCATAATCTTAAACAGTGGTTCTCAAACAGGGGCCTCTGCAAACTTCCAAAATTTTGGTTACACTTTATTTTAAAAGTGTCCTTGTTAAACTGTAACATACATTTAGGTATTAAGCAATATTAATTAATACATGCACTTACGATGTGGTTAAAGTTAGGATTAGGGAATAAGAATGAAGATAGTCATTGGAGGATCCTTAGAATGTGTGTCTATTGAGTATATGTGGGAGACCCCTGTGTGACTATTGATATCATGTATATGGTCCTGCTGTCTCTGGCCCACATATTCCCACTTTCTTACCTTCAATTGGTATATATCAAGCAGCATAGGTCAAAGAATAAATATCATGTCCACTCCCAAAAAAGCTTCAGCAGTAATGGAAGTGGTGGAATTGTATGTCCAAGTAAACATGGGATTTTCCCCATCGAGGATTTCA
>JAUMHP010000070.1:7345809-7377936 GCA_032361065.1 Enteromius trimaculatus
AACACATACATATATATATATATATATATATATATATATATATATATATGTGTGTGTGTGTGTACGGTGTATATTTAAGTATATATATATATATATATATATAAATACACACAAGCATGTATATATTAAAGAAAAATGTTTACATATTTAATCTATTTATATATAATATCAGTTATATTAATATAAATATTTAAATGTAAATACATAAATAATATATACTGTATGTGTGTGCATTTATATACACATACATGTACACACATATGTAAGCACAAACTTTTATTTTAGACACTTCAAATACACTTCAAATCTTTAAAGTAGATTTTAAAATCTGTACTGCAGATACTGTAATATGTAACAATTAAACTATTTAAACGTACTTGGTCATTCATAACCGTTTCCTAAAACACTTGCAGTTTGTCAAATTATTTAATGGTGTAAAAAAAATGTTTTATATTTAAAATCATTGTATAATGTTAACCACAGTGTTATATTATGTTTAAAAATAATATATTTTAAATATACTAAACAACTTCATCAGTACAAAAGTATACTTATAATATGTTTTCAATAGAAATCACATAAAAGTATATTTTAGTTTTCATAAATGCTTGTACTTCAGCTCATTTCAAAGACAGAAAAAAAGTGTATTGGATTTGGATTCAGTCATATTTACAGACTTACAAAGCAATCATACGCAGAACTTCAGGCCTGACAGACATCTTTTCTCAAACAATGTGCAAGAAATTCACCCCATTCATTTATATTCCCCAAAAATAGTCTATACAGCAAAAGAAAGCTGTGATAAATGGGTGTATGGTACAATTTCTGCTGACTCCAGTGTGCAGAGGACAGCAAAAAATCCTGAAACTTTACTTGAACCTGGAGCACCACAACGCTTATATGTATATACCAGCAAATATGGGAACCAAAAAGAAAACCCACTGACAAAGCGTACCTAAAGTGCTGTGGCCTGGGTCATCAGGGTCAGGTGTGTTGCTGCGAAGGCTGCCCATGTCTCCTCTCCTGCGCTGTCTGTGTCTGCGTCTGTACTGGAACTCAGCATACGCCTACAACACAGAAACCACACACAAAAGCATTTCAAAGGTGCTTCCAGAGGACTACCAACATTCCCACTGGACCCTGTGAATAAAAGTCAGAATCCCAGAGGAACCCTACACCTCTGCTCTGCGGCAGCATCAAAGTTCAGGGATGCTGGAATCGTTGTGTCAGAATAATAGACAGACGCTTTGAGTAAAGCCTTTTAAAGGAATAGTTCAACACAAAAATGAAAATTATAGCATTATTACTCACCCTGTTATTCAAAACCCTTAAGGATCATTTTAAATAATGTATAAAAATCTCACAAACCTGTAATATGGCTTCTGAAGATGTAGATAATAATATAATATAATATAATATAAGACACTCTTATTTTGCTTATATATCATATTCTATTAGTTTATAATATCCAATATACTTTTAAAGCCATTTGATAAATAAATTTAACATGGACTACGTTTATGATATTTTTAAGTATTAATATAATATAATATAATATAATCATATTGATATGGATATAAGACATGTTGTGGTTCTTTATGTCCTTAAACCTTTAAAGCTCCAGTCTCATTCATACTACACTACAAGTCTACCAAAGATTTTTTTTTAAGTTTTTAAAGAAGTCTCTTCTGCTCAACAGGCCTGCATTTAGTTTATGAAAAGTACAGCAAAAACAGTAACATTTTTAAATACTGTTACTATATATAAAATAACTGTATTCTAAGTGAACATATTTTAAAATGTAATTTATTCCTGTGATTTTTTTTAGCATCATTACTCATTACATCATTAGTCACTTCACACTTCACACAATATTCTAAAAACATTTATAATAATAATAATAATAATAATAATAGTTGTTGTTGTTTATTTATTTTTTATTATCATCATTAAAAAAAACATTTCTTTATTGAATCGAAATTGAAAGCTTTGTTAACCTTATAGATGTCTTTATCTTCACTTTTGGTTAATTTAAAGTATGCTTGTTAAAAAAACAAAAGTATTAATTACTGTAATTTCTGTAAAAAAAAAAAAAAGAAAAGAAAAAAAGTTTTGACTGGTACTGTAACTGTATCGAAAACAGTGACCAACATTATTAAAGGGGACAATGAATACTTTAGAAGACTTTAGGGTCTTAAAATAAAATGTCTGCAAAATACTTTGGTTACAAATTCCTCAATGATGATGAAAACATATTTACTTGGTCGGATTATAGAAAGACAAAAAGAAATGGTCGACAACAAACAACTGGCTGAAGGCGGAACTATGCTACTAAATGAGAGTTTGTCAGTGGCTGTGGGTGGAGCCTGACCAGTATGACCTCATACAACTCAAAAAAGTAAAAGTATGAATGGTTTTTTTTAATCATCGTTGTGTCTTCACACTGCTAAGACGCTTATATGCAAACACCACATAAAAGTGAATTATGTATCCGGTGTCCCCTTTAAAAGATTCTCATTTTGTACTACATGACAATAAAGACAAACAAACATGAGGGTGAGTAAAAAGAGACATAATTTTCCATTTTCGGAGAATTAATCCTTTAAGCTCTAAGAATCATATCCAAACAGTCTGATACTAAAACCAACAAGATAAAGCATTTTGTGTGTCAGTATAATCTGTTTAAGATGTAATTATATTCTATACTTCACTTCTTCCAACTTTATTTTCACTATAGGTCAACAAACTCCCCAAAATTAACTGAAGCTGCATGCAGAAAGCATGCAATAACGGCAGCAAACTTAAAGAAAATGTACATTTAGGAAAAACATTCCTGAGAGGTACCGCTCAAGCATCAATAATAAAAAAGTTGAATAAAGTGCATCACTATTATTCCTCTTTCTACAAGCCATAAATCCAGAGCAAAATGAAACTGCGCCATAGCCTGCATACATATGGTTTCAAAAGAAGAGCGGCGACTAGCAATACAGACTGAAGTGGTAGACTGGTTCACCTTGGAACGTCTGCGAAAACGCATATTTCACGACCTTTCATGGAACAGTCAAAGCAAAAAGCAGGAAACTGCCTTTTGAAGTTACAGCACCAAAGGCATCTTTTACAAGACCGTGCCGGGATACATGAACAGAAAATAACAAGATCCCGCTAAAAACAACATCAGAATTCTTACTCTGGAATGCACAGCAATCGGCTGAAAAATATGAACAGCTGCAATAGAGTATGAACAGAAAAAATAAAACATGCGACCAAAACAAAGTGGACAATGACATTAGTGATGGCGTGGACATGATAGGTGCCATTCCACTGTTTGTTTAGCCGTTCCTGAGATGGGATCTAATGAGGATTCTTTAATACCTGCGGATGGCTTCCTGTATACTGACAGTGCTCTCTCGGATCAATTCCCCCGAGAAAGGCATGATTCCTCTGGATCTTTAGATTAGAACAAAATAGCGGTACACTGTTTAACATTCCAGGTTTTTACACATTCACAACTGCTGTAACAGGACTACATCTTGTTCTATAGGCCAATATGCACTGCCTAAACTTCAGGCACCATACACCAGCTAAGCATATTTAACAAAGACACAAACTATTCCCAAAGTCTCAAAACAAACCAAACGAAAGAGTTACCTCAGGGGAAGCGAAACCCAAGTACTCCCAGTCCCATGTTCCACCAGCAAAACTGCAAACGTAAACAAAAAAGTGGGTTCTATGTGATCCTATACACTGTTAGGCTGCAGGTGCAGTGGTGTTATAAATGGGAAGTCACTTTTAGGAAATACAATACTACTGTTAAAATACAGTAGTAAACGAAAACCCTATTTGAGATAGTTCACCCAAAATTTTTTATTCTGTTGACTACGCACTCTCATGTCATTCCAAACCCGTAAGACTTCCGTTCATCTTCGGAATACAAATTATCATATTTTTGATGAAATCCAAGACAGCAACACAACTGAAATGTTTAAGGCCCAAAAAGTAAGTAAAGACATTATTAAAATATTCCATGTAACATCAGTGGTTCAACCGTAATGTTATTCTCTTAGTTTTATAGCTTTTTGTGTGCAAAGAGAACAAAAATAATACTTTTATTTAACAGTTAAATCTGTTTTAATTATGTGCTGCTGCTGACGTAGGAGGTGCTAAACCAATGATGTCACATGACTATTTTAACAATGTCGATATGACATCAAAAGTACCTTTCTAGGCCTTGAACGTCTCAGTTGCATTGCTGTCTACAGAGGAAACGAAAGCTCTCAAATTTCAAAAAGATCTTAATTTATGTAGATGAAAGAAAGTCTTCAAGATTTGGAATGACACGGTTGAGTAATGACAGAATTTTCCTTTTTTTGGTGAAATATCCCTTTAAATTTAATAGAAATTGGTTTTCTAATTATCTTTCTTGTGTTTTAAAAAATATAGTTTAAAACTGGATTCATGTTTTCCTTAAATGTCTTAAATTTTCTAAAATATTTAGGTTTCTCTTTTGCTTTTTTGTCTATTTTTAAGCAGTCTCTAATTCAGAAAGAGGCTCTTACCTGCGTCGAGGTGCTTCGGGTGAATCATTGGGCGCCACACCTCTTGCCACGGAGGCCAGAAACTCCTGCCTCTTTTGCTGCACCAGGCAGGCAGCACGGATTATCTTATGACGAGGAGTGCGGAGGTAAGGCCGGTTGACTTTCTGTGCAAGATCTTCTGTCACCATTTCCAAGTCAGTCTAACAAGAGAAGTATTATTTAGAAGTTGTCGTTAACTTAAAACATACATGGTAAGCATTCCCTATAACTACCATGTGTCTTACTAACCTGCATAAGTTCAAATATTTCCTTTTTTGTGCTTTTGGGCTCCAAAAAGAACCCATATGGGTAAGAGCACTTGAGAATACGACGAGTCTTAAGTAGTTCATGCACTGCATCTTCAATGAAAGTAGTATCTGGTGGGCCGCCTTCTCCTGCGACACCACAGTAATACAATATAGGAGTTACAGGAGTTATAGGAATTACAACACCAAGTAATAAACTACTGCTAAATGCAGAAAAACACAAAAATAAGTTTAATTCTCTATTGAGTACTTGCGTTACATTTTACAGACTGGTACTAGGTTGACCCTTGTATTAACATAGCTTAGAAATTATTTATTAACAGTGATTATATGATTGAGATTTTGCATCTTACTTCCACTCAGAACTTTGCTAAGCTGTTCCATCTTGTCTTTGGCCGTCTTAAGCAGACGATCTTCCAGCTGTAGGAAAAGATAATACAGATAAAGACCATTTAAATCATAAGGCCACGGCTAATATCAGTTCATAGACTGCCCAATGTCTCTTTATGGATTATATGATGCGAAAATGGCATGTAAAAAAAATAAATAAAAAATTATAAGACTTCATGGAATGAGACCAAGTCAAATCAGGCATGTCTTTGTAAACTTTTTACCTTGTAGCTGTGCTCATGATTCTTAAAGCGTGTGTAATAGTGCATGAAGCGATTCAATTCCTGGAAGTTCTTGTGTTTCTTCTCAGCCTGCAAAATACAAAACAAACCAAAAAAAAAGTGTGTGTAAACGTGCAGGCTTAACCATACTCACAAGTGAGAGGTTTTTCTTTCTCCATTATTTAAAATACTATAACAACGTCTACAGACAAAGCAGCACATAAGTAAGAATGTGTACCTCAACGGTCATCTCTTTAGACTGCTCCTCCACTTGCTGAATGACCTCATAGCGTGCGCAGCGATAGTAACCTCCCGTAGAGGAACTGTGTTTTTTCCACTCTTCCAGACAGATCCAACAGAAATCATACTTGCACTGTACACACACACATTCTTGATTAACAACACCCACATTTAAACAAACCATCGGCCTACTTTTATTATGTCACTAGCAAATGCATATAGCAGCCTAACAGGCAGCACACGGGGAGTTGTGGGATTCTGACAGCAAGGATAAAGTGTGTTGCTAGGAAACTATCTCTCACTTTTTATTTTTGGAGTGCTAGTATTTGCAATGTCCTTCCCTGTTTAGTAACCTTGTTGCAGGAATTATAAGTAATGCATGCCTTGCTAAAACAAACACACATTTCTTGTTCTTTAATCAAAGAGATTTATAAAGACTTCCTCATCAATTATTTTTAAAATGATTTAACATCAATCCACTCTTGCCAATGCAGACATTCAACTGTGACTGTGCCGACATATAAATCCATAATGGCAAGCAGATTATGATTAAATTCAATGCTTTCTAATATATCCTCACTGACCTTCCAATCGGGTCTTCATTGTCTTGGTTTACCCTTTTCAAGGCATAATGGTACAATTCCCTCTTGGTTTACTTTTTACTGCAAGA
Organism: Enteromius trimaculatus; assembly: GCA_032361065.1. Lineage (NCBI taxonomy): Eukaryota > Metazoa > Chordata > Actinopteri > Cypriniformes > Cyprinidae > Enteromius > Enteromius trimaculatus. The sequence goes on from JAUMHP010000070.1 coordinate 7,352,171, forward strand.
TAATATTTAATCTCTTTTGAGAAACACAACTCTTCCATTTAGGGAGTCCCCCAGGGTTCTGTTCTTGGCCCCCTCGTTTTCATAATCTACAAACTTTTTATTTGTCATATGATCAACAATCATGGTCTCAGCTACCATTTATTTTACCACTTGTTCTGACACACACACACACACACACACCTTCCCACTCACTTCGGTCAGTGGCACTGGAAATTTCTTAAACTTAACACATACAAAGGAGATTTAAAAGTAAGTGGGCCGAAACTCAGATTTATGTATTGATTTTAAAGTTTTTGTCAATCCCTTTTAAACTTCCTTGGTATCATGTTTGACCCTTTGTTCACTTCCAAAGTTCACACCAACACTTTTGTCAACCCTGCATTCTACACATCTGAAAAACTCCATGACTCCACCCATTGTTAACCTGGTATATCTATTATTATAACAAAAATAACCTTGGCACATTGCATGTGGTTACAGCCCTCATTCTTCTGAATGGGAGATTTGCAGTTGGCACAGGGTTTGGAGTTGGTGAGTAACCACAGGCAGTTGGCAGCATCTTCATACGCCTCACTTACACCTGCCACTGAAATGGAAAAAGACAAAAATAAAGTTGCTTGAGGTCCAAAACCATTCTGGGCAGGTAGGAACATTACTTTAGGATATTTATCTTAGTAGTCACTTAAAGTACAGAAACACAGGCTCACATTCTTCTGGTTTCATATCATTGACTTTCTGGAGCCACATCTTCCAAGTTTGGCAGTCACATGGTTCATGGGCCTCTCCTTGGCACTCCCTGTGGGGAGAAACACCAGTGTGACGTCAAGGAAGCATGAAGGAAATTCCATTTCTATTGAATATTTTATTTTTATTTCATGCATTTAGTGGGTGGTGGTGGAATGGCTTGTGGGGATAAATGTGTGTCAAACATGAGTGTAAGATTAACTTGCTAACATATTAACACTGTGTAACACTTTTTTCCCCCATCTGTTCCTTGTACCTTCCAGGTTTAGGAGTTTGAGACATTATGGTTTAACATTTAGCATTTTTAGGTATTTTCTCTAATATCTACTACCCAATTAGAACAGAATGGTGACCTAACTGCTGAGAACCACTGAAATAAAACAATGCTGGCAGCCTGTTGACCACAGACGCCTTTTAAACGGCAGCTTCTTACGTATTAGATTCGGTCCATATTTCATCAGACAGATTAAATGCGTGAGAGAGGGGAGGCTGTTTTGACTCAAATGTAATGCTCAGATCTGGCACAGGCAGTGATGAGATACAAGCTCATTGTGTGGGTGTGTCTATGTTTGTGTGTTGGGGACATACAGTAAGGACCAGAGCTGTGGGAAATAGATATTCAGCCAGCTGCATCACCAGAGACCACTATGAGCTGAACATACATGCATATACACTTTCTCCCTTCATTTATATTTAAATACACACACACACATACATATACTGTATAGTATGTAACACCTGTGATAGTTTTGACAATGTCTCTTTAACATCATTTGCACTGCTAAAATAAATATGAATATAATAATAAAAATACTAAATACTATTAATATCAGTCCTTTAAATCATGTTACATCATTCAGTGAACTAGAGATTTCGTTCAAAATTACAAATAGTATAATGACTTGAGAGATTTGTATCAGTGACTGGCACTGACCAGCAGAAAAGATGGCCCTTGCCACAGTCCACTGCAGGGGCCTGGAGGCGAGGAAAACTGAGCGGGTCAGAGGTGCTGGCACCTGGCCCCTGTCCGGCCAATCGCACCGCTCTATCACAGCCAGCCTGTGGGCACCACCGGATGGCAGGATTATTCTCCACAAACGCCTGAGGAAGAGCAAGAAAAAGAGTAAAAAGGAGGACGGAAAAAAAAACAGAGGAGAAAGCATAAAGGGGCATTTAATCTGCAAAACACCGCCTTATTCTTTTATTATGTGGCTTTCTGAAATTTTCCGATTCTGATGTAAAATTACTAACCTGCATATTTGAATATTAAACTAGCTGCTGACCAAAAATATCTAATAAAAAATAAAAAATATCTAAACTTATATTATGATAATATACTATTCTATTGTTCAATATTTTGGGGGGGTGTTTTTTTTTTTTAAGTATAAATATTTTTAGCAGCCATTACTCCAGTCTTCAGAGCAACATTATCCTTCAGAAATTCTAATATGCTGAATGAAGACTGCTTGTCTTTTTGATGAATGTAAAATCAACTTTTGAACTACTGATCAACTCTTGCTAAAAAACACAATAATTTCTTATTATTTCACAATTTTTAACTTGTAAAAATGTCATATATATATATATTTATTTATTTAGTACATAAATATAATAGGCAAAATAAAGTTATCTAAGGATTTATTCTGCAATAAAATGATCAGCTGCCTATATGGTATTCCTTAAATATTAAATCATCATCACATGAATGTAACTGATCTCTGAACTGTCACGTAAAGTTTTGAGAATTTGCCATAAAACTTCACTGATTAAACAAAAGCTTAAAATATTCTGTCCTTTTCGGTTCATCTAGTTCTTCCAAGTCTTGTTATGATGCTGGGATCCGAGTTAATTTTTACAAACTCCAGAAGTCCGTTAATACACTCTGACCCCAAAAACGGCAACAACAGAGCTTAGACGCCCCTGTGGAAGATTCAACATCACCATGGCAACATAATGAAAGGCTGGGGACTCCACAGCGTGAGAAGTGTCATTCTCAGACATTCTCAGATGAGAGCTGCCATTGTTACAGTTACTTCAACCCTCTCAGCTCCCGTTTCAATGCTCCACCGTTCTGGACTGACTTCACAATAACACCAAACACATAAACTCCACTGAGAGGACTGATCTGTGTGACTGAAAAATGCAGAATCACAGGGTTTGTATCAGAACTGGGGCCTAATATTGACTGACTGATGAGTTGATTAATCTATCTTCCTGTTTAACACATCATATAACTCCATAATACAACTATATCAGTATCCATCAACGTAATTAAGACTAATGTGCATCTAATCACGTAATTTTACCTTGATGTCAAACTGCAGATAACGTTTGTCCATCTCTCTGGACACAATGCTCTCAATGACCTCAACAGGAACCAGCTGGAAGCAATCAAAGGCTGGGCAGAAGATATTGTGGGCTTCCCCCTCCTGAATCTTCATATTCAGAAAACTGCCAAGGGCAAAGTGCACATGATCGTTACAGCAGCAGTGAGAACCGTCGGCGACTGTAACGCGACTGAAGCGCTTAATTGAAGTTTAACACCCTCACCTTTCCCAGCATCCTCTGCAAAACTCATGACCACATGGAATATCAACAGGCTCCTCAAACATGGAGGCTGCACACATACAGATGCCGCACTGACAGCAGAGAAAAAAACAACATTAGTGAGAAATTTCTACAATATATACCTAGATATAAAATATATTCTATATATTATATTCTATATATTCTATAGATGTTTATATATAAACATCTATCTTAAGTCGCTGGGGTATATTTGTAGCAATAGCCAAAAATCCATTGTATGGGTCAAATTTGATTAGTAATATGCATTGATAAGATCTTAATTTGGACAAATTTAAAGGTGATTTTCTCAGCATTTAGATTTTTCTGTACCCTCAGATTCCAGATTTTCATTTAGTTCTATCTCGGCGAGATATTGCCCCATCCATCCGAATCAGACATCAATGGAAAGCTTATTTATTCATGTATAGGCTGTACAAAATGGATTGAAAAAAACATTTGAAAAAATCATGTTTGGCCATTTCATGTCATGAAAAAGTAAAACTATCCAAAAAAATTCAAGTGAAAAACTCTTAATGCAAATTCAATGATTATCAAGTTTGTATCTAGCCTAGACTGTGGCTTTATTGTGAAACTGGTGATCATGCACCCGTTTTTAGACTACATGAAAGAACCGATTGTGTTACGGCATACTGAGACTGATCGCTCATGAACCAAGCTCTCTTCACAAAGCATCTGGACTCTTGGAAATTATAGAAATGATACAATACTGTGTGATATGTTAGTAGGTCATGTCCAAATAAACATACTTTTTAAGTAATCTGTCAATTTAGATTACGCTTCAAAAGCATTTCTAGCATTTAGGGTTCATACACATTTTTACCAATAAATATCCATTACTTTTCCATGACTTCTGAGACAATATTCATGACATAATATTCCATTATTTTACAATAAGGATAAAAGTGCAGTCAAATATATCATGGCATATGATAACCGAAATAAATGACTCTTAATGCTACTTGTTTGCTTTCTATCCGCTTTAATAATAAGTACAAGCTACAACTGTGCCAAATGTTAAGCTAAACGCTCAATGAAGGTGTGCAGGAATTTCCCTCATTTTAAAATCGAAAATCTGCGGGAATGAGTATAACTCTTTTATTAGATTTGTAAAATACAATTCCTTGATAGGCATTTCATAAGCATACAACCCAAATATGATGCAATAAACCCAGAATGCAGCAATAAAACTAATGATTCTTGGATCTGAATTTATAAAGTGATTTTAGATATTTGTATGGCTGAATTTAATCACTGGAACTCAGCAGACCAACATGGGTTAAAAAAAAAAAAAAAATCAATAATTACTGTGATTTGATTTGAATATAGTGTGTATATATATATAATATAGCATTTTCCTGTGTGTTTGGATTGCTTTTTAGGAAAGATTCTGTGGAGTAAAGTAGCAAATAAAGAACACTTTTAAAATAAAATTATAATATTATTATAATTGATTTATAATATATGCAATTATATTTTACTATAAGTATAAACCAAACAAACAGTTGAAAATGTTTTTGGTTTTGGGCATTTTCTAATATCCACTACTTTTACGTACTTTTATTTATTTTATTTTATTATTAGAGCAACATTTTTATATACAAAAAAAAAAAATTAGGTTAAATTTAAGTTCAACATTGGTATGAATATGAATTTATACATACGCACTGTGTAACAAGATTCAGAAACATTTGTTTCTGTTAGATACCCTTCATACAACACTTACTAGAGGTAAATGTCACATAAACCTTTTATGAGATTTGAACCTACAATCTATCAGTAGCCTAAATCAAAGTCACCCATGACTACACCAAGCTAATTTATCACATTAAGACTAACTATTGTACATCATTCTCCACTGAGGAGGTTGTACATTCACTAATAGAGGACCAAATCTCACCAAGGATTGATCATCATCAGCAGGGGTCAGGCTGATCTCGTCCGGGGAGGTGATGGAGGAGCGAGTGGTGCGAGGCGTACGGGGCGAGGGCAGGGTGTCCCAGGTGTTGTAGCCTCTGGGTGGGGGAGTTGGCATCTGAACGCCTGAGCGCTGACAGCAGTTTTCAGCATTAGACATCCAAGCTTCCAGGAGTTTCTCTCTGTCCCAGTCTACATTTCAAAAAGAAACTTGGGTCAGTACGCCTGGCAAAAAAAATTAAATACACATTATTTTACCCATCAAATGCCTTTTCAGTGGAATTTATAGCTGATTCAACAGTGGGTGTAAAAACCTACCCAGATGTTCAGTAGGTTGTTTTCCCACAGGAAATGAGAGCACTTAATTGTCTTGATATGAAACCTCCCAGTCATAGCTGGTACACTCCCACATGGGATGAAAGAAAGGAAGTGATGTATGCTTTTAGCAATAATGAACAACCATTTCAATGCATGTCAAGACATTCACTTCTTTTTTAGGCTCCAGTTTTCTCTTCCTCTATTTCAAAGGATGGCGGTGACATATAAAAAGGACATATACTTTGATATGTTTGAATGAACTTATCGGTCAACATCAATGAACGCTGGGGGAAGAAAAGATAAGAAATGGCACTTCCCAGAGGAAATCCTGGAGACAGATTCCAGACGCTGAAAGCCAGATAACAAAGTCTAAAGTCCAAGGCAAAAACACATAAACAAAATATGACCAAATAAAACTTGCTTCAAAAAAAGAAAGAGGTGAGATTTTCCCAAATGAAAACCCTTAAAATGAAATGCCAACTGTTTGTGCTCTACCATCGTAGTTTCAGGAGTCTAGAGTGTGAATTTGGGTATAAGATTAAAAGAAGGTGAAACTGCATATTTGAGCCTAGGCTGGCGGTCTCCAGAGAGGCCGTGGCAATAATAGCAGCGCACATGAATCAGAGCTCTGCCCTTTTCTCCCATGGGCTCTAGTCATCTGGAACAAGGCCTGCTAGACAGGCTGCTCATATAATTGGAGATTATTAAAGAAAGCACTGATCCAATTATGAGTCTTGTGCCAGAGAATTTAGCGGCTCTAAACATGAGTGCTCTTGTAAATTTAAGGAAAGATCTAGGACTGCTTTGTGAGCATGGATGCTTTTCAGACCTCTCCAAGGACAATACTATACCTGTTTACTACAACTGTTGTAAATGCACTTGAAGCAATATTCTTCATGAGTTAGGAACTGGAAGGACTGCATCAAAATGAACCCAATAAGTAGGCCTGTGCAGAATACATGTCCACAGATTTACACAGAATTCAAACGGCCATCCCACACAGAGTTCTACAAATTTCCTGCCCCTTGTATGTTTGTTTGCTAAATAATAGCTGGAAGCATAATATCCATGATAGTCAGAACAGAAGCACTCTATCTGTTCAAACCAAATTACAAGCCTTTTCTGGTCTTTGAGTCACATGGATTTGAAACGAAACAAGAAAAACATGTTTGATTATTTAATGGGGAAACACAGTTAAAGTTGGTCAGTTGCTTTATGTGTCATCATTTACATCAAATGATGTAATTTTTCTTGTGCAGAAAAAAAAGAAGTAATTGTTTCACCTCCACGTCAAATGTAAGGCTCAGAAAAACAAGTTATTTTAAAAAATCTAAAGGACACACATATTTACTATTAATAAATGTTTTCCTTCAATAAATCTCCTAATTTAAAGCTAATTAATAATAAGTATGACAGCTGTTTTAGTTAAGTTTAGGCATGTGCTCAGGTAAAAGGATTTAGAATATGGTCATGCAGAATAAATGCATTAATATGTGCTTTTTAGGTACTAAATAAAGAGCCAGTATGCAAGCAATGTGCATGCTAATAAACTGGTTGATAGTAAATAAAGTGTAACCAAAATATCAAAGCTGCTCTTTTACATAAAATACAATTGCATGATGGTCACTGGTTGTCAAAAAAATACAAAGCCATTAAAGAAATAGTTTACCCAAAAATTAAAATTCTGTCATCCTTTACTCACTCAGTTCCAAACCTGTATGAATTTCTTTGTTCTGCCGAACACCAAAGAAGGAATTTTTAAAAAGGGTTTGTAATCAGGTTTTTTTTTTGTAATGTTTTGGGTCACCATTGCCTTCCATAGTAGGAAAAAAATACCATGGACGTCAGTGGTGACCCAAAACCGCCCGATTACAAACCTTTTTCAGAAACAAATGTAAATGTAAAATGTAATGATGACTATTCCTTTGACTAAAGGCCAGTTGAAAAATAAATACGACCTCACTTTGTGTCGATCACGTTTACACACTGACTCTCAAACCTCTGTCCATCATAAAAAAAAATTTGGATGGGGTTTTTCATCCAAAGCATCCGTATTTTGACAAAATCAGAGCTTTGTACAAACAAACAGTAAAATCCAGAATGGCAAATCTTGCCGTGCAAAGTACTGTAAAGATCCTTTCACACTGAGTTCACAGAAATATGTCTTCTTTTTTGTAATATGTGGCTCTAGTATCACTAGCAAAGCATCAAATTGAGCCAATGGCATCCTGAAATAAATGCTCCTTAATAATGAGGAGGATGAATTCTCCTCTCTCTCTATATATCTGGATGGACTCAATATTTGCTTTCAGTTCCTCTCATTAAGAAGTCAGAGGACAACAAAATCATCCTCACTGCATGAAGACTCCATTGAATACCGTTTTGCTAATGTTTTTTTCGCATCTGACTCTGTGTGCAACCAACTCTCAATACATTCCACCAAAATTATATTCACTATAGTATTTGACAATCATACCATGAGCCCGAAGAAGAGCCTCTGCTGTGAAGAGAGGAGCTTGCAACATATCTGCCGTCTCCACTATCAGCATGTCCTTTAGTCTCCTGAGGTCCTGCACTCGCAAACCTTCATAAAACTGAAACACAGTAACACGGTTGCATTAAAAACTGAATCATAGCAAAAATCAATATTCATATATCTGCATCAAACTCTTCTATTTTTGTTGGTCTAAAAAAAAATGCAGATTCAATCTGCCACATCTGGACACCAGGGCTTGAGGCAAATGTTAATGTCACAAGAAATTCCACAGTTTATTTGGAGAGCTCACCTCCCTGCGGTCTAAGGCTGCATACTCTGCCTCAATATCCTCTGCATGGGGGTCAGTGGAGAAGACCATCTGAGACTCCAGACTGAGCGCAAGCTCCTTATGGTGCTGCCTTTCTGCACAGTCACATGGGGTCTCCTTGTTCTCATTCTCTGCAAACAGGTCTGCACCACGCTTCACCAGAAACTGCCGAAAGAGGGTAACACTGTTAATATACAGGGGAAAGATCAATAGAGTAACGAGTTCATGACATGAGGAACCAAGTTTTTGAGATTTGCCTAAACTAAGATATACATACACTTATTATAAACAAGGGTGTGTGAAATTTGTGTGAAATGTAGATGTGGAAGAATTGCCAAATGAAGGGTTTTTTGTGTGTTTTGAGTTTAGGTAAAGTATTGAAGATCCATTCCGAATTTTGAAGTTTCAAAACATAAACCAGATCAATGTTAAATTCAATATGTTAACATCAGTTAATGCAACAATCAACATGAAACAAAAAACTTCATATCATTTATGCATCTAATTTTAATCTAATTTTTTTTATTTGTATATACCTGGATTCATGTATAAACTAGTTAACACTAGTTCATCTGTTCTAAACATTAACTAACAATGAACAATACTCGTTATTTAAAACGGGCATGAAAATGGGTCAGGGGTGTAAAAGGTGAGAAGGGTGCTCGAGGGGTGATGTGGCCTCTGATTGGGCCGGGAGGTGGGGGGACTCCCACAGAATAAATATTACGGCCTCATTAGTGGACATGCTGTAACGTAACTTGTTTAACCTTCCATCATGATTGACAAAAAAAAGTTTTTTTCTTTTTTTGGGGGGGGACAAAGAAATCAACATAATAATTATTTTCTGCCATTATCGAAAAACATACCATCAACTGCAAATGCTATTTGCCATTGCAGACAGAGCGTGCCAGAAAAACAAAACATGTTTGATAAAGGTTTCCCTTTGCCAATTTTACAGTAGCCAAATAAGTTGAATGGAATAAGCCAAGCGCAGGTTCTGAAAAAATACTGTATTGACATTTGTCTAAAAGGACACCACTTGACTCTTTACTAAGACCTTGCCCTCCAGTTGCAAATCCAGCTGTACTTTAACCCAGCATTCAGCTGTTTAACCAGAGCTGCATCGTTCTGACCTAACACACTCATACTGCTAAAATGATGTTTGTTGTAGTATTAATGATACTTTAGCATTAAATGTAACTTATTCTCTTAAGGGTACCAATTTCGCCAATTTATGTATTGTATGTATAATGTATTAACTAATGTTAAGCCCATTAAACTTTATTAGAAAGTGCTATTGTGCTATATGTACCTCCACACACGTTTTCATCCCTGAGGCAGCGGCGTAGTGTAGTGGTGTGTTTTTCTTGTTATCAGTGGCACTGACGTCAGCACTCTCATATTCACCACGATCCAGTTTGGCGCCGGTCCACTTCAAGATCATTTGGAGGCACTCGCCCCTTCTGCGTTCATCTTCATAGGGACGGGCTAGCCGTGGCTGCAGTGCCCCTTCGGATAGCAAGATATTTGGCCCCGTGCATAAAACATGCAATGTGGTCTCATTGTGCATGTTACGTTTGTTGGGATTCCCATCCTTGCTGAAGAGGAAGGACCTGTGAAATTATGGCATGATGGAAGACAAAAAAAATGAATTTTTAATTAGCAAAAATTAGTTCAGATTTTAGATGTATGACAGTAACAATATGCCAATGATAATTTTTTACACCACACAACCCTAACATATAACTTTCCGAAAGCAAACTAATATGGATTCTCTTTACAACAGCTATAAATTGTGAGCAACACTGGCCTGCTGATCCAGACCCAGAATCTTCAGCACATTTGCAGTTGAAACAGCTGTTTTGCCTTAAAATAACTTTTAAAGATTGGCCCCTAAAATTCCACACTTTTTAGGCCAAAGAGTTTCACACTGAGCCGAAAAAACGGCAGAATGTGATGATTTGTGTACATGATTTGAGTACTTCTAACAGTTTGAAAGCATTTAAGAACCGAGGAAATCTTGTATCATTTATAAAATACTGCTTGTAGTCCGCGTGTGTGTCAGATTCAAATGTTCTGCAGGTCATTGACATAAGGGTGTCTGGAAAAAATTTGGCTTAAAACCAAATCTTCTCTCTGTAGTCATGTTGGTTTCATATGGTTTTGAATATATACCATATTCAAGGTTAGTTTATTGACTCTCAAAATGAGGTAATTAAAAGGATAGTTCACCCCAAAAAAACGCAAATCCTGTCATTAATTACCCACCCACCTGTTTTACAAAAAAATCTAAAAAACTAAAATTTACACAAAAATTAGAAACCAAACCATAAAGTCAATTACTAAACATCTGGAAATTAGAAAGCCTCTTGGCTACGATTGCTTAAATAAAAACTAAGCAGAATAACAAAATGTGAAATATTACTTGTAGGGGTGGGCATAGACTCATTTTTTTAATCTAGATTAATTTTGAAATGAATCTAGATTAAAATGGCTCATCTGAATTCTGCCAAAGGCATTCAGAATATGTGTGCTACCTAAATAATGACTAAAAGTAAAGCACTATTCGGATGGGACTAGTTTCACAGAGGGTCGTTAGAGAATGTTGACAGGTGATAAGAATCGAAGCTTACACGTACATCTGCGCTAAAATATCAATGTGAACGTCATCATAGTTTGCGTAGTATAGACCCAGCTCCCAACCCAACTTAGATAGATTAACGCCGATATTTTCTTAACGCGCGATAAGAGTCTCGCGTTAACGCCCACCCCTAATTACTTGACAAGCCATCTCTCACCTGAGTATGCGCGTCATGGCATGTCTGGCAGCATAATGGAGCGGGGTGTTGTGTTGGTACGGTTCCCCATATGAGGTGTTGGGGTCCAGAGACTCTTTGAACTGAGGGTTGCCCTCGTAGAGCTGATAGGCCAGAACCTCATCTCCACTGATCAGTGCTTTGCGGAACTTAGTGGCCGTGTTCCCCATCTCTCGCTTCCCAGCTCTCCAGAACGATCAGACCTCTTCAGCCTGTGGGTCCACAGATAGCCGACATGGTGCGCTTCCTGGAAACAAGAACAAAGCAAAGAATGTGCGCACTGTACTTCATCAGATAGGAGTTAACTACATCATATAGTAAACATCGGAAAAATCTCCAACTCCACCACAAGGCATGTCCATAAGCAAAACACAAGCCAAAGGAAAATAAATCCTATATGAAGTTGTGAATAAATGTATAACCTTTACAACCATGTGCAGTAAAAATCTGCAGGAACAGGCCTGAAGTGCTTGTAAGAAGCAAACTGCCTCTTTACTGTAACCAAACAGCACTTCACGTATTTAACCACATGAGAGGCCTGACAGAAGCAGATGCTAAACATGTCCCACTTCACATGTGTGCCCTTCGAAGACCAGCGAGACTTCTAAGAGCTGATCTAAAACCAGCGCAACTACACCAATCCTTGTCAACCTTCCAGAGAGAAAAATGAAAACAGGTCTTGGATCAGAAGCAGACGGCTAATTGTCTCAACACACTGACTCACTCTCCACAGGAGCTTGTGAGGAACGAAACAGACTTCCTCTAGGAACACTAGGGGCTTCCGGCTCCCTTCGCCAACTTCTGTCGACCTACTGCGAGCAGGTTCTGTCGAGGGGCAGGATTCAGCAGGGCAAAAATTATGCCCCCACAAACGCCATCTGTCAACATGGACGCCTGTGGTGTCAGCTGTATTCATATTTACACCGATCTTTGTGAATATAGCATCCCAACAGCAGAAATGTAAATAGGGCCATATACAAAAATTGACTCAATTTCATCACAGACAGGCAACCTCATGGGTAAAACACAACTCGTCTGGCCTAGTTTCATGGTTAACCTCTTGTGGGTGGTCTTGCGTTGGCTTAAATAGAATGATAAGTGTGAACTATATTTTGAAGAGGGGTGTGAAAACGTTAAAGAGTGCAAACAAGACACAAGATCTGTTACAATTTATTCATCCTGATGTTGTTCCAAACCTGTTTGACTCTCTTTCTTCAGTGAAATACAACATTTTGGAGAATGTAGGTGACCAAAGCGTTTTGAAAAAATTACAACTTTGATTTGGAGCCAGATTACAGGGGGTTAATAATGACTTGATGGCAGCATCATTATGCTATTTTTACACAGAGATTAGCAGATCCATTAGTAAAATCTGTTGACATTTCTGTTGCATTATATTCCACTGGTTACTCTTACGGTTATGAGGGCAAGCCCTTTTCAAGTATTTTCTCCAAAGTTTGCATGCCTGGAACTCCCAGAAGTTTTGTTTATCTTAATGCCCTTTTAGATTTTGGGTTTTAACAAACTTTCCTTTTGGTGTCCTCATTAAAGGCTCTGTATGATTTCACTATGATAAGTTGTCCACACCGTCAATGGCCAAAAACCAAATGTGGGTCACTTTGTATTAAGCTTATACTTCTATCTTTTAAAAAGCAAAGTCCGATGAGGAAATAATTTTGAAACTAGAAATGCGTCTTGTTTTCCTGTTTAAAAAATAATTGTATAACATGCGTGTCTAAGTGATATAAATATTCTTTTCCAAAGATATGTTTGATGAAATCCGAGAGCTTTCTGACCTGCATTGACATCAATGCAAGTGAAATGTTCCCAAGCCCAGAGATGTAGTAAGGGCATCGGTAAAACGGTTCATGTGCTATCAGTGGTTCAATAGGAATTTTACGAAGTGTACAGAGACATACATAAAGATTTTATTCAACAATTTTTATCCTCCTTATTCCGTCTGCCACCATTTTGTATTGAACCATGATGCATCGTGCATTACTCTGCATGTAAACAACACAACAAACAATGCATTATGGTACTATCCAAAATGTCAGAAGACGGTAACTCAGGGGAGGAGAACTGTAAAATAAAGTTGTTATTTTTGTTTTCTTTGCGCAAAAAAAAAGTTTCCTTTTAATGATGTCATTAATTTCTGGGCCTGGGTATATTTCAGTTGCATTGCTGTCTATGCAGTGTCAGAATAAATATCCTTGTCCAAATTTGTGGAACTGAATGTCCTTTAGATTATTGTTCCTAATTAACTTTTATTTTTAAATCTTAAATTTTCAGGTGCCAGTTTTTTTTCCCAATTTTGAACAGTAACCACTAGGTCTGGGCGATATATATTGAACAATATATTAATGCGCATCAAATCAGTGAAGCCGGTTCTTTGATTAGCGGTAAATCTCCAGCAGCTGTTTTTAAATGCAGCGCCAGTTTATGAACAGAGCCGTAGATCAGAGAGAAGCTACGCGTAGAGTTTCGCGGGTGATTCAATGACGCAGCTTGTCAGTGATCTACGGATCTGTGTATAAGCTGCCGTTCCTTTTGAAAACAGCTGTTGGAGATTAACCACTAATCAAAGAACCGGCTTTACTGATGAGATGCGCATAATATATCTTCCGATATATATCACCCAACCCTAGTCACCACTGGCATATAATGCAATAAAGATGATCCTGCGCATAACTACACCGCGCTCTCTTAATTTTAACAAATTATCATAATCACATATATTCATTTTAAATGTTCTGCTACAAGCCTTTTATTTAGACTAAAAGCCACTTTTATTTGGGTGAGGAAGCCGGCATTTGGAGAGCTATTTGAACATGCAGTCATGCCATTGACTATAGGCATATGCCCATGCAACAGATGCATTTTGCAGTATTAAGGTTAACGATTAATCGATTAACTGACCACTAATTTAAACGATGGTCGATTGTGGAATGATCTTTCTATTGTTTGGACCACACGGAAAAAAAAACTAACACTGAGGTTATATAGCCCCATTGCACTTTGGGTGATCCGGGTATGAGTCCTGGCTCATGCAAGACCCTTTCCCAATTATGCCCCCCCCCCTCTTTAAAAAAAAAAATGCACAAATTAAATCAAATAAATATTTTAGACTTTTTTACGCACCACAAAGTAAAGGAAATCATGCAGTTAAGAAAGTACCTGGGAGTGGGTTGATGAATGAAAGATTTAATTTTTGAATAAACTCTTTTAAGATTTTCATTGGCGTTTATGATCGATTAATACACACACATCATTCTATTCTTTTTATATAAGTACCCTAGATCTGCAGGGTATTGTAATACACTTGTCATGTCTAACAGTACAAAAATATATTGCCATGGTAACCATCATAAAACGGTTATGAGTTACGTTGAGTTTGAGAGTTCATATAACATAAAACAACAATAATTTTGAAATCTCCCACGAAAAAAGCGTACTCACTACAGTTTTGTTTACAGTACTAGTTGAATAAGTGTAGTCTGAGATATAATACGTGTAACATTCATTGTAGGCTACGCATGTTATGATCAATTTCAATAATTTTTATCTGCAAAACAATCCTTTAATAATTATCGCCACCATCTCTGTCGCGGTTAGTCACGTGATGCAAGCATGGCAGCACCCACAAGTGAGCGACCCTCTCCATGTAGAATAAAACAGCTTTTTCTAAAAGCCAACAAGTTATGTTGGGCCTTCATCTTACGTGGATCATTTAAATAAAAAAGCGTTTCTCTATGTGTATTTTTATTAGCAAAAGAGAAATCACAAAACACTTCTGTCACAGTTCGAAGCATACGTCATATTAAATCTATTAACGTTACAGCTCTACGGTGGCAACAATAGCTGTAGTAACTATGGCATTTTGGCGCGGAAACTATGGTTACCATGGTAACTTTTGCAAGGGTATTATGATACTTTAACGTTTAATTTCTCAAGTCGGGGAGTGAAATGCTCAGCATGCAGGAAGTCAGCTGTTGTGTGTGTGCTGCTCCAGATTCTTTGCGCTGTTTATAGCCGAACGTCGATTTCCTAGAAGGGGCTGGGCGACGTGTTTACCGCGTTTGCTATTTACATACACGTTAACGTTACATAGATTACACACTCGAATCACGAGAAAATAGCCACTGCACTGTGCTGTCATGTCATGTGTTGCAAAACATTATTATTTACGTTGACAAAAATAGTCACCGGGGCGTTTTCAGCCGAGTTGCTGGCCAGTTTTTAATAGATGGATGGTTTTACTTTCCAAGCAATCCTTATGGCGCATCTGTTACTTGTAATTATAAAATCAATAGAGGAGCTGTCCGCTTTTCTAGCTCGGTTATGCTCAGATCAGTCATGATAACTGAGTTAGCTTGGCAACTTGACATTATCCAGATGTTACATCAGATAGAGAGAAACAGTGTGTTTATATGCATAACTGTAACAAATAAATGCCATTTCATCGCTGTTAACCGGTCGATTTGTTGTTATAACAGATAAACGTATTAATAATACTGCATGTCGTTACAAACAAATCTTTTCTCCGATGAAGCACAACATAATTTACAGATGCTACTTACCCAATAAGCACGACGATAGCGGTCGTTATTCCTATTTCTGGCCCTGAATAATTTAGCGCTTATCTGATGAAACTGTGTTGACTCTAAATAAAAATCTGCCTCTCGCCTTTGTTGTGAACGGTCCTCGGCCGCCGTGAAGCTTTCCTCAATCACGCCGTTAAAATTCAGTATTTCAAAATAAAAGCCCCACCATTTAGAAAAGTACCGAGCGCTGAATACATAACTACGTAAAGGAAAAGGGGTCTTATTTTAAGCCGGGCTTTTCGGAACTTTTTATAAGGTGCTTTTCCGCACACAACAGAAATTTGGACCAAGTTTACTGTTTACTCGTTTAATTTATGGTTGCATATATATTTATAAATATTTATTTTGTGAGACCAGTTGCTAAAAGTTAGCATACTTTTAATGAAAATACTATTATATACTATTTTCTTCTTTGTTATAAGAAAATAATCCTCAAGTTCACACTTTGCACACATATTAAAAAACGTAATTCATTGGTAAATTAGATATTTGGCTAATGTATATAACTCGATGTATATATTAAATGATTGTGTAATTAAATTCTCTTTATGCGTTTGGCTATCAACGTGCAATAGCATACACTGGTAATAAAGAAACAAAGTCATCAAACTCCCTTTTATTTGTACATAGGCCTACTTTATTTTTTTAATACATTCAGCAAAAAATGTATTTTATTGTTCCCTCAGCAATGAATGGGTAATGGTAATAGGGATTTGCTTTAAAGGGCAATTTTATGTTTACTTTTATGTATGTTTAAAAATCATTCAACTTTAATCCTTTAGGAACTATTTTAATAAATATCATTTTTGCATCAACCGATGCATCAAAAGATATTTTTAATTTCCCGAAATATAAAGAAGGCCTATACCATCACCAGAATGCTATTGCCCTTCAGACACCACATACAATAATCGTTCTGTTTTTAAATGTGTCTGCATAACTCTACATAATATTTGTGCATTTTAAACCTAATGCAAAAGAGATTGCATTGAAAATATGATAATGCTGAAATGAAACACCAGAGGGCAGTGTAGAATTCCTCATACATCACTTTCTAAATATGTTTCAAGTTAAAAATGCATCAAATGGCTTACATTATAAATTATTTTTGTATAGTTAACCGCTATGTAGCCTATCGTTTCTTTATTATTCTCTTCTTTATTTTTAAGAGAGTCCACACTTCACACTGAAGGAGCTAAACAGCCATTAGCCTAGCAGTGTCCTGTTTAATTAGGGAGAAAGTTTGAACTTTCTTTTCGTCAAGTTCTGAAGTTCACTGTACATCAGATACACATTACCTAGTGTCACAGATTCACACGTTCAAAATAGCAAACATTTGCTTCTGAAACATTATGCAGAATTTGTTGGTGTAATTTCTTCTATCCAAGGGCCCTGTTTCCGTTTTAAGTACTAGTTTAGATTAGATTTAGTTTAGATTACTGTTTCAATGGGAAACTATTTACATCTATTTAACTGACAGCTAAATCTTAATAACGTGAAACGTATATTAATGTAAATCAATAGTGTGCTCCCAACTTCCTGCTGCAGTGTATTATCAAATTATCATGCAAAGCTCATGGAAAAATTAAAGGACATTCTTAATATGGTGTCCCTTTCAAGTAAAGTCTAGGAAACAATGGACCTTTGAGAGAAAATGCCACAGAGAAAATTCAAGGCTTCACTTTCTCAGACTTAAATCTGTCTCATGACCCTATAAAGCTTGCATCGTTTGATATAACACTGACTGAACCATTACAGAAATACAGCATATTCGGAATTTATGCAAAAAAAAAATTATATACAAACTACATATATATATTAAGCTTGCTTTATTTGAAGCTTTGCAGAATTTTAGGATTTTATTCAAAGGAATTATTATTTTCTTATTATTAATAATAATAAGAATAATAATAATACACTTTAAAGCTTGCATTATTAGATTTTATTTTTATTTTTGCAAAGGAATTATTATTATTTTTATTAAATTATGTAAAAAATAATCATTTGATATGTTTCCCAGAAAGCTAATTCTCTGAAAACATCATTTGGTCAAATTTCGTTCCTGCCTAATGCATATTAATCCTTACAAATAAATCAAAATCCTCTTTCACACCACATGCTTTAATATAAATTGCATTATAAGACTCAGTAAGATTAGGATCACAAAAGAAGAATGTATATTTTAGAGGCAGAAGTTTGCAAGGAGCACATGGTCAGCCACTCCAGCTGCTAAAGTAGTGTTAATCCTGGGGGTATTGAGGTTATTAGACTCAGGAAAGCATTGTGAACTACTAGACCGCTGAGGATTAACACATCACATGTTCACCGGGCACCAGGAGCTGCTGATGAATGCTGCTCGGATCATATCTTTTTACACTTGCAATTGGATGTCAAGCATCTTGCCATGGCAGCCTTTTGAGGTGAAATTTAGGCTGTTTTCAATTTTATTTCACAGATTAATGGAAATCATTCTGCATGGGACACAGTGTGGGACGTTCTGCAGGCCCATAGGCAGCACATACCTGCATGATAATTGTAGTTTAATGGAAATTGTGTATGAAATTTATTCTAGAGCTGCAGTGTTGCATTGACTGCTTTTGAACAAGCTAAGGAGAGAATGAGAAACCTCTAAACTTGCACTGGAACTTACTCTTTCTTGTAAGCTTAGTGATTAGCATTTTATTGAGTCCAAATACAAATGAAATCTATTATAGTATTATCTAATTATATTTATGTTATGCTATGTTATGTAATGATAATCCGACTAGTAATTTCACGTCATTATTTTACAATTCCTCTTAATAAAGTCTTAAGTCGCAGAGGTATATCTGTAGCAATAGCCAACAATACACTGAATGGGTCAAAATGATTCATTTTTGCAAAAAAAATCATTATGATATTACGATTGTTACCATATATATATATATATAGTGAAGTTCCTACCATAAATATATCAAAATTTCATTTTTGATTAGTAATGTGTATTGTTAAGAACTTTAAAGGTTTTTAATTTTTTTGCATCCTTACACAGATTTTCAAATAGTTTGAAAATTTTATTATGTTTTTTATTATGTTTACAAAGCAAAAAAAGTATTGCAACAAAGCAATGCATATTCCACATTAAATCAGTCAAATTCAACCAAATGAAAATCCAATGAGGTCTTTAATTGTTCTTAAAGCCCAGAGTCTGTGCTGCTTTCATCACGCATCTTTCTCATATGTCCTGATAGCGACAACATCATCCATGATACATTTCTGAAGAGAGAGAAAAAGAAAGATGCTAAACACTGAAAAGCCTAATCAAAGCTGATGTTTTTGCAATAAAATAAAAGGTAACTTCATTCATTTTAAACATGTCAGTAAATTAAACATTTGTTTTAATATTGTGCATATGGTTCAAAGACATACCGCTATCATTTTGGAGTCTTGAATCTCTCTTTCAATTATTGTGGTTTTCCCTTCCCAGGTCTGCTTTTGTATAAGTTTGCCATCTCCAAGGCTTATAGTAGTCTGAAGAGAATGAAAATAAGGGAGCACAGTTCTCAAAAAGAATACACACACACATGCACTTTTTAAAATAGAAAAGTCTATATTATATACACTACTGTTCGAAAATGTGGGGTCAGTAAGATATTTAATAGTTTTTTAATCTGTTTCTTCTGCTCATCAAGGCTGCATTTATTAGATTAAAAATCCAGAAAAAACTGTCAAATATTATTTCAATTTAAAATAACTGTTTTCTGTGTGAATATATTTTAAAATGTAATTTATTTCTGTGATACAGCCTTCAGTGTCACATGATCCTTTCAGAAATTATTCTAATATGCTGATTTTTTATTATTCATCAAAGAGTCCTGAGGGGGGGAAAAAAAATATATATATATATATATATATATATTTGAAACAACTTTTTTCAACATTGACAACTCTAGTAATAAATCAGCATATTAGGATGATTTCTGAAAGTGACACCAAAGGCTGGAGTAATGATGCTTTGTATCACAGGAATAAATTACATTTTAAAAAATATATTCGCACAGAAAACAGATATTTTAAAATGAAATAATATTTCACAATATTACAGTTTTTTTCTGTATTTTTAATCTAATGAATGCATCCTTGATGAGCAGAAGAAACATCTTTAAAAACCATTAAATATATAACCCCAAACCTTTGAACGGTAGTGTATTTTTTTTAATCCTTACCCTGACTTTCCTGTCATCTGCTGTCGTCTCATCAAATTCTTCGTCAAATTTGAATTTGATTTCCAGGGTCTTGAAGGTAGTGACAGCTTTCATGGAGATGAAGCCCTGCTCATCCACAGCAATCGACAGACTGGGTTTTGCTAGGTTAGCCATTTGTCTAGAAGCAAAACCAGCACCTGTGTACAAATACAGATTACCAGTGATACAGATAATGGCGACTAATAGAGCTGGACAAAAAGCTGCCCGATAAGTAGCATACATAATAATAAAACTTAGTTGTATGTATCTTACCTACAGCCTTCATGTACTCATCAAAATTGTCACTGGAAGTCATTTTCCATTTACCAACGAACTGCTCAACCATTTTTAATGCTTTGCTCGGTATTGAATAAAAACAAAGAAGTGACTGGAGGATTACAACACAAGATTTTTTGGTTTAATGTGTATATAAAGTAAAGGCTCAGACCAGAACAGAGGGAGATTTAAAGCGTCCTCGGATAAGAACCTCCGCTCACGGACCAATCAGTAAAATCGCTGCGATATTGGAGAATTTTGATTGGTTAAGGCTTGATGGAACGATTTCGGAATATTAGATTATTAGGTAAAAAAGTGAAACCACATAAAACTATTTTAAATGTGGACTGCGCAATAATAATAACAATACGTTTAACCTGACATCTTTAAACAAGATTTGAGTTTTGTTGAAGCAGGAGTCAGTCTAGTTTTGACGTGGCGGACACTTCATGTGCAAAACTGAATCTTTGTTCTTGATGGGTATCAACAGTTATTTGCTAATTGAATCAGTCTATAGCATTTATCTGCACAACAAACCCACAGTAGACAGTTTTTCTCTCTCGCTGTCCAGGTTTAGTGCAGAATAGAAACGGCGCCATCTGCTGGTGATTAATAGTAAAGCAAATCTTGTTCACATTTGGTGTTTGGTCCTGTCCCTGTCATCACAAGCAACAAAAATACAAATGCACATTAATCTTCAGCCATAACTCACAAAGATTTATTTGGTTATTTTTTAAGGTATATTACTATATTCCATTCATGCATTTTCGATTACAATACAACAAGGCAGGCTTTTTTTATTTTATTGATTTTCTCACCACATTTGATGAGCAGAAGATGTAATGATTTCATTTTTATTTGCCTTTCATTATGAACCTGAACATGAGATGTTTGAAGCACAGGTGCGCTGGCACGGAGCTCAGTGACGATAATTCATTCATTAAACACAAACATTACTTTCCCTTAATTGGTAATGTAAACTCTGTTGTCCAGTCTCTAACCTACCGGATGACTCTATTTCATAATTAATTACAAGCAAACATAGCTGTCTTTTGCATAGTAAATAGTCCTTTAAAAAGGTGTCAGCTTGTGCAGCAAATAAGATTTGCTGGTTCTTATGTCTGTGTGACAAGTTAATTTACTGCCTACAAAAGCATATATGTGTGTGTGTGTAATTATGTGTTAAGCTGCAACCGGAAATACAGAATAAAACCATAATGGAGTAAACCTATTCGATATTGCAGAAAGGAATTTGAGCGCACATATTTGGACTCAGTGGAGCAATAATGAGTTTAAAGAATCTGTAGAGAGGAGAAATAGAAGGAAAAGTAGAGCAATAATAGGCTTGCAGAGGCTGATTATTTTATTGCTTGTTCTGCTGCACAAGCAGAGCTGAATCAATTACTGCCTACCACATATTTTCCCACAGGCTGGAAGCTGCTGAGACAGCTGGTGCAGTTGGAAGCAGTGCGGACAGCCTGGCAGGGAAAAAAAACCTGAACACAATCAAAAGGTTGTTTATTTATTTGTATTCATTTATTTACACACTTTTTAACTAGGTGGCCTTAACTACTATGTACTGACATAAAAAAATAAGACCACCTAATATAAAGTGGGACCAACGAAACTAATAATTTAGAACATAATATATGTCTACACATTACGTTCCCAAGTATTTAATGTTAATGTTTTCGAATAGGTTTACTGTCATCTGCTGACGAAGCGCTGCAATGACATCAACAGAAGCGTCATAAAAAGCAAACAACACAGTATACCATGTTCACAGAACCCCAAACCTTTATTTTCACCAAAGTTTTCACACACAGAAATGAGAGAGAGGGGGGGGGGAGAAGACAATTTTGGCAGCCGAAGACACTTCAAGCGTATTTATAGAGGAGACAGTGATTTGAAAAACGAATCCAAATAAAATCATAATCATTCAGTGCATATTCCGCATCACTTCACATCCAGAGAAAAGGACACAAATGCTCGGTCAACCTAACATGAACACACACACACACACACACACACACACACTTACACACACTCACTGCAGTTGCATGAAAACCAACCAAATAGAAAATAGTCACACGTCAAAGGCTGTAGTTGGGAGTATATGAGGATACATTCAGCTGGTAAAGATGTTACCTATTTTATAAAGCCAGACAGATGCCAGAACATTCAGAGATATACGACTCCCTTAATTACACCGCTGCACTAATGAAGATGTCTACTCCTTCTAGAGACAGATGACAAACATCGACCTTGAGTGCCGGAGGCCTGAATCAATGCAGAGGAACGGGGCAGGTCAACGAAAAGAAAACCTTCCAACCGGCTGCTTATTTCTCCTTTTCTTTTGTAATATAACGCAGGCTATGTCAAGCTGTCTAGACTCTCACCTAAAAGGGTCCAGAAAGGGTGCAGTGTTTCCAAACATCAGCCAACAAAAGAGTACGTTTGCAGAGGTCGACATGCAGATGTGCGTAACATTTCAAGAGAGTGATATTTCATTTTATGTAAGGATAATAAGCAAAGAAACCTAAAATACATTTTGCTTACAAATGAAACACTATTAACAGGTTTTTATTTGTTTCAGTACTCATATTTCAAGCTATCCGTTCAGGAAAATGCTTTGATCATGCTGTATATAAACATAAGTGCACTATATATTCATGAGTCTGGGTAGGTTGGCGTTTTAAAATGGAAATCTGGGGCCTGAGCGCTTTTTGCATTCTTCACAATTACACCAAACTTCACATCATTTAACACTGCAAACGTAAGCGGGCGGCTTACTCACAACATCAAAAACCTTTCACGTGATCAAACCAGACGTGCCTGAACCGAAACAACCGCGAAATCGACAAATAATAATTAAAGAATCGACGTAATGTATCGTGGAGATCTGATACATTTGATTTGTTATCATTCGATCTGATAGACGGAAAGACAAATAGATAGAGAGAAAGAGAGAGCGAGTTAGAGAGAGATAAAAAAAAAATGTATTTACAAAATAATACTTGTGTCTTCCCATTAATCTATGAAATCAAGCAAGACCGTTCAAACAGTATACGAGTGTGTTACTAGTTCTTCTGCCTGGTGGTTACCAGTGGTTTTGTTTGTGTGTGTGTGTGTGTGTGTGTGTGTGAGCAGGATAGGATGACGGGTTGGCTGATGAAGGGTATGAGGAGGAGGATAACTTCACGCTATTAGTTCTTCCCTCAGCTCCTTGTTCCTGCGGACGATTGCAGCATGTCGCTCCTGACAGGGTCGAAACAAACATAGCATCACGTACATTATGATTATATATTTAAAACTGATATTTGAAAATAATTAATACAAACCCATGTAACTGACTTATGGTGTTTAGTTATGTTTTATTTAATGAATCACTCGATTCAGTGACCTATTCAAAAGTCACATGTTTTGTTCCTAAAAGAATCAGCTGTTCGAACAAATCAGTTGATCGAATGACTCACACATTAAGACAGCGACTTAACGCCACCTACTGGCAGTTTTTGTTTCATTTTTATATTTAGAGTATCATTTTACATTCATTTCACAAGAAAAAAATAAAACCATTAATATTTATTATTCTTCTTTAAATACAGAATTAAAGTATTTATTTCTAAAGCTATTTTTTTGTCATGACAACCCAATGCTTTTCACAATATTGACACATAAATTACATTAATTAATTTGCATTAATTAACATGCTTAATAATAATAACAACAACAGGCAATAATGTTACTAAAAAGCTAAGCGCAGATTATTTTTTAATAATAATTACATTGCATTACATGCATACATTTATATATGTACAGTATATATGTATGCATCTAATAAATGAAATAATTAACTAAATAATTGAATTCTATAATATTTAAATCATTTTTATTCAGACATGAAGCACTGTCAAATGATTAATTGCATCTGAAATAAAAATTTGTTTACATAATATTTGTGTGTGTACTGTGTAGATTTATTTTGTATATATAAAGACACACACATATAGCATATATTTTAGGGATTTTTAATATATAAAAGTAACATTTTTCTTAAATATGTATGTGTGTGTAAATATATACAAAAAAAAACAAACTTTTATTTTGGATGTGACTTGCATACACACATAATATATAGTGTTTTTCTCACCTTCTCATGCAAGCGTTCCATCATGGCTGCCATTTGGGCATCACGATTTTCCTTGTTCTGCTCCATCTTCAGAATGAGCTTTTCCTCTGCCATCTTGCTGAAGTTGCTGTTTTCCTCCATGGCTTTGAGCAGCACATCCCTCTCGTGCTCACGTTTCTCAGCCAGAGCTTTGAGCACTTGAGCTTCCTGAGACTGTTGAGGAAAGTCATTATATACATTTGCATCTAAACATAAAGGCCAGGAAATGGCATACAGTTCCTCAAGGTTAAATGGATTCTAATGTGGTTGACCAGTATTCATTGATTCTTGTACAGTTGTCTATGGTACTAAAACAGTAAGCTGTGTAGGTAAAGCTATTAAGCTTTGATGCATTCAGACCCACTGACCCTCCTGCGGTTCTCAGCAGCCTCCAGCTTCTTCTGGATGTCTTCCAGTGACATATCCCTCTTCTTTGGAGGAGAGGTGATGCTGTGGGCCACGTCTGACACCGGTGAGGGTGGTTTCAGAATCACCTCGAAGGCCTGGCCTGAGGCCCTTTTGTTTATTGGCTTTACTTCCATATCTACAAGACAACGACCAATGTCAAATGACCTTGCTTAATATAATGATTTAGTGCATCATAATTATGTGGATAAAAAATGAGACACTTATGAGAAAAAGGCCAAAATAATGACATGCTGATGAATAATTAAAACATAATTTCAACTTGGTTGCATAATCTTACTGAATTAATTTGACAGTTATCTCAATTATGACCCAGTATGTCGTAATCTGGCTTGTGTTGATTTGGACTTTTAGTTATAGTATGTTTTATTTCAATTTTAAATTTTGGTTTAGTTTTGACTCTTTATGTCATTATTACCGTTTACCAAATCATGATTCGTTTGTGTGTTTTTGCATTTATTGTCAAAAAAAATCTGCAATTGGTGTAAAATGTTAAAATTATAAAAATTTAATGTCATTATTATGGCTTTTTATAATTTACAGTGGATACGGAAAGGATTCAGACCCCCTTAAATTTTTCACAAAATTGCAGCCATTTGCTAAAATCATTTTTTTTTTAAATCATCAGTTATTTTTTTCCCTCATTAATGTACACACCGCACCCCATATCGACAGAAAAACAGAATTGTTGACATTTTTTGCAGATTTATTAAAAAAAAAAAATTTCACATGGTCCTAAGTATTCAGACCCTTTGCTCAGTATTTAGTAAAAGCACTCTTTTGATCTGATACTGCTATGAGTCTTTTTTGGGAAAGATGCAACAAGTTTTTCACACCTGGATTTGGGGATCCTCTGCCATTCCTCCTTGCAGATCCTCTCC
>JAUMHP010000070.1:7381397-7402205 GCA_032361065.1 Enteromius trimaculatus
TGCCTGTTTGACCATCCTGTTTAATAAAAGCCTTGCAAATGGATTCCGATGACTACAGTGCTTCTTCATCACACATACATGTATTTTTCACAATAGACAGTGCGATTTTGTATGATTTTAGGGGGGGACAACCCTCGGATCGAGGTGGTGGTGGGGGGGATTGTGCCAGGGATTTACGCCCATGCTTGTAAACATTGCTGATCCTGTGCATATTTTTCTCCTGATTCAGACAAGACAACTTTTTTTCTGGAGAAATACTATGTATAGAGGACTCATATTTTTATTTGAATATAATATTCAAATTCACAGTGATATTTGATATAAACGTATTAATATACTAACGTTAACACACCGTACACACCTTTTACACAGTATGACCCTGGACCACAAAACTAGTTTTAAGTCGCTGGGGTATATTTGTAGCAAAAGTCAAAAATACATAGTATGGGTCAAAATTATAGATTTTTTTGTTTCATGAAAGTATGTAGTCAATTTCTTACCGAAAATATATTACAGTTTTTCTCCATTGCTAAAACACTATAACCAAGCTTTTAAACTAAAATTTCAAAATCATAACGCTATTTTTCTAAAAGCACACCCTGAACTATAAACACTATTCCCTGCTTTGACGCATGAGTCAAATTTGATGAACTATTAGTGCAAAACTCTCCACTCAAATCCCTACATTTTTCATTGCTTACACCTTGTGGTCATTTAGAAAACACTAGCATTCAATAATGTTAATTCAGTTCTGCACAGCTTGAGCTCAGTTAGCACACAATTACCCAGGTGGAAACACCAGGAGTCAAAAATGATCACACACCTATCAGAACCTTCGTTGGAGATAAAAGGGCCAAAGTCATTTTACAGTTATTCTCAGTGGCTTTGGTCCATTCATGAAATTCTCAGAACTACTTGTTCAACATCATCTAGTCTCTTATGCAGATCATAAAACATTTCTCATTCTTTTGATGAAGTTGCCATTGCTCTGTTACAATCATGCAGCTGATTACGTATATTTGATTTCGATCTGATTATGTACACAGTGACATCTAGTCATTATTGTAATACTTTGTTTACTGTAAGTCATTAATTAATTGAATTAACAAATTAATTGATCTGTCATAAACTGTCAACCAAATTGTCTACACAGTTCTTTTCATATACAGTCTTTTTCAATCAACATCCCACATACAGTAATATGTACATTTGTACTTTTGAAATGAATATATGGCATACATAAACAACACAGTCTTCTGCATTTCAGTACAGTAACTGCCAAACTGATGCCGTAGTTCATAGATCAGGTACTAGCAGAGTGTACTGTCATACTGACAACATAACTAAGCATCTTGTTTATGAACAATGACACAAGGACGTCAGATTTGACCCCTGCTGTTTGTCCAGAGCCAGTATAGCCTGTGATGTGGACCAGATTTTTGGCCTGACCCACAGCAAAGACAGGATGCTGAGGCAGAAGATTAAAAAATTGTATTATTATTATTTTTAAGTTTTACTGTGTAGTACATGAATTAATAAAAATGTGTATACACTAGTTGTTTTGTGTTCATGTAAAAAAGGTATTTGAGGAGGAGATCCATGAGCAACATAGCTTTTTTGGAAATATTGTTTTGAATTATTTGCACCAGTGTGTAAAACTATGTTGTAGTGTATGTGTTTTTGAGGGTTTGTGTTTGGTGTCTGAGGGCAAAGTTTGTTTTTTCAGCAAAAGTGAATGGTTTTGAGAGAAAAGCTTAATTCTGACCTGAAAATAGGATGCTTGGGAAATTGGGTGAGATGATATGGATTTGTGTTTACTGTTGTGAGAATATGAGGCATAGTTTCAAGAAATATGTTTAAGCAATTGAGAAAAAATAAAACTTCATTTTTGATTAGTAATATGCATTGATAAGATCTTCATTTGGACAACTTTAAAGGTGATTTTCTCAGCATTTAGATTGTTCTGTACCCTCAGATTCCAGATTTTCATACAGTTGTATCTCGGTCAAATATTGCCCCATCCATTCAAATAAATGGGAAGCTTATTCATTCAGCTTTCAGATCATGTACAAATCTCAATTTCTGAAAATTAACACTTACGGCTGGTTTTGTTGTCCAGGGTCACATATTTTAAGACTGAACCTGAAACTTTCATTTCTTACAATATTTTATTTTTGTGTTTTATTTGTCAGAATGTTACGGTATAACAAAACATTGTTACAGGAACAAAATAATACTTTCCACGTTAAATGTCAAACTTAAGGAGAAATATGCAATCCTCAATTTACTTTTAAGACATTTGTGAACATTACAGTACTACAGTACAGAACTTTACAAACTATTTTTTTTAAAGCTCTCTGGACCCTTTTAACCCAACTAGTGCTAAATAAGAGAAATTAGTTCTCTCTCTTTCCCTTTTACACAGCTACTTCATCTGGAGTAGTTTTAATACAGTGCCTCTTAAAACAATAATAAATATCTTGTATTTAAGACAAATCAAATTATCTAAAACATAACGTGCTTATTAGCAATTTAAAACAAGGAAATTAAGGTATTACATTCAAGGCATGAGTTTGCACAAGCATGTTAGTAACTTCAGTATGAAAAAAGTAGAAAGATTCAAAAGTACTTTTGATAAACTTATAAGAGCTGCTTTGCCAAGTATATATATATATAAAAAAAATCTTTGTCCTGATCAAATCTTTTCCTACATTCATCTTGGACTGTTATCAAAGATTTATTAAAGAGCTTTCAAACTAACTAACTTTTCTTAGAGACATTCAGCTTCTTTTTGATGTAATGTCCAACCAGGGCCTGAGGCCGCTGCTGGTAGTTATTCAGGACGTCATGAGAGCTGGTCAGCTGGTCTCCTTTTAATCTGTCCAGCAGTGTTACACACACAACCGCAGCTGAAGAAACAAGAAAATAATTCAACATTATCACATAATCATCAGCAGGTTTAATGTGTGACGAGAGGTAAAAATTACAAACTGCAATAAAAGTTTGTAAAGCTCTAGCACCCATTTCCCATGCATAAAGGCTTTTCAATATTAACCTAACCAAACAATGAATATCACAATTTTGCGCAAGTACTACTCATTAAATGGTGTGTTAAAATGGCATACCTCGAAGATTGCTCAGTTTGCACATGGCTGCAAACACAGACGACTCCATTTCAATGTTACGAACTCCAGCGGCATAGGCTTCGGCGAGATAACTCTGTTTATCTTCTTCGCTGTATGAGCAGAAGGCCCCATCCAGCCGAGCTTGACCTTTACCAAGACAGAGCATTCAAATGCAAATCCCGACCCTGCGATCCCAAAACTGGCACTGCAGTTATAACATTTGAAAATATATTTATACCTTCATAGAAGTCAAGGGTGCACATTGTGTTACCAATGACAGTCTCAAACTCTGCGAGGTCTTTGCCACACTGAAGCAGCTCCTCTGCAAGTTCCCCATCGAGTTCTGTGCTCCTGACCACTGGCTTGCCCAGGATGATCTGCTCAAGACGAGGCTGGAACACAGAATCCACCGACTGCTTGGTAATCACCACAGTCCCTGGCTTTAATCCTGGAAAAAAGACAGACAGAAAAAACGGCTTAGTCAGAAAGCACATCGTCAGGAAATGATTCACAAAACTTTTACAACATCAGGGTGAGGTTGGGGCTGATTTTGAAAGCATGGAAACACCCTTTTGATTAAGCGTCAAGCAATTGATTAAGCAATTTAATGTGTACCTATTCCGCCTGATGTTCCAATGCGCACTACTGTCACATCAGTGCAGCGAGCATGATACAGGAGCTTGATAAGCTCATGCAACATTATAGAGATAGATGGGATGCCCATGCCATGCTAGAACACAAGGAAAATTAATGTTAACATTCAGACAAACTTTACTTGCAAAGATGCATTTAGAAATTGTTTGATGGACACTGATACACAAAGACACAACAACTCTATTCAAAAGTTTGAGGTCAGTAAGATTTATTCCATCAAAAATCTCTTCTACTTAATCATATATTTTAAAATGTAACTAATTCCTGTGATGGAAAAGCTGAATTCTCAGCAGTTATTACTCTAACTTCACTAGATATGATTAGATGCACCCCCAATAATCGATTGATGGCTCTATTGGACTACAAATCTTCATGCTTTGAGCGTTTTTTGCTGAGCTTGATCTAAATTAAATTTTGAACCAAAAGGGTTGATGTTGACTCAGCATAATACGAACAAGAAAAAAACAGCGTGTTTGCTTACACCTCTGAATACTTACTAAATATTTGCTTAAAAAGCTATTCTAACACACAGGTTACAATGACTGGACTCTGTGTATGCGCTAAAGTTTTCTTTTTGAAAACGTAATCAAATATTAGAACCGTCATAGATTTATTTAAGATTCTTTAGGATATATTTGAAGGAATTTGAGTTCACTCACACTGACAGACAGCACAGGTCCAACTTTGTACATGGCATAGCGATCGGTTCCTGCACATATATTTGGGTATTCAGCATTAGGCTCTGAAATCCCCAGTTCTTTGGCAATGTACTCAATGAAAGACTTCATCCTCCACGGACTTCCTCCTACACACACAAACTGACACAACACAAACAACCAAGTGAGTCTGACAGACCCGGATCATTTGTCAGATTTTAGTATGGAAAAGAACTGAAGTTTACTTTGACATCTCCAAACATGGCTGGTAAGTCGTGAGTGGATGTTCCCAGGTTAAAATGGTAAAGAATGTCATCTGTCAGGGAGTCTAAATGGGGATTGTTCACATATATGGACCTATGCAGGGAAAATATAAGTTGAGCAGTTAGCTGTACTAAACATGACAGCTGCTGGTTGTTGTCCCTACTGTTAGGAGAACTGTTAAAAGTAAAAGTTTAACCACACAATATAACGTAATAACAGTTAGTACTATGTAACACAGGGGTCGTGAGAAGGGCACTGACTTCTCATAGAACTACATGAAACCTTTCCTTAAGGAATGAATGAATGCCATTTCTTCAGTGCTTTAGTTATATAAAATTCTTACATAAATTATTGAACAACATATGAAACCCGTAAAGTGCACGTGCATATAAAGAATAAGGAAATAACGAGGATTGTTTCATTCCTACCTATCGCAATCCCCGTTCTTCTCTTCACCCAGCGGCATTTTCAGTTTCTTTTTTCCCCTAAGATAGACACATCAACAGACCGTCACTTCTCAACATAAAATATCGAACAAGCTACGCGGAATAAACAACTTTGCCGAACAATAGCAGTACTGAAGAGCGATCTTTGACAAAGCTCGGTGTTCGTTACCGTGAGGTGGATCTTTATAACGCCTCAAATGCGCTGTCCGCCGGCAAGGTCACTTGATAAATACCGTGGGTTTCTGTCAATTGCTGCCGCTGTCAAACATCCGGCAGTGCCGCTGGTGTACGTGACGGTATCTCACAGGCATCGTGTTTTTTTTTTTCCACGCAAGTCCCGCCTCCTGCGGCAGGATGGGCTGGTTGGAGCAATAGATTGGATAGTTGAGAAATCCTTCAAAGCAAACATCAGGATAGAGGCGGGGCCTCGGGGCTGGAGGAGAGCACCACTGACGTCATTGACAAGCCACACAGAAACGGACCACTTTTTGACAATTTGTTTAATTGTAATGTCATTTATGTTCTGTTTTTGTTTCTTAGTAACAGTATGTGGTCATTATTTTTTCGGTTTGTGTGTGATCTCTTGACTACGTTTCTTTTGTATAGTTTGTTTACGCATAAAACTATACTTCAGGCATTGAGACGAATATCACACGTTTCTTAACTGAAATCACGTCACATTAACTGTAAACATAATACACCTGCTATATGTTAACAGTAATGCGGAAAATGTTTGACAATTTCCAAAATACATAATCTAATACACAGAAATCTGTAAAAAAAAAAAAAAACACTTTTTAATTATATACTGAGAATTGTATAGATCAAAAGATTAAATTTTAATTTTAAAAACTCTGCTTGCAGCACCTGGCACCAATGAAGCCATTAAAGATTGAGCAGTAATAATATATTATATTATTATATTATATTTTCTCACACTTACTTTTCAGTGCTTCAGATCTTCAGTGATGAAAAGTGGCATCATTTCCTGTAGTTCTTTAATATTGTAAAATTAAGTAAATTACCATTTGGGGCTTTTATAAATAAAATGAAAAAATAACCAAAAGAAAACCGCAATAAAATAATTTGATTAGACATACATTATGGACAAAATACTGTATCATAATCATATCATTTCATAATCATGATTTTCAGCTATTTAAGACTGTTTAAAGAAACTAGATAACGGACGATAACATGTTTTCATTCCTAACAATGAGTAAGATTATTAAAATAATTAAAAACACAACCATTTGGAAAAAAAGCTGAAGAAAGAAATGACATTGGACACCAAATGTACCAGCACATAGAATCAAATAAATAATCAAATAAATAAATAAATATAAGGCTGGCCCATGTAATTGCTAATTTCCTATTACTACCAGCCCTATTCAATTAAATTAACACTTAAATGGTAGGTGAAGGTGAAAGAAATAGCAAAAATTATGGTGATTGAAATACATCAATTTGTAAGGGTTGCCAAGCTACTGTAAACATTCTACGACTCCAAAGAGTCTTTATCTCCAAATGAAAAAAAAAAAACTTGGCACCGAAGCGAAAGGTCCCAGAAGTGGCCGACCTTACAAAATTCCTCCAACACCACAGCAACGACTTACACAATTAGTCACAAAAGACCAAAGGAACCACAGGCCTCTCTAGCATGGATAAAGGTCAATGTTCATGACTTAATTTTCAGAAAGACAGTGGCCAAAATATGGCATCCATGAAAGAATGGCTATGAAAAAGCTTATTAAAGGAAGAATTCATCCAAATGAAATGAAAATTCATCCAAATGAAAATGACGCCATCCACTACTCAACCGGTCTATGTCTATGACTTTCTTCTTTCAGATAAAAAGTTGTTTTTTTTTTTACAAATTTATCCTGGCTTCCATGCTTGGTAATGCTCATGGATAGTGACCATTATTTTAAAGCACCATAAATCGAACATAACAAAGTACTGTGACGTTAAACTAATTGAAATACCTTTGGGGGGGTTATCACATGTCCTCTGAAGCAGATCAATGGAGGTTTGGAACAAAAACTTTTATTTTATAATTTTAACACTAGAAATCACTGACTTGTTTTGGTGCATTTTACAGTGTAATGAACTATTCCTTTAAGTCTGATTTGAATTTTGTGGAAAATGTTCTGAAATGATCACATAAAAACATTATGGGCCGGAACACTTACAAAAAATTGAGAGAAATCGGTCTTTAGTCTTTTCATTTGAAGCTCACGCCCAAATAGGGTTACACAGCAAGAAGATGATCCAATTCACAGGACTAAGTCCACATCTGAATGGCTCAAAACATTTTTTTTTTCAATTTTTAAGAAGCAAGCTAAACTGTTAGAGAGGACTCGTCAAAATCCCGACTTGAAAGAGAGAGACACAAGGTGTTGGGATTTTTTCTCTCTTCAATATAAAATAAACTATAGGCATTACTGTAGCTGAAATGTACACGTAAAAAAAAACAAATCAATAAATAAATTCAGCAGCATGTAAAATTAACGTTTCTTTACTGAATGTATTCAGTGGAATAAATCCAATTTCAAGTTGAGACAATGAGTTGACAAATTACAGTGTGATACAAAAGAAAAGATTGCCTCTGCCCAGACGTGCAAATCAGGGGGAAAAAATATCCTTGCATAAGATCCAGAGTGGTCTATAATTTTAACATTTTTTCTAATAACCTTTAATAAGATAATATTATAATACTGAAAAGGCTACAGCACTGTAACAAATGCTTATTAGTTGCACCAATCCACTTCACAGCAACAAATGAAAGAAATTTAAGACATATGCATATTAACAAAGAAATCTATTTTCAAGTACGATGCTTGCAAGTGAAAATAGCTTACTTTACTTAAAAAAAAAGAAAAGAAAAAAAAAAAAAAAAAAAGCTTATTATTACCCATCCACAGGCTCAATAATTGTCAAATGATAATGATTATTTTGCTCACCAGTCTCAATCTCTCTATAATGTCCAGTCTTAATACCGTTAAGCAAAGTGAAAACCTTTCCAATCTGACTCTCTAGTCTAACTCAGGCCTATGGGCTTGACAGAATCAGTCTATAATTTTAATGTATTAATGTTTGTCTAAATTCTGTTTTCCTTGATAAGCTTAAGATGAGATGTTTCTGCACCCTTCATAACCATAAAATTTAGCAATTTAACTTGTGATCCTTTCCACTTGGTCCCAATGCAGTGCGGTTTTAGGGCAATTTAAAAAAAACAAAAAAAAAAACACATTAGGCAGCCCTATGAAAAGAAGTATAAATGGATAAACTGTTAATCAACCACTAGTAAATACATTAATCATAAATCATGCTCTTGGACTAATTGTGAAATCAGTTTGATGAACACACTTACAAGTCCTCGTTGTTGTTGTTGTTGTTGTAGTTGTTGATGAAGTATTCAGGCACATCATTTGTTCTCTAGATTGGGTGAAAAATGATCATTGGAAAAGTTCTGCAATGCATGTTTATTACCACACACTTAAAAAATCATAAAAAAAACAACATTCCAATCAAATATTGTATAACTCACTCCATTCTCCAAAACAATTGGATGTTCTGGTAAAAACTCAGGTTTCTTCTTAGACATTGGACAACTTGCCAACTTGATGAGGAAGTCCCGAGAGTAGCAAATTCTTTCGGCTACAGGTCAAAATAACAATAAAAAGTATTACTTTGATCAAATACTATCAGTGTATTGTTTTTCTCCTAATATCAGGTATAGTTGTCTCCTTAACTTTTATGGAATTTATACTGAAGACACTTGCCTTTCTTCTTTGTTCGGGTGTTGGTGCTTTGAAGATGCAGGATTTCATAGAAATGCTCCACTTTAATAATGTTGTCCTGTTCACAGTAAAAAAACAAAACAAAACAAAAAAACAGTTAATGGACAAAAAAACGACACTCAGATGAAAACATAAGTAAAAAAATCTAAATATCAAAATTGTTCTTACTGGCTTTTCTACTGGCTTAATTTCAGCATAGCTTTGAGGCACTGTAATAGGGACGTCCGAAGAAGCACACCAACACACACAGAAAACCAATCAAACTGACATCATCTGCATTTTTTTTTTTTTTTTTTTTAAAGATCAAAACCAGTGTGAACATTCACATATTGTACCTTGATTTATATTCAGACGGCGCAGTGGTCTCGCTGGTTCCAGATTTCTGATGATCCTCTTTGACACATCCATTCTTCTGCTAAAGGACAAATATTTTTGCATATTATTGCATGTCTAGCACTCATAAAGTAATAAATGCTATTTTAAATTTTTTCGACAAGCAGCAGGAAAATATCTGGCTCCATATCGAAGGATGCAACCCACTATAAAATCAGATTTCCTAAAAGGACTGTCTAAAAGCCATAAAACTAATAATACAATTTAGAATGTTTGCTTTAGCATTCAGAAGCCTCTCCCAACATTTACTGTTCAATTCGGAGTAAAAAAGTGGGGGAAAGTAAGCACTTAAAACTAGATTGCGGACTAACAACAGTACATCATGATATCCTATCCATGCCATTATGAAGTCAGGTATATCTGTTGACATTAGCCATTTTGATTACATGCACTGGTGGATTACATTAACATCATTTGTCTCAAGAGGCCATATTTAAGTAGTTATTGGTTTTTTGCAGCTCAGCAACAGGTGTATCTGGACCTCTTATTACATTTGGATGGTGTACAATATTATCCTGTTTTACACCAACGTCAAACATATACACTGTAATGCATTATAACTGAGGCAGAAGGTCACCAATCCAAGGGATGCACTCGGAACTGTTCTTTTTATATTCAGAAATATGAGAGGAAAACCCCTGGAAATTGTGCGATGATAACAGAGGGATACTGGCAGCTTCCCTAACACAAATCCACACCATCAATCTCAGTTCAGTTTTTTCACGACGAAATGTGTCAGGTACTTTGTGAAAACCACCAAACACGTCCTGGTGAGCTGCAAAAACAAAGAACGGCACTTACCAATGTTAAATACGTGTAAAATAGTGGAAGTAAAGGTGGCGTGAACTTTATCGTCTGACTCAATCGGCATCAACGGTGCTAGCTGCTAGCCACCATGACTGCGAACTTTTCCCTTGATAATCTAACGTTAGTTCTTACCACATAACATCTTCACGACAGACGAGAAAAAAATAACTCAGAGGAATGTCCCCACAAAGTTAGTCTAAAATAAACGCCAAATTATAATACGCCGGCAACTTACAAGTTGTCACTGACGAAGCGTCCAGCCTCAGTCACCGCGCTGTCTGTCTCCGTCATTTCCAAAACACACTCATTCAGCCTGAGCTCGTGACTCTCTTCTGTGCGTCCGTTATCACTGCGGATCAACCCACACACTGCCTATACACACACAATGGTACTTTAAATATAATTATCCACATTTTTTTGTTAGCTAGTTTTTGAGGGAAAATGTCTGTCATTCTTTTTTCTACCTCTCTTAAAACAGCTCAGGTCACCTAAAGTCAACTAATATTATCCTTATAATAGGCTACATTCATAAAATGCACTGTATCCACCGAAGGAAGTCTTATCTTACTGTGGGTGAAAAGTATAACAAATAGATGTTTCCAGGTGCATCATGTATTAACGGTTCATCAGGGAAACCTGTTTTCTGTTTGGTCATGTGGTATGTAACGTTAAGCATACTCAGCATTGATATTTTTATAGCTACGGACAGTAAGCCTCTCCTTTTACCAGATTCTTCACCTTGTGGCTTCTGACAAGAATGGCGTGTTGGAATAGCAAAGGCAGAACATTTAACGTTCTAGTGTATTTACTTAGTAAAGGGAGTCGAAGGCTTTGACTAACTACCAGCTTGCTGAACAATAAAGTTTTAACAAAGGCTTATTGTTGGCCCTTTTTTAAACTGCTGTGTACAACTTCTTACCCAAACCTTTGCTTTGCGTTTTCATGACTACACAACACCTTTGCACTGGCTATTCTGACCCAACAGCATGACCTCACTTACCCGCTGTTTGTTACAGCACTTTGGTGTCACCCTATTACCTGATGATAGTAAATAACATTGCTATAAAAAAAGTGCATTACTGAATCTCCCAGATTAACAACAATAATTTATCTCTTTTTGGCTATCTTTACAGTATAACCATTTTTTGGTGTTTTATGCTTTTTTCCTTTTGCTCTTCAAGCATGGAGGGCCAAAATCCTCAGTTACTTAATTACAACACATCTCCACTACTCGCATTACCTTCTCCCGGTCCTTTTAAAGTGTCAGAATCACATCTACCAAGGTCCTTTCTTTTTTCTTTTTACTTGATCCCTTGTACTGCAGTGACCTCTAGTGGTTTCTTCTTGTATTTGACTGACTGCTGTTAAAAGCTGTGGTTAGGATCACCTGGAAAATGATCCCATGACAATGACAGAGAACAGTTAAGCGATACCTGAATACTGATAACACACATTAAACTGAATATTATGATTGACAATATAAAGTAAGCATCAACTGCATAATTTATAAAAATCTATATAAAAACAGGCGCATATATATATATATATATATATATATAAATATAATTAAGACAGGCTTGGTACAAATAAATCCTTCCTGGATTGCAATGGAACCACATCAACTGGGCAAAAAAACTGACAACGAACCACTGCAAAGGGGGGAAAAAAACGCTGTCAGAATGAAATCAGAACAAGAAGCTGATGCATTTAATAGCATTAAACATGAATTGACAATCTGGTTGTAGAAAGAAATGTACAATTTTGCAATGTTGAGAAGATTATTTTAGAACTGTTTTTTATCTAAAAACAAAATATATTGTTGACATATTTAGTGAAATCTCAAATCGTAGTTATAACTCTGGGGGAGAACATTCAAGTAATACTGAGTCTAGATACTGTCACTGACATGCATACAAAAGCACTATTTTCAAAATGTCAAGATATAAAGCATGGACCTAAATTAAAGCAGTGTTTCATCTGCAGATTTATGAAAAGCAAGCAAAAGTCTTCACTTCTTAAATCAGGTGAAAAATTACATACAACTTAAAAGAAAAAAAGAGAGAAAAACATCATCACTGTAGTCCAAAAGCATATCTACATAAACAAAATCTGAATTTTCCTGGTGCCAATAGGTCGCCCATTTAATTCTCGAAGAGCTGTGAGTGCCTCTCCATGGGTTTCGAAAGCTACTGTAGCTGAACGTTTGGGAGCTCCATTTCTATCATACAGCAAGGTGGCAGAACCTGGAATCACTCTGTATCCATAGAAGAAGTCATAAATCTCATCGACCCTGATCTGAGAGGGTAGATTAACCAATTTAAGACAAGTCGGACAGTCAAGTTGTTGGTCAGGTGATCCGTAACACTGACGTCCATTACCATCCGGTCCCAGCCCAAATGAATCACTGCGTCCAAAATTAGGCTCAAAGTGATCATGACCTCCAAAACCCTGGCGCAAATTCGGTGGCATCTCACAATCATCTCGGGGCATCTGGGTGTCCAAAAAATGAGGACCATCGTTGAAAACTTCAGCTCTCTGGAAGTTCCTTTCTTGTGGGCTATCCATCAACTGGTCATTGACGCCAAACTTCTGCATCTGGCCCATCGTTATGCACTTAAGCATGACTTCGGATCCAAGAAACCTCTGTCCGTTCAGGATCTGTGCCATCATGGCCTCCTTCTCAGATTGGAAGATCACCAAAGCCTCACCAAGCCCAGCTCCTCTTTCATCCCGCAATAAGACAACCCTATCCTCCGAGAGCAGAAATCCGTGAAAGAAGTCCATGATCTCCACCTTACGGACATCAAATGGGAGATTGCGCACATAGAGACACCTCAGTTGCGAGTCAGGATGGTTTCGTTGAGACTGGGGCGCTTCCGCTGAACGTCTCGACCCATTTCCCTCCTCTCTCGAGTTAACAGATGATTCCAACAGGGTGACCATTTTCGCCTTGGAGATAGGTGTCACGTACACAACCTTGTTCATCAACATTTCCTTATTATGAGCCAAGCCAGCACAGTAGTCTGTGAGACTTTTAAAAACCACAACAGCCGATCTGGTCCTATCATCCTTTTTTTGGGCAAAGATAATAATCTGATCATCTTTCAAAGAAACCGGATGAAGTAACACCCTCAAATTTCTCTTTTCAACCACATGAGGCAAGTTCTCAAACATGACGCAGTATTCTTCATGAGAGGGCGATCGTGATCTTGACTTGTACGAAATGGGAGATCGAGATCTTGCTCGGTCCAAGGATGCTCTTTTCCGACTGTCCGGTTTTATGAGACCTCCTTCTGCCACCCACTCCTCCTCGGAGCATCTTGTTATTTGGATATACCTCGGTCCCATGTATTCTCGGTCCTTCTTCAGACCTTCAACGGCATCCTGTTTGGTAGCAAAGCGCACAATACTCTGGCCGTTGAACTGCCCTTTAGGGTTTCTCAAAAACATAATGTCGTCAATCTGTAACCCTTTGAAAAAGCTATAGACATCGTCTTTTGTTGCAGAGAATGGCATCCCTGTCAATTTCAGATAAGCCTGATGTCTCTCTGACGCGCTCCCTTCTCTCTGGTGCCGGGTCTCACTGAATGAAGATATAGAAGGCCTGTTCCTCATCTCTTGGTTATCCGGCCTTCGTATGTCTGCTCTCGGGTCCTTATTGAACATAAGAGCACCTCGTTCCGCAGAAGGACTTTTGACAACCTCTTTGTACATGCCCCTGCTTTTTAACTCAGACCTTATAGTGCTTTCCTCGAGAACACTCTGCATTTCTGACTTGCTACTCAGGAGCAAGTTGACTGGAGAGCCCTTAATGCAGCCCCCCGAGCGCGTCATCGCTCGTCTCGCATCTTCATCAGATGCAAATATTATGAAAGCTTCCTCAAGATCCCCACCAACTATATGAACCCCACCATCAGGGATTCTGAGCCCAGTGAAGAAATTGCGAATGTCCTCAGAACCAGCCGTGATTCTGAGTCCCTGTAATCGGATGACCACAGCCATGGAGGAGCACACACAACAGGACCTGCAGACAAAAGGGGCACATATAATAGCGTTATCGCTGACTCAACTATTGCCTCCATATAACAATATTCAAAAGATATCCCAACTTATATTTTCAAACCACGGTTAAACTGCAAAGTTGAGTGAACCCGACTTCTCACGGCCCCCAAAAACTGTAAATAAATTAAAAAAATTAGCTAACAATTGCTGCCGGTCTACAGCAAATAATAACATCTTCAGATCCAGAAAAACAACTTTGTTTCACAAGATTCTGATGAACAGGAAAGGCTAGTTTTACAACCGCCGACATGCAAATGTGCAAGTAATGTGAACTCCTTTACAACTAACCTTTATTACCAACCACACTATCAGAGAGAAACTACCTATCAGTTTCAAGAACTTACTTGCATCCATAGAGCTAAAAGTCACATAACGCAGCTCTGTGAAGCACTTTGTACTCTTAAACTCTGTTTTTTAGTTTTGTTATATCCACACTTTCCAATAGCAACTTATCAACAGCAGACAATGGAGTCAACTCATTAAGTATTTAAAATATCAAGGCCCTTAACATGGAGCTCAACAGCCACTTACAAACAGCACAGCCATCAAACCAAAAAACAACAACAGTTCAATACACCGAACACAATTCCACCTCACTTCAGTGCAACATTTCAACTACAAATGCTTTTAAATCAGTGGTTCTTAAGAGGAGGGCATCCGCAAACTCAGAGTCGCAAAAATTATCTATTATTATTTAAATTTGATAAGTTTTTGCCTTCTATAGTAAAGGATGCAGACAGGAAAGAATAAGGAAGATGAGCAGAGAACAAGTTCAAATTAACATTTGAATAAATTGTATTTAATCATGGTTAAATCACTACAGCATACGTATGAACAAGATGCATCCTCTTAGACAATGTGAGGCCTTTGAGTAAAGGGTGGAAACCACTGCTTTAAAATGCAAACAATGAGACTCAAAAAATGCAGTTTACCCTCAAGCAAATTCTCCACAAAACTCACACCAAATGTATATCCAAACTTTTTAGAATTAACTATTTTTTTTTACAAAATTATCCTGTAGAAGTTTGCAAGTAAATAATAAAAAATATTATCCAGTTCTGGGGGGGGGGGAATTAAATTCTACTGTCAAGTCCCAATGCCACAGAAACCATCCACTGGGAACATTAAATGAGGCTTGTTTTTAGTTCCAAACACGTAGGAAGCAAAAGAAAGAAGTTTTCCTTCGACCTTAAAACGCAACATACCATTTTTCTGCATTTTAATGTAACCAATGAACGCCTGAGCTCTCGTTTCCACCACACAAAAACTACAACTTCCGCTTTCTCATCAAGTCACACATTATCCGTGCTGCGCGTACCGCTTTTGTTTCAATCATAGCAGTTGGTTTAATACATAACATTACGTGCTTTCGACATTCACCTTGAACCTCGCGTACTTGCTATTTGTGGTGAACCAACAGCTATTTGCTTTCTGAAAGAGAACTGCGCCAAAGCTAAGTTAGCATTCACGACCATTGTCGAGCCAAACCCAACAAACCCAGCACTTTTAACCAGCACAATATACGGTGATACACATTGAACATAGCGCCACTCGACATAAAAACCACCGTCAACTCCGCAATAGCTGTAAACGTTAGTGAAAACGCAATGAGAATGCAGCTGTCTTCGGTAACGTTGTCGGTAATGCTAGCTTAAACCCGAGAGGCCCAGAATGTGACGCGCACAGCATTTTTTCAAACTTACACAAAACAAAGGAGATATAAATCCTTTCCAAATATTAAAGTACGATAAATTAAATCGCGTTCTGCGGTGTCGTCTGTCCGATTCCCACAGTGACTATTAAAGCAACTATTCCGCTGTTGTGATATATAAAGCAAGGACGATTGGCAAGAAACTATAGCATCCGCATCTGCAGAACTACGGAAACCCGGAGGCGCTGAACACTCAAACTCAGATAACACTCGAAACACAAAGGACGCCTGCATGTTTGATCAGTCTCATGCCGTTTCCTGTGAATAAAGTATACAATTAAAATAGATACGTTTACAAAATACACTACAATATCTATATAAATGTGTCACGTGATGTAACCAAGTAAAACGCCTAATATGACCTAAACCATATTAGTCAAAATATGGGATAAGAGGTAATGACCATATCTCTAATTTGTCTTGTTGCATAACAAAATGGCTTCATTCATCTTGGTTACACTGGCTACACCATCTTTTAAAAAAGATTTTTAATGTGAACAGAATTTTTAAACATATTTGCTTCAAATTTTAAAAAATAAATAGTAATGAAACATTATTCGAGTATTTTTCCCCCTCCACGAAATATAGCCTTTTTGAGATTTTTGGCTATATTGTTAATTCTATATTTTACAATATTACAATATTTAAAATATTCTATATTTTTTAAATCTGCTTTTCTTGTCATGTACGTATACAGAGAATACTGCAGGGCCTGATTAGTTGATAATGAATTCGTTATTAACTAGTATTTATTTATTTATATACATATTTATCAGAAATTTTACAGGAACTGAGAGACAAATAAAGAAGAACCAGTAAAAACTACAAATTATTGTAAAGTGAATAATTCTAAATATTTGGAAAATATGTACAGCTATAATTCCTTCTCTTAACCATGATGGCGCAAAATCTCAAGACAGTTATTGCATGATTATGCTTTTTTTCAATCTGAATTTCAATATTCGTGAGATTTGTGAAATGTATGTATATATAATATATAATAATTGGTGAAGGTGAAATCTGGTCAAATTGAAATAGTATTGGAGTAAGATGGCCACACAACAGAAAAACCCCAATGGTATGCTGCTAGAGTTAATTTAAAACTTAACTGTGGAATCATTTACAATGCAGTTATCATAGGCCTGTATTTCCTAGTTTGACTATAGGATTTCCCCCCTCAATGTTCATGATGTTTACATCCCTGCGTAGGTATTGTTGTTTGACAGTTAGGGCAATAACAGCCAAATGTCACTTGTTGTCTGGCTATTTAAAAACAATCAGATTTTGGAATGGTTCTGTGAGCAGATCCCTGTAAACTGAGATACAACAAAGGTTTACTGATTCAGTGAACACAATGATGCCTTCGCTTTAACCTCTGTGGGGCTTTAGACATGATAAAGGAGTTGTCCTGGTTACCATGGCTAGCTGCCAACCCTGCCTAATAATTATACTGAGCGGAGTACTGAGGGACTATATTCACGCACAAAAGTTCAGAAAATACATAAGAAAAAACTGTATCCAAATATACATCTCTGTCATTAGGTGTAATGAATTTGGAAGTTCGAAACATACCATGTTTAGGCAGACAAGGCCATTAGAATATAGCAACACAACATCAGACCTGTAGCTAGAAAATTATTACAAATAACTCATCAAATGTGAGTCTTAAGGAACGGAAGAGGTGAAGCTGTATTCAGTTGCTGTTAATATTTTTGTAGAGGGATCTGTCCACTGCAGAGCACCACCCGGGACTGTCAGGATGTTTCCTACTGGACACTGTGTCTCAAACAATTTGACTGCATTGCCTACCACGGAAAACATTAAACACAACTGCTATGGTGTAATTACACAGTTAAACATTAACAATTTCAGTGGTATATGTGCAATCACTACGTAAAGCATTTAACAATTTATTAACATGAAATGTCTTTTAAAACACTTTTTATGAGCGATGAAAACAACGCAGGTCGTTTAATGCTGAATTCATTTTATAGGCTTTTAATTAAACCACACGCATGGTATATAAATGAAATCTAGCTTTAATTAAGATACTTCTGAATACAACAGATTGAGAAATGTCTGTTATAATAATAATTATAATTATTAAAAGTCATCCAAAGCTTATAACAGGTCATGATATGCATTGTAATATCCACATAAACCACAAGTTGTTAAACATTATTTAGAATAGCTGGTACCTGTTTGATTTCCTTTGCTACTAGTCAGTATGAAACAGACTTCAAAACTACTAGAAAAGTTACAAAGAGATAAATACTAGTAGTACCTGAAAATAATAGTTGCTATAGAGTTTACATTTAAGTCAATGACAAACATTTGCGGTTAAAAAAAAAAAAGTTTTTTATCATAAACTTGTAGCAAAAACAACCTCATGAATAGTTTTAGGGAAATTATAGAGTCATTACTGGATTGCTTAACCTACTACCAAGACATAAAAATAGATACAAGTTAGTTTTAAGGTAATAAATGTTAAAACCGTTTGCCATACACAAACTACTCGCTTTCCGAATTCCTTCGACTTTCATATTTCCAGTTTAAGCCCTCGTAATAGTTGCGAATCGATTTCTTGGTGAAGGCCCATCCGCTTTCCATGTTGTTTGACCAAATGCGTAACAAAATAGCCTTTAGCTGCCTCCGTCGCGCGCTACCGTTCACATTTAACGGCTTTATTGCGCGTCTTCTTGCTATGGAAGATTTCGTAGCATAACAAAGAGCTCAAAACGGTGGAATCGTCATCAGTCCCTCTGGACAGGAGCGCGTGTCGACCTCCTTCTTCACGGCATGAGCTGTGGTTCCCAGAGAGAGGAGGAGCCGCAACCGGTGCATCGCATATCGACTCCACCAGATCATCTGAGGCTGCTCTACTACACCATGAAGCAAAAAGGATGGTGCCTTCCACAGCTTGCTTCGTACTGATAAAACAGTACAGAGGAGTCGTCTAATGATTATTTATTTGATCGCCGTGGACCGAGCATTAAATGCAAGCATTTGGATCTGTCTGTATGCTATCTAGCACTAGGCGAATTGTGTTTTCGAGAGCAGTTTGTTGCCCCGTGTGGATTTGACGTCTGTGTTCTGCTGGATGTTTAGGAAAAATCAAGTGAAAGAGGTTGCCATCATTGTCCTACAAGATGGAGCGCTTAACCGAACTGGAGAAGTATAAGAAGTGAGTACTTTACACTTGCTACGCGTTTGTTTTGGCACACAGAACATACCTAATGAGAACCTACATGCACTACAGATTTTAACCAGTTAGCCATTGAGCTAT
Organism: Enteromius trimaculatus; assembly: GCA_032361065.1. Taxonomy (NCBI): domain Eukaryota; kingdom Metazoa; phylum Chordata; class Actinopteri; order Cypriniformes; family Cyprinidae; genus Enteromius; species Enteromius trimaculatus. The sequence continues at coordinate 7,400,605 of JAUMHP010000070.1, forward strand.
CTAGTTAGTCCTTTTGCTGCTAACTTGCTAACCCACCGTTCACAGTGACCCGTTTTCATGGTTTCAGAGCATAAACCACAAGTCACAAGTATTTTTAGGAAAAATATTTAAAATATAAAATAAATTGCAGATAGCCCGTTGCGCTCAACAAATAGCTTAGGATATGAAAAAATAAACAACCACAATCCGCAACAGTTCACTTTGCAGTGTTAGCCAACGAGCAGAGGGAACTACTACAATATTTTAATATATTTAAAATTACTTTAAATAAACTGTGATATTCTTTGTTGTTAGGAAATCACAGTGTCTAAAATGGTATTAGGTAACACTGTAATGTCAATGTATATCTTGTTTTATGTTCTGGAAACACAAGTGAAAACAGATGCAGCGAGGCCTCCATACAGGCCTCAAATCCACGAGCTAAATTTTTTAACTGCCCGCGGTTCAGGATCTACGCGTTGCCATTATGAAGCAAGCAGTCAGTGCTGGAGCTAACGTACTGGTGACGACCCGAAGGCCATACTGTTTGAGAAGCTGAGTTTTTGACGTTGTGTTGTCATTGTCATCCACGTCAATAACCGAGACAACTGTAGACAAATTATCTCCATGTTGTGCAAACAAATGTCACCCACATGCGCGTGAGAGCTCGTCTCCAGTGCTCAAGCATTTTATTTGTACACTTTGCCAAACCATGCGGATCTTAAACATCGTTTTATTATAAGATCAGCGATTACGCTTTTACTATTGCACGTAATAGACTTGATAATCCAGTGTTACCCATTTATGCCAGAACACCAAGCGCGCTTAATGATATTGTGCGTCCAGGGCACGCAGGTTACCTTGCGCATTTTAGACAAAAGGCAGTTTGTCCTGCTGAGGCAGATAAGTGATGTTCCCTCCACTTTACTTCTGTATGTTGCTGTAAGCGTAATTTTACACACAACCATTTCAACAAAACTGCCTTTTGGGAAAGCACAGCCAATTTAATACTTGTTGTTAGTAGTAGTAGTAGTAATAGTATTATTAACAAGATATTTTTAATAATAATAATAAAATGGTCCAAAAAAAACTTTGACATTAATGAAAATTGCCTTCTAAATGAGTAGTATGAAGTAAATGGTATATTAGCCGATTATCATTTTATCAAAATATAAAATATACACTTTACCAGCCTGAAACATGGTACAAACTGCCCACTAGGCCAAATATTGTATTGCTGTTAGTCATTAATACTCAACTGACAGATGAATTTACAGCAGAATACTGTAAGGTTTGCTTTGACATATTAAAATGTTTATAAGCTCATTTCTCTTATAGCCTCAATCATGCAAAATTATATAATTTGTTGGATCTGAAAGTCAGCTTTTTTTTTTTTTGTTTCTAAATGCATAATACACGCCTTGCAAACAATTCATCCATTTTTTTTTTACACTTCAAAATGTTGTAACTGGATCTCCTGGTGAAAATGAAAGACTTTTCCCTGGTAGCATATGCAGGACTTCAATCATCTGCACTTAAACCCACCCCTGCAAGCTTTACATTCACCTGCCTCTATTTTTCAGTGTAAAATCCATTGAATGAGGTTCAGTGCTTTATATATA